>CM076573.1:487229241-487642115 GCA_034641835.2 Pinus albicaulis
CACCGGCGTCCTTGATATGGGTCCAATGGTTGGACCACTCTGACTTCACCGTCTTCAAATATCATAAGGTCCTCCTTCAGATCAATAACTGCATAATTTTTAAATGCCCAGTCTATACCCAAAGGGGATGGATATCGATCCTTATCTCCCATAATGTCGATTACTTCAAAATCTGTGTAAGTTTTTACTCTCGCGACATCTACCTTAACCACTTCTAGCCTTCCTACCGGCACAATGCAATATTGGTTCGCCATTCTTAGTTGTATAGGGGAATATGCCATCTTTGGCCTCCCTAATGCTTCCCATGTATTTCTAGGTATAATTTTCACATCCGATCCTAGATCCAGTATTGTGTCTCTTATTTGAAATCCCGCAACTTAAGCATTTATGCGAAATTCCTTTCTTGTTCTTCTTTTGTTTCTTTTTACTCTCCTTACATACTTTTCTAGAAGGTTAGTTTTAATTAGGTCCTCGTGATCTATTCCTCCTTCTAATACTGATTTTAGATTTTGCTTTAACTGCTCCAGCATCTGTCCGTCATTTACAATATTCAAGAACAGTCGGAACCATTCTTCTATCGGCGTTCCTATTGTAGCAGTTTTTCCACCTTCCTTGGATGTTTGTATTAGTTCCATATCCTTGTGGTTCTCCAACTTCGAGAATGTTTCCAGTGCTTCTTTAAAGTACTGTCTACGTTGCTCTGAATTAATAAACTTCTTTGGGGACGTTGGTTTGATTAGTTTTACTGGCTCCATATCTCTTTCACTTCCCCCCTTGGGTTATTATGGCCACACTCGGTAGATGTTGTCTCTCAACTAATCTTGGCTCTGCATTGATCAAATTGGATCTCGTTGCCTAGTTCTCTCTTCCCACCTAACACTGTTACCGATGAAATAGGTAACCGCACTGTTACCTATTTTTTTTTTGTAGCATAAAAAGCACCCAATTTTGAAAAGTGGTGATGCAGAATCACCCTTTTTTTTTGTGCACATTTTTGACACTCTAATATTTTTATTTATGAAGTATGAATATTTGTTTTAAAATGTTAGTGATTTTCATGCTAATTTTGAAACGTATTGATGCAGCATCAACTTTTTTTTTAGAGCGGTGATTTTCATGCTAATTTTGAAACGTATTGATGCAACATCAACCTTTTTTTTTTAGAGGTGATTTTCATGTTGGTAATAAAACACAAAACTTAGATAAAAAATATATATATAAAAACAATATAAAAACAAATAAAAATGTAAAAAAAACAAAATTAGCTCGTAAAAATAAAAAATTTAAACAAAAATAAATAAATAAATAAACAAAAATATTCAAAAATTATATCAAAAGAAATGACAAAATTTGAAAAAAAAACACATAATTTAAAGAAAAAAACAAAAAATTAACCCAAAAAAAAAAAAAAATTAAATAGAAAATTTAAAAATAATTAAAATTACAAAATTAAAATTTAGATTTAAAAAAAAAAAATACAAATACAAAAAAGAAAAAATTAAATTTAAAAATTTAAATTAAAAATAATAATAATAATAAGAAAAAAAAACAAATTTTAAAATTAATATATATATATATATATATATGTGTGTGTGTGTGTGTGTAATTGAAAAAAATAATAATAAAAAAAAAAACAAAAACAAAAACAAAAACAAAAACAAAAAAAACTATCATTAAAAAACAAAAACAAAAAAATGAAAAAAACCACGTTGAAATAATTAAAAAAAACAAATATCCATAAATTTACTGTTTTTTCTTAAATGAAACAATTTATCAATTTTAAAAATGAAAAACTAAATAAATAACATAAAATTTAAAATTAAAATTTAATAAATAAATTTTAAATTTTAAAAAATAATTAATCTAAAATATTAAATTTAAATAATTTAAAAAAAATAATAATAATAATAAAAAAAAAATTAAAAAATTAAAAATTAAAAAAAAAAAAAAACAAAAAAAAAAAATTAATTAAAAAAAAAAATTTGAATTAAAAAAAATAAATAAATAAATAAAAATAAATAAAAATCAAATTAAAAAAAATTGTATATATATATATATATATATATATATATATATATATATATATATATATATATTTTTTGAAATTAAAAAAAAAAATAATAATAATAATAATTAATTAAAAAAAAAAAAAAGAGATCGTGGTGGCCGCCAATCGGCCCTCCCCGTCATGGGAGGGTCAGATTCCCATTCCCGACTGCTTCCCACGCCACCTGGGCAGGAGGCCAATTAGCGGCGCCACCACAATCAAAAAATTCTTTTTTATTTTTTATTTTTTATTTTTATTTTTAATATCTTTTTTTTTAATTCAATAATCTTTTTTTTCATTAAAAAAATTTAAAATTAATTTTTTTAATTTAATTTTTATATTTGAAATTTAATTTGTTTTAATTTTTATTTTTAATTTTTTTATTTAATTTTTTTTTTTATTGATTTTTTTTGTTTTTAATTTTTTTTTTTTTTTTTCTAAATTTTGTTAATAATTTTTATTAAATTTTGTTTTTTTTTTTAAATTTAATTGATTTTTTTTTCATATATATTTTTTTTAATTATTAAATTTTATGTTTAGTTTTTTCATTTAATTTTCTAAAATTTAATAAATTTTGTATTTTTTTTTTAATTTATTTGAATTTTATTTTTTTTAACATAAAATTTTTATATTTTTTTTATTTCAATTAAAATTGTGTATTTAAAATTAGTTTTTTTTTTTTTTTTTTTCAAATTAATTTGTTTTTTATTTTACTTTTATTTAAATTTTTTTTTTTCCATTTTTCATTTTTAATTGATTTTTAAAGGTTTTTTTTTTAATTTAAATTTAATATTTTTTTTAATTTAATTTTTTATTTCAATATTAACATTTTTTTTAATTTAATAAAATCTTATATATATATTTTAAATTTAAGTTTATATATATATATATATATATATATATATATATATATATATATATATAATTTTTTATAATTTAAATTTAATTTACTTTTTAAAATTTATTTGTTTTTTTGGAGACTCTGAATTGTTGATAAAATCCTTGATAAACAAAAAAGCGCCCAAGGATCCAGTACTAAACAAGCAGCTCAAAAGAGTGAGCAGAATCCTACAGGAATTCTCCACAGCTCAAATCTTCCATATCCTCAGAGATTTAAACACGGAAGCAGACACATTGGCAAATACAGGATGCACATTAGAAACACGCATGATCAGCATAAATGCAGGGGCACCGAATATGGCATCTATTCCCTAAATGGGCATCTATCCTTGCAAAAGCTGAGAATTGTAATGACAGAAACAGTGAATTGTAATGCTTGACCTGGCTTTGGCCATTCTCCTTCATCAATAAAAATACTCGTTACAGTTTTAAAAAAAAAAAAATTATTTGTTTTTTTAATATATTTTTTTAAATTTAATATTTTTATTGTATTTTATTTTTCAATTTTTATTTTTAATTAATTTTTCATTTTTTTACGTTTTTTATTTTTATTTTTATTTTAAAGTTTTAAATTTATTAAAATTTAATATATTTCTTTAAATTTAATTTTTTATTTTAAAATTTAATTTAATTTTTTTAATTTAATAAACATTTTCTTTTTCTTTTTTAAATCTAATTTCTATATTTTATTTTTTATAATTTCTTTCTTTTTTCAACTTGTTTTTTTTTAATTTAATATTTTTATTTTTTTATTTCTATATATTTTGAAATTTTAATCTTTAAATTTTATTTTTATTTTTATTTTTTTTCTTAAATTTTAGGTTTTTTTTTAATGTTTGAATTAAAATTAAAATTTTGTTTTTATTTTTATTTTGTTATTCCTATATATTTTTAAATTTTAAGCTTTAAAATGTTTTTATTTTTTAAATTTATTTTTTTCTTAAATTTTAGGTTTTTTTTAATGTTTGAATTTTAAAAATTAAAAAATGTTATTTCTATTTTTAAAAATGTCAAAAATATGACACAAATTTTATTTTTTTGTTGTTCCAGCATCAACTGGTTTTGTTTTGAGGGTGTTTTTTCAATCCTTTTTTCAAGAAACAATTTTGTTTTTAGCATAATTTTATAAAATGTTGAAATTTGACCTTAAAAAAAAACCAAGTGCATTCTGGAATACACTTTTTTTGTTTTTGGAGTGTTTTTTCATGTTTTTTGAGTCTTTTTGGGCTAGAGTTCCTGTTTTGAGGTCAGGTTACCTATTTCATCAGTAACAGTGTTACCTTTTAATTAGTTTTGGACAATCTTTTGTGGCATGTGCATTCACTCTACACTGGGAACACCATGGTCATCTTGGTAGCAGACATGCTCTCACTACATGGCCTTCTTAATCACAATTGTAACATCTAAAAGGTCCTCTTCCTCCAGTCCTACCCCCTCACATTCCTGATCCTCCTCATCCTATCGGAGTTTCATTTACTCTGTAGGATGATCTATCCAGTTGGTTTGCTAATGCATCCAGGGCTCTGCACTGCTCTGTATGATTATTTGTTGAAGCACAGAATTCACAGTAAACGTTATTTGGGACAATTGAATATTTTTGTAAGATTGGGCATAAATGCGGAGGATGACCAATTCCCTTGCATATTTCACAGTATTCTATTGACGTTGGAGTTTTTTGGTTAGGAAAACCTAGGAAATAGGATTGTGCCTAGTACAGTCCTTGAGTATTTACTTATGCAACTCCTCCCACTGGTGGCGTTCCTTGCGCTGCTACCACCGAAGTCCCAACATTGGTTCCCCGCAACCTCAGGCACTCTGTAACCAAATGTCCTTCCAACAGACAATGTTTACACCACACATTGGGTCGTGCTGGCTTAATATCCTTGAGCTTTTTCGTCAAGCTTGCTATTTGATGTTGCAATCCCAATATGGAAGGATCATGGGTGGCTACTCCCCCCCTAAACTCCTGTGGGTAGCCTACCATTGCTTGTAGAAATTTGCTAAATAATGATTAATTATCCACCGAGACTATCCTGATCACATACAATTCGAATTTATATGCAACACATAATCTCTTCCACTCAGATCATCAAACATGCGGAAATAAAATCAAGCGATAACACATCAAATCATCATACACATTAACACGGTATGTATGGGGAAAGCTTATAGCTGAAAACCCCGCAGCTATTGTGTATATTATAATGGAGAAATCATGTAACAAACTCAGTACAATACTCCTCACAAGTACTCAGTACTTTCTCATGAAGTTACACACAATCTAGCTCAGTTTTGAACAGGTTACCGGTTCAAAACTCACCGCCAATTGCCTTGCCTCTATTGCACAATCCAGGCCTGTCTATATAGAGATCCAAGGTTCGAATCCCCTTGGCTTGACAGCGCAATCATCATGGGAAATTCCTCCAAGTGTGGTGCAAATCTCATGCACAACTGATGTCGCCACTGATAGCTAACTCCACCCTTTCATCTACCTCTTTCATTGGTCTCCACTGAACTGTTCATGCACTGTAGTGAACTGATGTGTTCTTGAGTTGAATAATGAGTTACTAATTAATGAATTAAATAATATTTAATTCACTCCACTCATAACTAATCGATTAGCTAGTTAAACTAATCTCAACCAGTTCAACTAAAATAAACAGAACACAACTCCACTAGCTGTCTCATTAACTCCACCAAACTTCTGCCACTGAAGTCCTAACTGAAGTCAACCATGCATAATGCCATCAAACCCTTGGGAATCACGTGATTCATCTGTCAGATGCATGAGCCACTTCCAAGGCTCGAACTGAAGTGCTCCAAGAGAGTAAACTGCTGTTTAGAGTCCAAATATTATTAAGGGTAAATAATATTTGACTTCCCTATTTTCAGGATAGGCAGTCTAAAAATAGACATCGACCTATCGACCTATAGGTCACAAAAATAGAGGTCCATCTATTTTTACCAACATGACCAATACTCCAAGAATAACATACTGCAACCCCTGGACCATGCTCCATATGTCTAAAAATACACATAGTCTAAAAATAGACTTTGCGCCAAAATTTGCCTGCGGGCCCACTTAGTGAAGGCGACTTCATTTCACTAAGCTCCATCATCTTGCTGCATTTTCAACACTCCCTCTCAGCAAGATATGGATTATCCGCAACCCCTATCCTGCCTCTGTGGAATTCAAACTTGCTCCTGGTGAGCGCCTTCGTCAGGATGTCGGCATCCTGATCCTCCGTGGGAACATATGAAAGCATCATGATTCTCCGTTGAACACAATCTCTGATATGATGGTACCTGATGTTGATGTGTTTGGACCTATCATGAAATACTGGATTAGCCGAGAGTTTAATGCAACTCTGGTTATCACAGTAGATCACTGTAGGCTCCAAATGCAACCTGAACAATCTTGTGAGGATCTTCCTCATCCAAATAGCCTCGCATGCAGCCAAGCTAGCTGCCATGTACTCTGCCTCTGCTGAACTGAGTGCCACGGATCTCTGCTTCCTGCTGTACCAGGAAACTGTTGTCGACCCAATGCTGAAAACTCCTCCAGAAGTGCTCTTCTGGTCCATTGGACTCCCTGCCCAATCTGCATCAGTGAAGCCAGAAAGCTTCGCTCCATCCTCCTATCTGTACCATAGACCATATCCCGATGTGCCTCTAATATAGCGCAATACATGCTTGCCTGCCTTCCAAAAGAGCTTGGTAGGCTTAACCATAGCTTGCGAAAGCTGGTTAACTGTATAGCATATATCGGGTCGTGTATTGACCAGATACATAAGCGACCCCACCAACTGTCAATAGACAGTGGCATCCACTACCTCCGCTGAAGTAGCATCCTCCTTCCTCCAACCACCAGGAAGAGGAGTGTCAATAGGCTTGCAGCCTTGCATGTTGAACCTCTCCAAAATCTCCCGGGCATACTTTCCCTGAGAAACAAACAGTCCTCCGCTGCGCTGCCAAATCTCCAATCCCAAGAAATAATGAAGGATGCCCAAGTCCTTCATCTCAAACTGTCGTGCAAGATCCTCCTTGCATGAAAGTATCAACTGCTCATCGCCAGTCAAAATCAGATCATCTACATATAGTACGATGATCAACAGCTTCCCCTCCACCACAATCTGGTACAGGTTAGGATCCGCCTCACTCTTGGAGAATCCAAGCCCGGTGAAGTAGCTGTCTATCCGAGTGTACCAAGCACAAGGTGCTTGCTTCAGCCCGTACAGTGCTCTCTTGAGTCGACACACATGCGACTCACTGCTGAAGATCTCAAAACCTTCAGGCTGCTCTATGTACACCTCCTCCTCAATAACTCCATTGAGGAACGCAGTCTTCACATCCATCTGATGAATGTGCCACCCCATCTGTGCTGAGAGAGCAAGGATCGTCCGTATGGAAGAGTACCTTGCGATAGGTGCAAAAGTCTCCTCATAATCAATCCCCTCGATCTGTGAAAAGCCATGGGCGACAAATCTCGCCTTGTACTTCTCCACACTCCCGTCAGCCGCCTGCTTCACTTTGTAGATCCATCGCGAACCCACCACTGATTTCCCCACCGGTCTTGGGACAATATCCCATGCACTGTTCCTGACGATCGAATCATATTCTTCGATCATGGCATGTTTACCAGACCTTTCACTTTCCGAAGAAAGATGAATCCGGAGGCTACCTGGCCCGCATGCAGACTCTGTCTACCGAAATAAGTTTGTAATCATTGTGATGATCAATCTCTGCTTCAATAGCTCTGATACCATGTAGAAATTTGTTGAATAATGATTAATTATCCACCGAGACTATCCTGATCACATACAATTCGAATTTATATGCAACACATAATCTCTTCCACTCAAATCATCAAACATGCGGAAATAAAATCAAGCGATAACACATCAAATCATCATACACATTAACACAGTATGTATGGGGAAAGCTTATAGCTGAAAACCCCGCAGCTATTGTGTATATTATAATGGAGAAATCATGTAACAAAATCAATACAATACTCCTCACAAGTACTCAGTACTTTCTCATGAAGTTACACACAAACTAGCTCAGTTTTGAACAGGTTACTGGTTCAAAACTCATCGCCAATTGCCTTGCCTCTATTGCGCAATCATGGCCTGTCTATATAGAGATCCAAGGTTCGAATCTCCTTGGCTTGACAGCGCAATCATCATGGGCAATTCCTCCAAGTGTGGTGCAAATCTCATGCACAACCGATGTCGCCACTGATAGCTAACTCCACCCTTTCATCTACCTCTTTCACTGGTCTCCACTGAACTGATCATGCACTGTAGTGAACTGATGTGTTCTTGAGTTGAATAATGAGTTACTAATTAATGAATTAAATAATATTTAATTCACTCCATTCATAACTAATTGATTAGCTAGTTAAACTAATCTCAACTAGTTCAACTAAAATAAACATAACACAACTCCACTAGCTGTCTCATTAACTCCACCAAACTTCTGCCACTGAAGTCCTAACTGAAGTCAACCATGCATGTGCCATCAAACCCTTGGGAATCACGTGATTCCTCTGTCAGATGCATGAGCCACTTCCAAGGCTCGAACTGAAGTGCTCCAAGAGAGTAAACTGAAGTTTAGAGTCCAAATATTATTAAGGGTAAATAATATTTGACTTCCCTATTTTTAGGAGAGGCAGTCTAAAAATAGACTTCGACCTCTGTGACCTATAGGTCACAAAATAGAGTCCCATCTATTTTTACCAACATGACCAATGCTCCAAGAATCTCATACTGGAATCCCCGGACCATGCTCCATATGTCTAAAAATAGACATAGTCTAAAAATAGACTTTGCGCCAGAATTTGCCTGCGGACCCACTTAGTGAAGGCGACTTCATTTCACTAAGCTCCATCATCTTGCTGCATTTCCACATTGCTTTTATCTTCATTGCTCGTTCTAGCGGATCTTGGAGTGTATCAATATTTTGTTGGGTCAATGGCGTTATTTTCAGGGGTAAAAGTGCTTTAATGAACCAGTCATGTTGGTGATTTGGATCAATCGGGTAACTCAATTTCTCAATTGCATCTTTGAACCTTCTCATTAAATACCAGGTTGTTTCTCCTTCTCTCTGTGTGATCTCCCATAATTCAGGTAGTCCTTTTTTATTAGTCTGAGGGAGCTTGAACTCTTGTACAAACTCTCTTTTAACATCATCTATAGCCAGGTTCTGGTGTACTTTTGACCATTTGATAAACCATCGTAATTTTGTTTCCCTGAGCGTGGATTGGAATTCAATCAATTTAATTGCATCTGGTGTCTGAAAAGCCCTCCAAATTTCTTCGAACAGATACCAATGCTTATCTACATCATCATTACCCTTTCCAGAAAACTCTGGATATCGAGTAAATGATCCTGTCATTTCTACTTGTGTGGGTGGAACTAATATAAATCCTCTACTTCCTGGCTGAGAAATTCTGCTGCTAGTACTACTACTAGCGGCTATCTGTACTGTGGACTGAACACTATACAACTTACTTGACTTTTGAAACTTTATCAAAAACTTATCAGGCGTGTGGTAAAGTACCAGGGGAAGGTTAGGACAAGTGATACTTGAAACTTGGGGAATAGGATTACCTTGTGTTATGTTCATCGGCCTCTCTTGTAACAGTTGTTCCATCGCAACATGCAGCTCAACATCGGACTCATCCTCGGGGCGCGTGTCCTCCTCTTCATTGGACCTTTTTCCCTTCTCTCCTCGAGATGGGCTCCTATGAACCTGTCTAACTTACTTGGTGGACCCTTCCATTCCTTTGGGTCCTACTTCATATTCTCTCCTCCCTGACATCTGCAGCACCTCTTCTCTTTGTTGTATACCCCTCTTCTGCTTCTCAAATTCCTGTATCGCCCTTTCCCTCCACTTCTCAGTGATTAGCGCCCTCCGATGTGCTCTTAGCTCCCTCAACTTGCTAGAGGTCCTGGCATCCATATCCCTATTCCCCTTTTTCCCTTGTTCGTAGCATCTCTCCTTCAATTCCTTCCCCCAATACTGGAGGTTTAAGCTTCCATCACGGGGTTTTGGAAAGGCATTAGTCCTTCATCCACCATTAAAGCCTTGATACACAATGGAATTTCCTTCAAAAACTTTCCCCGCAACCCTGATTTAAATATATCTTCTGCTTTAGTAAAAGACTGATAACATTCAACTGTGAACTCCACAATATATCCCTCTAAAGTGTTTTGAATCCAGAAATCTATAGCTCAAGTTAACTCTATGACCAGTCTATGCAGTGTTGTCAGATTTGTATGCGTCCAAATATGACGGGATCGACGCAATCCTCCAGGAATTTCTTTGATCTGGAGTCTTCGCAATTAGTTATAGAGCTACTCTGGAAAATTTTCCCAAAATATTTCGTACAAATCACTCATTGAATCAGAAAACAGAACTTGATCCTTAATAGTCATTTCCTTATGATGTCGGACCTCGGCTTGTTGCGATATGAACTGATCTATGTGATTATCCCACCAGCTACGCAATTCCCTTTCATATATCTTCGGTACCATGATCTAGCTCTCTAGTAATTTTTCAGGTCCCGAAAATGGAACCATTTGTTGGCGAAAAAGGGTGACTTCTCGACAAGACCCAAGTTTAGGCTCGGGGCCAACAAGATTCCGTTGTAGTCTAGGACAACGCCGGAATTTTCACCCTGCTCAAAAAGAGCAAGGAGTCTCACCCAAGGTGTGTCGTGACCTTACTAAGATAAGAGCTAGAACCATATTACCGAAAAGAAAGTGCTAACAGCTATCCAAACATTACAGTTATACAGAACACACTCATTGCATAGTAATTAGGAAATAAACTACCATTTAGCAGTTATCAGCAAGGACATCAAAATTTTTGGAGTTAGCGATAATACATCTAAGAAGCTATCTGTCATACACATCTTATAATCCACAACACAGCATTGCTCTATCATATTCTATCATCAGCACAGTACATATCATACTCCGCAGAGTTCAGCATAATACAACATAATACATCTCAGGCTCTGTAGAGCTCCAAGGACACAAAACTCAATCTCTTTCCCAGAACAGTTCCCTACCCGAAGATCACCCAACGAACTCTCTTTTCCCTTTCTTATCTACCTCCGCCGACTGGCAGTGTTAGTCTTCGCGCCTTCTTCGCTCAACTGTTCTACTGCGCTCCACTATTTCTCATCTTCTTCCGTGGTTGGCTCTACCTCTGGGAGTCCCTTTGTTTGTTCATTATCCCTTGTTCCTTCCATCTGTGATTTTGCTTGTCTATGCTCCGCCACTTGTCTGTCTATTCTCTGCAACCCACAACGATTCCTTTCCTTTCATAATGGCTCTCCGCCACCTGTTCTTCGCGCCACTTGGTCGTTCGCAACTCAAAATTGTCTTACTCAAAACAAAGGCCCCAACAGAGACCCCTTTGGCTACGTGATATATTACAGGATGTTGAAAGACATGTTTATACTAGAGGAACCTTTAGAGAAAACAATGTCATGTCAGTACCTAGGATATGATCTAGCTATGAGCATTATCATCCAGGTTGAACCTCCCACTTTTGACAAAGCAATGAAAGATTGAGTTTGGAAGGATTCCATGGCCAAAGCGTATGAACCCATTATGAAGAATGATTTGTGGGATGTTGTTTCGAGGCCCAAAGGAAAGTTTATCATGACTTCAAAATGGCTATACAATATCAAGCATGGATTTTATGGAATTATTGAGAAATATAGAGTGAGGTTTGTGGCTAGATGTTTTTCCCAAAAAGAGGGAAAATATTATGACAGTATATTTGCACCAGTTTCCCGCTATACCACTTTTAGATATATTGTTGCCCTTGCTACAAGTCAAGGATGGACACTTCATGAGATGGATGTGAAGATTGTATTTCTTCATGGCATATTACAGGAAGAAGTATTCGTTGAGCAACGACTAGGATTTTAAGTACATGACAGGAAGACTCACGTTTGCAAGTTGAATAAGGAATTATATGGTTTTAAGTAAACCCCTAGAACCTAATATGCCCATATTGATATTTACCTGTTGAAGCTTGGATTCACGAGAATCAATGTTGACCCAAACCTATAATTATAAGTGGTCGAAATTAGGCCTCTCATTTTGGTTTTATATGTTGATGATTTATTCTTGATAGGTAGTGGGCCTTTGATGCTAGAGTGTAAGAGCGAGCTAGACTCTGAGTTTGAAATAAAGGATATTGGTTTGATGCACTATTTCCTAGTCTTAGAGGTGTGGCAAAATCCCAGAGATATTTTCTTTTCTCAAGGAAAATATGTTGTGAAATTGTTGGAAAGATTTGGGATGGTAGATTGCAAATCCCTAACCACACCAATGGAGATGAACTTCAATAATTTATGTGGATATGGTGCAGGACCTGATTTGGTGAATCCTTCTGAGTATCGACAATTGATTGTGGCACTGATGTTCCTTGTGAAAACCTGTTTGGACATATGCTTTTCAGTTAATACTTTGATCCAATTCATGACAAAGCCCCTTCATGCACATTGGGTTTTTTCCAAGCATATGCTGAGAAATTTGCAAGGGTCGATTAACCTTCGTCTGAGATATACAACCAAAGATGTATGGCTCCATGGATATACTGATGTTGAATAGGCTGGAAATGTTATTAACAGGAAAAGCACTTTAGGGTGTTGTTTTAGTCTTGGATCTACCATGATATCTTCGATGAGTAGGAAGCAAAATTATATTTCCCTTAGTACTCTCTAGGTTGATTATATTGCTACCAACATGGTGATTTGTGAGGCTATATGGTTAAGGAAACTCTTTGGAGAGTTGTTTGAGCAGGTTCTAGATAAGACGGTGATATATTGCAACAAAAAGAGTTGGATCTGATTATCAGATAATCTCGTGGTTCATGACAAGTCCAAGCATATTGAGATCAAGTATCACTATATTTGAGACATGGTGTAGAGAGGAACAGTGAGACTTCATCACATTTTGACTAATGAACAGATAGTAGAAATTCTTACTAAGGCTTTTCCGAAAGGGAATTTCTTGGTCTTAAGAGAGCAACTTGGATTGATGGATGTGACCCTCCTGGGTAAGGGTCCAGTTTGATCGAGGACACTAATCTATGCTCTTCCCCCCTGTCTGATCTCCCAGGGAAAGGAATTGAACCTGAGAGCTCATGGGTTTGAGGGATCTCTAGACAATAGGATGTTTGTGATCCTTACCCTTTTCGGTAAGATTATCTCACTTATTGTCACCATAGGTTGTGTGATCCTTGTCATTTGGAAAGTTGGGTACCTCCTCCTATCATGATTGGACTAGATAGAGTATACCCTAGTGTGCATCCTACCCACAAGTTGGGCTTGTTGGGATTGTTCCTCCCCATCTGGCCAATGGGTTGATATGACTTGAGATGGTTATGATCCTTGCCTCTCATGGAAAGTGGTATCTCTCTCAAGTGATGGGATGCAGGTGTTCTACCACCTAACACTGGAGGGTCAATGTGGGAAGATCGGTAGACGATGGGATGGATGTGATCCTTACCTATTATGGCAAGTAGTATCTCATTTGTTGACATTTACAACAAGATGGTCGTGATCCTTGTCGGGTAAGTTGTATCTCGCCCATTTTCACTGGACGATAAGATGGATGTGATCCTTACCTCACATAGCAAGTTGTATCTCACCTGATAACATTAGACAACAAGATGGTTGTGATCCTTGCTTGGTAAGTTGTATCTCGCCTATTGTCATTGGGTAGAGGGTGGTAGCTTGAGCTCCCCTATGTTGTCAAATTATTCTTATTTAGATTCGAGTGTTAGCAGATGGGAAAAGATGAGCAAAGAAGATATATTACTTGATTTGAGATGACGAGACATTTGATGCAATCAGAAACTTCTCCCTAGCTAAGAGAGTGTTAATTTGGTAGCTCATGGACAAATTTCCTCCTTTGGACACCTTCCTCGCCCAAAGAAGACCCTCTTTTCCCTTAGAATATTTTAATTTGGTCAAGGAAAAATATTTTTTTTAATGGAAACCCACAAGTACACAAAAGTACAGGTCGACCTAAAGGACAAATAGGGTCTCCAAAGAAGCATATAAATACACCTAAATGTCACCTCATTTAGATAGCATTATCACACATCTTCTTCTTCTCTTGGATATTTGAATTCTTCTTAAAATTGGAGGTATCTTTCACATGCGTGAGGAGGAGAAAATCTTTGATTGAGTTAAATTTTATCTTTGACTAGCATTGACTTTTTGGAGTTTGGGATTGGTTTGACTTGAGTTTTTGCATCTGTTTTGGAGACATAATTCTTTGGCAAGGAGGAAGAACTTTTCTAGGCACTTTGAACTTGGTTGACTGTAGATCTGCAACTAGGGTTTCATAGACTTTGACTTTGACTAAATTTGGAGGACTATTTTGGGACAGTTTTACCTGCACTTTGACCAGCATTTAAGGCCACATTTTATGATAGTTGACCAAGCTCTTTTGGAGGTTTTTTTACCATTGACCATTTGGGATTGCTACAACTAATGTTGACTTTGACCATAATTTCATATTTAACTTGTTGACTAGATTTGACTATTGGTCTCATATTTTGGATATTGATTGGTTGGTTTCGTTTGTTAGTCAAAGGTTTGACTTTGACTCTTGATTGATGAACTGGAACATTGTAATCTCTTTGTTGAACATTTGATGACAATATAAGAAGAAATTGAAAGGGTTTTCCCCCTTGTGAGGTTTTTCCCTAGTCTTTGACCAAATATTATGTCTCTTGTCATTTCCCTTGATTATCTTCTAGTGTACATTGCATTTATTGTGTTATCTACAATTATTATTTATCATTGGAAGATTAAATTTTATTGCTTATTAAATAAAATATTGGGCTAAGTGATTGTGCTAAGCATAGAACAATGGAATATTAATAGGATATGGGCATCATTAGAAGGTTTTGAGCTTTAGGTACAAGTTTCATTTCCTTAACAATCATTAGGGGAGGAAACTTAGGCCTCAAGCCCTAAAGGTAGCTTTTCCTAGGTTGAAGGGACATGAATGAGTATTTGAAGCACCGCATAAGACCTTTCTATGGGATATTTGGCCTTTAAGAAGGGACATGGGAACTATTGGAAAAAATTTAGCATTATATCTTAGTCACTAAGCCTTGAAAATGGTTGGGGAGGGAACCCTATCCATAGGCCTTAAGTGAATATTTTAGTCATTTGGGGCCAATAATTTCACCTAAAACTTGGGCCTTGGAGCCTTGGATAGTCAAGGGAGGAAACACTTAAACTTTTTCCATAATGGCAGTGTCTATCCATCCAAGGTTAAGAAGGATGGATTAAGAACCACATATGGACTCTTTAGTGAATAACTAGGGATATTAGTGCTCGTGAATTAGGTCCTAAATAAAACTTTGAGGCATCTAAAACATGGACTTCTTTAGATGCTTCAAAGCTTTATTCAAAGCTCTACATGCCTCAAATATTTCTTTAGGAACTAAGGCATGGTCTTCTTCCCTAGATAATCTACATCGTCATAGGAAACATAGATATTGCTTAAAACCTCCTAGTGGCACTAACTCCCTAATCATTAGCCAAGGATATCCTTGGGAAGCAATGTATGGTTGTTCAAGGAATCCCTCTTAGCCCTAGACGGATAGAAGCTTCCCTTGTGGCCTAAGGTTCACGTTTCTTCACATGACCATGTCCAGGCCCCCAAGACACATGTTTGAGGTGACATTATTGGCCTTAGATGCCTAAAATGTTTTTTAGGGCTAAGGCTATGGTTCTCTCCCATAACCATCTTCAAGGCATTGTGACCCAAATCTAGTGCTAAAATACTTCCATTAGATCTTAAATCCCCTCTTAAAGGCAATAGATCCCATAGAAAGATCATATGTGGTGGCTCAAGTCCCCATTCATGTCCCTTCATCTTTAGAAGCTACCTTAGAGCTTAAATCATACATTTCCTTCCCCAACCATGGTCAAGCCTACTCTAGATGCCTCATATCTTTCTTTATGAGCTAAGGCATGACATTCTTCCTAAGGTCATTTACAGGGCCCTAAGACACGTACCTACTACTCAAAACCACCTAGGGGCATTGACCCCAAATCATAGACCAAACAAACTCTTAAAAGGCCATGCGTCATTATTTGAGGCTTCTTTATTTTCCCTAGATGCAATATATAAGCTTCCTTTACAATCTATTATTCATGTTTCATTCCTTGATCATGTCTAAGACCATGGGATCCATGTTTGACATGACATTATTGGCCCCAAATTCTTACAAGGTTTCTTTACGGCCTGAGGCTAGGGTTTTCTACCCCAACCATGTTCAAGGCCATGATCCAAATCTAGTGCTAAAAACCCTCCAATACATCCTATATCCCATATTAATGTCTAAATATCCCATAGAAAGGTACTATATGGTGGTTTAAGTATTTTTTCATGTCCCTTCAACCTTAAAATCTAACTTTAGGGATTAAGGCTCGAGTTTACTCTGCCAACCATGGTTACGCCTTAACCTTGATGCCTTAAAGCTTTCTTTAAGACCTAAGGCATGACCTTCTTCCTTGAATAATTTATAGGATCATAGGACACATACCTATTGCTCAAAACCACCTAATGGCATTATCATCCCCAATCATAGGCCAAGTGAAACCCTAGAAGCCCATTTATGGTTGTTCAAGGTGTCCTTCTTGGCCCTAGATGGATAAAAGGTTCCTTTATGGCATAAATTTCATGTTTCCCCCCTTAGCCATGTCTAGGGCCCCAAAAACCATGTTTGAGGTGAAAATATTGTCCCTAGATGAATAAAATATTTCTTTACGGCCTAAGGCTATGGTTTCCTCCCCCAACAATGTTCAAGGAGCATGTGTCTGATTGTTTAAGACATCCTTCTTGGTCGTAAATAGATAGAAGCTTCTTTTACGACCTAAATTTCATGTGTTTATGTTGGCCATGTCTAGGGCCCCAAGACCCATGTTTGAGGGGGCAATATTATTCGTAGATGCCTAAAGATTCTTCAGGGTCTAAGGCTAGGGTTTCCTTCTACAACCATGTTCAAAGCTCTATGACCCAAATGTAGTGTTAAAAACCTTCTAGTAGAGTATGTATCCTCTCTTAAAGGCGAAATATCCCATAGAAAATTCATATGTGGTGGTTTAAGTCCTCATTCATATCCCTTCATCCTTAAAACTACCTCTAAGGATTGAGACTTGATTTTTCTCCCCCAAAATAGTCAAGGCTAATCTAGATGCCTCAATCCTTAATCTAAAGAAGGTCATTATTTGGATGCCTCAAAGCTTTCTTTAGGACCTAATGCATGGAATTATTCCCTAGATCATGGGGTCCTATACATATACCTACTACTCAAAACCACCTATTGTCACTAATATCCCCAATGATAGACCAAGGATACCCTCAAGAGACCATGTGTGGTTTTTTAAGGCATCGTTCTTTGCATTGGATGTATAGAAGTTTTTTGTATGGCTTAAGGTTCAAGCCTCTTAACCATGTATAGGACTCTGAGACCCATGCTTTAGGCGACATTATTGGCCTGAAATGAATGAAATACTTCTTTTATGCCCTAAATTTAGGGCTTCCTCCCCCAATGATGTGCAAGGCACTATGACCCAAATTTACTACTAAAATCCTTCCAATAGGGCCCATATCCCCTCTTAAAGGCCAAAGATCCCATAAAAATGTCCTATGTGGTGGTTTAAGTCCTCATTCATGTCCCTTAAACCTTAGAAGCTACCTTTAGGGCTTGAGGCATGAGTTTCCTCCCCCAACCATGGTGAAGGCAATGAAATTCATGCCTGAAGCTCAAAACCTTATAATGATGTCCATGTCCCAACTAAAAGGGAGTTATTACTCTCAAGATGTTACATGTGGTGGTTCAAGGATATATTCTTGGATTTGGATTCCTAGAACCTTACTTTAAGTCTTAAGGCTCAATTTTCCTACCTTGACCATGTTTTTTTCTCGATGACCCATACTTGGTGCTCAATCATTCTAGTGGTTGTAGAAGATCCATAGATTCAACTGATCTTGTAATATGCTAAAACAAAATACTTGAATCTATTCTAAAAATTGCGGAAACCAATTACGATCACATAATCACATGAACAAGAAATAAAAAAGAATTTCAATCTTACAACACAAAGATGTATTTGGGGAAAGCCTCAGCTAAAAACCCCTCTATTTGTATATTGAATTAAGTCAAGAATATGAAACAATACCATGCTTCTCTCAGGCTTGAGAGCTCTCTACACTATCTATGACTGACTCACACTACCAACATGTGCACAAGCTTCTCTTGGCACACCTTTCTCTCATAAGCTCCATGCACAAATGTGTGCTTCCTATTGTTTGGTCTCGCCAACTCGTGCTCACCAAAAAATCATTAAACTTGTGTCTTCATTCCTCCTTTTAAAGGAAATTTTCTCTAATTAAGGAATTATTTATTTTAGGTCTTCTTCTGCCTGCATGCACCACATGTACAATTTGGATGATTATACAACTGATAGTACACTTACCTTTAAATCCAATCTCAACTAGGTCACTCTTAGAACTGACATGCAACAAATACTTATAGTAAATTATTAGTTATATGATTGATCATTGCATGTGAATTAACTCATATTTAATTCATTGGACCTCTCACTAGTTCCTCTATCAGTTAGAACTAGTTAAACTATTTTTAACTCAAATAAGTAAGTTAAATAATTACAATTCAAAATAAACTATAACTGGACCCACTAAAACTTAAAGTGAACTCTACATGCCTCCAGCTTGACCCCCAACTCAAATTGACTGAGCTAACCAAGTCTTCCGGACTTAGTTAACTCATACAAGTTATCATCTGATGTGGAATTACAATTTCCTTCTAATTTAATTAAGGGAAAATTAAATTAGAACCCTCTTCTTGATGCCATTTTCAATATTTCTTGTTGCAAATTTCAACACTCCATCTCAACAAGTAAGGAATTCAACTCTATCCCGATATGGTACCTTTGGAATGTTCTGCATGCAACACTTCTCTTTAGTGTTGTTGGTACTGCAACTTATGAAACTGAAAAAAGCATCCAAACTGAATTAGTATGATGCATCTGTCACCAAAGCCTCTGACTACTACTAGGTACTGCACTGTCTACTGAAAACTTTGCGTTGTTGTTGACTTTGCATTGTGTCATATGCATTGTTGCCAACTCTGCTCTGCGCTCCCCATTATTTGATTGTTGTTAGTCTCTGCATCTATCACTCTGTCATCTAACTGCATCAACTGCCACTGATCCATCTTGCTACTGTGTGTTGTGGACTCTCGTAGCAAGGTAATGATCCATGAGACAAAACATCTCAATGCACCCTGCCCAAATTTCTGCACTTTTGGGGACTATGACTTCACATCGCCCCACCTCTATCCTGGATATATGGGTGTATGTGTCCCTCTGCCCACTTGGCTCGAAATTCCCCCCTGCTTGAGTGGATGTCTCCACTCAGTCTCCTCTCTGCTTCTCTAATTGTGGTTGTTGAACAACTTTCTAAGGCTTCTTCTGAGGTTGCATGTTGAGAGGCACTTCATGCTCCTTCTCAACCACCAATTCTCTTACCTTTTCCTTGCTCCTCAAAGCTTTGCATGCATCTTCGACCTCGAGCATACAGGTTCTTGACTCACACATTAATTCACTTCACCAGTCTCGTGGCGATGTGTCTAAGGAAAACCTTTCATTTTCTAAATATCACATCATAGTCACAACACATCTGTGAGTCTAGGCACTCTCGAAACTTAGATCCGTGTTGTAATTGTACCGGTGTCACAAATTTTTCTGAATAACCCCAACAACAAAAAAAAAAAAAAACGGTGATATCTACCTCATCCAAACTTCGATTTAGTTGATTTTTTGTTTGAAAATTTTGCACAAAAAATTCCAAATCTGCTATGCAAACTCGCCGCCCAAAAAATCTATGCTCTGATACCATGTAGAAAATCCACATAGATTCAACTGATCTTGTAATATGTTAAAACAATATACTTGAATCTATTTTACAAATTGTTGAAACCAATTACGATCACATAATCACATGAACAAGAAGAGAGAATTTCAATCTTACAACACAAAGATGTATCTAGGGAAAGCCTCAACTAAAAACCCTGCTATGTATTTTGCATTAAGTCAAGAATATGAAACAATACAATGCGTCTCTCAAGCTTGAGAGCTCTCTGCACTATTTATAGTGAATTATCAATTATCTGATTGATCACTGCATGTGAATTAAATCAGATTTAATTCACTGGACCTCTCGCTAGTTCCTCCATCAGTTAGAACTAGTTAAATTGATTTTAACTTAAATAATTAAGTTAAATAATTACAACTCAAAATAAACTCTAACTGGACCCACTAAAACTTAGAGTGAACTCTACATGCTTCAAATTTGACCCCCAACTCGAATTGATTGAGCTAACTAAATCTTCCTGACTTAGTTAACTCATACAAGCTGTCATGTGATGTGGAATTACAATTTCCTTTTAATTTAATTAAGGGAAAATTAAATTATAAGACTCTTCTTCTTGTAGCAAATTTCAACAATGGTGTCCATATTGGATATTGAAGGAAAAATATCTGACGTATAGACCAACTATGGTGGTTTGAGGACTCAATGATGGCTCTTGACCCCTATAAGCTCTCTTTTAGGCCTATTGAACAAATTTCAACACTTGAACTTGCTCTAAGTATTCAAATTGATACCTACTCTAAAATGGCTCACTAAGAGTTGAAGGATACACTTTGGAGGTCATGTGTGGGTTTAAGGTATTGTTATTCGCCTTGGATGCATGAAGTCTTCCTTAAATGCCTAAAGCATAGGTTTTTTCCTACCATCATTTTAAGGAATCCTTATGCCATAACATGAGCTAAGAAATTATAATGGTGCACATAACTCCACTTAGAGGTCAAATATCCCCTTTGGAGATCATGTATTTTTCTTGCGTCTTAATGCATATAATCTTCATTTATGGCCTAAAGACATGGATTCCCCCCAACTATATATGGGACACTAAGGCCCATACCTAGTTCTAAAAACTTCATAATATCATCAATATCCCCACTTGAACAATATGGATATGCTTAAGAGATCATGTGAAGTGGATCGAGGTGTCATTCTTGAACCCTCATTATTAGAAGCTTCATTTATGGTATAAAGCCTAGGTTTCTTCATTCAAAGATGTCTAGGGGCTAAAAAATGATGTACCTAGTATCAAAAGTCCCCAAATAGCACCCATATCCCTAGTTAAAGGAAGGTATAACCTTGAAAAGTTGATCCAGGTGGCTCCAGAGACACACACAAGACAAAGAAGGCTGAGGGAAGCTCAAAAATATCAAAGTGTTTGGATTGCTCTCGAACCAGTTTCAGGTTGTAGATCTTGTTGTCATGATCGCAACGGTGTGAACAGTTCGTCAAACCGAGCTCGTATGCGAAAGTTAGGAGCGGTCAAAGTTTTGGGTTGACTTAGATGACTGGGCAGGTTAAGGAGGCCGCAATTTGGACAAAACACGGCCACCGGATTCCGGCAAGCTCATGCCAAATTTCGGGCAAATTTGTGGCCCCGTTAAAATGACTCCTATAGTTAAAAAATATGGTATTTTAAAAATGGCTAATTGTTTTTTAAAACATAAAAAAATATATAAAAATTTTGGGGTGGCGGGCCACCAACCCCGCCACCCTCGGTCGACATCCACGGCATATGTATATAATATAACATATATATATGTTATAAAAAGACACCAAAAAATCCAGTGACGGCGAGGGTCGAACCCGCCCGACCACGTGGCCGGCGCCCGAGCGGACGGCACCACCAACCAACCCACATTTCGCGCACCCCAACAGTGAACAGCCACGTGTTATATATGTGTATGATGTATATCATACAAACCATGCAACGTTTGTTAACATGCTATGCGCCACCAAATGTGTTGCAGGTTTGTTGAGCGGGCCGCCCAAGGCGGGCCCAACCCCTCCGCAACCATTTTTATAGCGATTACACCAACGAATCACTTTGGTTATTCTACCGCGAAAATTTTATATAACCTCATTTTCACTAGTGCGCCCAAACATGGAGGAGCGTAGCAAGCACGGATTTCGAGGTTTATGATTTTTTTATTGCAGGTGCAGTGGAACCGTGAGCCAGAAAAGAGCTAGGCAGACCCTTGATTGAGCCCAACTTTCAGGAGGGCGAAATTTTGACAGTGTCCAAATGGGACAAACTTTATGTCATTTTTGCGCTACTCGACGCCACGAATTTGATGGCGCATCCAGATTTTCCATCTGAACTTTATATTTTTCAGTCAATTTTTGAAGTGAAGTTGCAGGGCTCAGCGTTCAGCGAGTAGTCGATTTCACACCTTTCGACGCCACGATTGTGATGGTGATTTCAGATCTAACAGCAGAGTGACTCATTGTTCAGTAATGTTCAGCGTGAGGTATATGATGTGTTGATTTCATGTACTTCTTTGTCCCTGAGATGCATAATGTTCTACAGATCCTTGTTGATGTATGAGTCGTGGGATCTTGTTTTGTTATTGATGTACTTTTTGTCATGGATTTGTATTATGTCTAAGATCCCTCTGATGCCATGTTGGCGGGATACTCATGTATGTTGTTTGAAATCCCTTTGTTGGCCATGTTGGCAGGATACTCATAGTCATTATGTGTGAAATATTGTCATACTGATAGGAGTCCTTGTGAATGAGAGTTCCGATAGTGGAACATTTCGTAGAGAGGTCTAGCCACTCCTACGTGAGGGCATTTCCCTTGCATGTCAAAGAAACACATCCATGTACATCTTCACTCCTTACAACACTTAATGTAGCGGCCTACACCATCTTGACATCGAGGCCTGTGAGATGTAGTCCCTCCTGGATGAACTCTGTTATCAAACAACGTGTTCTTATGATTGTTGATCTTGACATGTTATATTCATCTTCTTTACAGCATGTGGTTTGTTCATTTATGTTCATTAACGCTTTCATTAAATGCAATTCTAATTTATCAGCTGAAGTAAAAGGTCTTGGTTAAGGATATCAAGGATTTACCCCAGATCAGAAGTCTTGTGTGGCAAATCGAGGTGTTTTTTATAGCCATCTAATCTAAAAAGATTACTTTAGGGCCCAATCACTATGTTTCCTCCCATGACCATGTCAACAACCTCAAGACTCATAATTCGTTCTCAAAATATCGTAATGATGCAAGTATCCCTACTCGGAAGACAAGGATGCCCTCAAGATGTCAAGTGTGGTGATTTGAGGTGTTGGTCCACATACCTTGATACTTAAAACCACCTTTTATAGCCTAAAGCCAAAATTTCCTTCCCTTACCATGTAAAGGATCCTAGTGTTAATACTCAAATACTCTAATGACATTGATATCCCCATGGTAAAGGATACACATTCAGCAAATATTTTAGTCATATGCGTAGCACATGCACATTCCTAAAAATTCCAAGTTGGAAAGAATTTGTGGTGGTTTGGGGAGCACCAACGCTATAGGATTAGGAATGTGTGCATGTTTTTAAATAATACACATTTACTCTTATGTGATTATGTTCATACACACCATGTTTCCATGTTTCCATTTTTTTGCATCAACTTCGTGAGAGCACCCATCATTCACTAGTACCTGAGCACATGACCAAACTTGCAATTTTCTTTCCACATCTTGTCTATTACAGTTAGGTTAAAAAGTTGCAAATATGCAATCACCTCTCACAACCAATGAATATTGGAGAAAGAGTACAATACCATTACTAAAGTATAAATTACAAATCAAAATTATTAATATAAAGTTTCAAATCATTTATACTTATAAAAGGTTGTTCTTAACCTTACACCAAAGAAAGTAATGAATGTTAGCCTTTCAAAGAAATTACGTAGATAATGTCAGGTTAAACAAAAACCAACCCAAAAAGAGAAGACTACCATTTAATCTTGTAATAAATTGCATAGATATTGGTAAAACTTACTATAGCTTTAAAAAGTTTTGAATTCTTATTAGGATAGCAATTGCACTGAGAGGTGCAAAGGAACGTCGATAAGACAATAAACAACCTTACAGCCGACATAACCAAACCCTGAATCCAATGTAAGGGAGTTGCAATGGGCGTTTGAGTAGCTAGATAGATTGAATCACAAAAGCCACAAGCTGAATCACAAAATCTCTATGAATTTTACAAAAAAAAAATGCACAGGTACATTGTCTTTTGAATGTGGAAATAACTCCTTGGATGTCGAAGGTTATACTACGCAGAGCTCTCAAGAAGTATAAGCAAGAACCTCCAACAATTTGGAAGACGACAACCAACCGAGAACACCCCTCCTGCTGTTGTTGCTCTGGATAGCACTAGGTTGAGGGCAAATTTTATGCATGCCAACCAATCTATGTGAGGGGGTGGAGAAGAGATTGGAGCATTCATAAGGTGATTTCACACCATTACAGCTATCGTGTTCAAGTTGGTTAGGTAATAAAAAATTCTCTGAACCAAGACAAGAATCAGGTTAGACTGAATCAGTGGCCAATAACTTATCCGAGCTAATTGATGTCGAGGTCACCCCAGAATCATCCTTGTCATGACAAGTCACATGTCCCATAGAGCGAATAAAACACAAAAATGTTGGCGAATTGCAAGAAACAAAAAGACACCACCTCAGGTGAAGAAGGGATAGAAGACTTCGCTAGAAACATAGCAATAAGGTTGCCTACAGATTCTTCCAACTCAATATCTAAAAAAAAAAAAAGAGCGCATCCATTTCTGCGATGTGAAGCTCATTTTTGGAACTGTGCTACCCACCCTTCCCCCATAAAATCCATTATCTCTTTCTCCAACTCCACATGTTGAACCGACTTCTTCTCGACGGCTACCTGCAACAGCCTAGGCAACATCTGCAAAGCAACCCTCCAATGAGACCCCGTCAGGTCCCCAATTCATGAATCTTCCAACTTCATTCCCCGCCTTAGGAGGCCTCCCTCCATCTGCTTCGCTATAGGTGTCCTACCTTACATCCGTCATTTGTTTCCTACAGAATGCATGAACAATGGCCCCATGCTCGCTTGACACAAACAACTATTGTTTAAAAACTCTGGCATGGTTAGCATCTCCGCATTCATCCCCAAAACATCCCCAGGCCAAAGACCTCACATCAGGAATGGCAGAAAAACAAAAATAAACCCGGACATATATTCATACGACAGAGTTTCGTATAACAAACTGGAATTCCTTAAAGGTGTTCAGAAAGGAGTATAAAATGGCGTGTTTGGCAAACTATCTACGCCATTATAAGCAGACCTATAAGCAAACCACACAGAACGCGAGATTGAAGGAATCTTGTCTAGAGGTTAAAGATGTGAAGAATTTTTGCTCAATTGCATTTTGTATATTGTCATTAAGAGAAGTAGGTTGCGGTGGAGAAAAATACGTCTCAAGGATTACCTTTTATAAAGAATCAACCGCAAGAGGAAGGAGTAGGACCTGACATTGGTGTGAAATTAAAAGCAAAATCTCCCTCGTGAGGGAAATTGAAGCCTCTCCAAACTCCGGAAGTTCCAAAAAGTGGCAAGAGGGAGTTGAGAAGCTGGGGGCAGAGAGGCGTGCAACATTGCATCAAGTCAACAGGCATGTACGCAAAGTGACTCCCACTCAACTTGTGCCATGTGTCAGAGTTCTATTTGCTTGAAGGACAAAAAAGACTTTTCATTAGTTGGAGTGAACAAAGTTTGCCCAACCCAATCTAGCAAAGAAAACACCTATTGACATAAAAATAAACCAAATGAAAATAAAATAATATCGATAAACCCATTCCTCGTTTCAATCAAATCCAACACAATTTGGGTGTTGTATCCAACACAATTTAGGCCATAAACCCATTCCTCGTTTCAATCAATTTAGGTGGATTTGAATCCGAAAAATTGTGATAAAAAGACTAATTAAAAATTAAAAATTAAAAATAAAGTGAAGATTCTTCGAACAAGTATATGTAATTTGATTTTGCTTTTCAATAATTTGAATTGGTCCTTTGGTAATAGTAGGTTCAAATCCTATTCAAAGCATGCAGGCGGAACACTCTTTATCTGTACAAGTTCTGGAAGCCTTGCACATGAAAGATATTTTCTACATGGTTCAAATCATCGAGGGCTCTATAATATTAAGTACTCATGCCCCTTCCGGAAAGAGGCCTCGGTGATCTGTACAAGTTGTGGAAGCCTTGCACATGAACGATATTTTTTACATGGTCCAAATCATCGAGGGCTCTATAATATTAACTACACATGCCCCTTCCGTAAAGAGGCCTCGGTGATCAGTCTTACAGGTCTTAGTGCTTTTAGATGGAAGCAATATATATTGGAGCTTAAGATGGAAGGCATTTCAATTAGTGGACGCCCAGATACTCTAAAAGCTGGAAGGGTGTTCTACGTGGAGGGAAACATATAATTTCTGAAGTTTATAAATATATCGCACAATTAATGTTCATGGGGAACAATGTTGGTATAGATATGCCTCGCGCTTGGAATGTCACAACAAAGATCATTATTTTTGGATGGCTGGGATGGAGAAATCACATCTTCACATGGGATAATATAAACGAAGGAGGAATTTGTGGCCCTGATGGGGTCAATTCTGCAGAAGGGATGAAAATGTTACGCACATACTGTGTTGTTGCAGTTTGGGACATGGTATTGCATGGTATCAATATTGACCCTCGTGGGTATTTCTCCTCGCTTGAAACTTGTTTTAAGCGGTGGTTTTACAGAGGTTGTGTGTATAGGACCTCCTTCTGAATATCGCTTGGGAACTTTGGCATCCCAGGAACACCCTGATCTTCGAAGATTGCCCAATAGATATCGCACAAGGTGGATGTAGAGAATAAATCATTTCTTTGACAGAAGGCCCAAGTTCCCTACGATCTTCCAACAAACTATTCTTCCTGCAGGAAGATTCTATGGCACAGCACAACATGGCAAATGTGAATGTGGGGGCTGTTTTGCAGTTAAACTATATGGATCAGATCCAGATATATTGGTGCGATATGGACCAAATCCAGATATATTGGTTTGGAGGTTCTGGCACCAACAATAGAGATAAGATTTTTGCTCCACAGAGTCTTCTATACTGTGCAGATATATAATGGTTTGGAGGTTCTGGCACCAACAATAGAGCTAAGATTTTTGCTCCACAGAGTCTTCTATACTGCGCAGATATATAATAGTTTGGAAGTTCTGGCACCAACAATTAAGCTAAGATTTTTGCTCTACAAGGCCTTCTATATTGTGCCTCCTATACTATGCAAAGCGATGTTTCTCTATCTATTGAGATTCAAGGACTTCTGTGGATTGGGAAAATGGCAAAAGTACTTACCTCAACGCATTCTAGAGCTTAAAGAATCTTTCACACAAAAAACTTTTGAACATATCTATAGGGAATACAATGTACTGGAAGATACTTTGTCAAAGAAAAGACGTTTCAGTAGGGAATACAATGTTCTGGCAGATATTTTGTCAAAGAAAAGAATTTCAACTGGCAGATACTTTGCCAAGGATCCATTCCTCTATTCTGATTTTGACGACATCATGTGGAAACTTATCTTTGTTTGTCTATTACCTTTTGTATTTCCTTTGATGTTTTCATATCAAGTCATGCCCACTACATTAGTACGCATAGCTTTTAAGCTTTTCTTTAATACTGTATTGAGATCATGTTTTTGGGATGTTCTCGTCAGCACCCCCTGTTACCTAATCAATTAATTTCTTCGTTATTTAATTAGTGAAAATCATGGTACTCAGTTACTCTGAATACAAACTTTTCATTCAACTCCATATTATTTGTTAATTTCTTCTCTATTTAATCAATTAATTTCTTCGTTATTTAATTAGTGAAAAATCATGGTACTCAGTTATTACTCTGAATACAAACATAGGCCCTGAAAATACTGTAATAGACAACTCCAATGCAAAACAGATCTCGGTAAAAAGAGACATTGGAAATCCTGCAATGGACAACTCCAACAGGAAAGGGATCACTGGGTAGAGGTGCTAAAGGAGAGAATCATTAATAATGACGATAGGCAGAAGATGTTTTCAAGCCGTACAAGAGGTGAAGCAGTGGAATCTGAATGTGAGTGCAAAACAAGAGATGATTGTACGAAGACGAAGCAATGGAATCTGAATGTGATTGCAGAAAACATATGTAGTTTTAGAATGCCACACAATAAAAGGATCGAATTAGTCAATGCATACATAACACTATAAAGTGTATGGCATTGGGCATAATACTGCAAAACGCAGGCAAAACACGAAAGGAGACAGACAAAGCTTCAAGAAGATGAGAAGAAAGGAGCCTAAAATGAGGACAAAATAAAAGGAAACTCAAGGAATAAATGAATTGCTTTGCACTGATTTTGCCAATAACAATGTGGTCAAGGATGCAGAATTTCACGAGTTTTGCTTGAGATAAGTACAGCAAGCAAAACCCCAAACCAATTGCACAGTACATTAGCGAACAAAGGTGATCTTCAAGAGGAATAAAATGTGAAAATGTGTTGCCCAGAAAGCAATTCGCAACACCTTGTTTTTATGCTCGAGTTGTCTATATCGTTTATTAACAGCTGGTCGGCAAACATGTTTAGTATTTCGAACATACTTCTGGATATGGGGCACTCACAAACTCTATCTTTTTCATTTACAGAAAATTGAGAAAGATCCATGTGAAATGTTTTTGCAGATCGCAGTGCATGTACTGTGTTTGCTATTTATTAATAGCAAAGTGTTTTTTCCTCTCTGACAAAAAATTGCCAAGCCAAGCAAGAAATGCCAAAATGTGAAGTGGTCATTGGCAATTAAAGGGGAGCCAATCCAATGGCAAAGCAAGCAAGCAACAGAGCAAGGATAGCAGAAAGCAAGCAACAACAGAGTAGTTAGAATCCACCCCAGCTGAATGATGCTTTTGAAGCAATTATTAAATATTCCGTGGGAAATTTAACTACACATGTAGTGAGACTTAAAAGAGCCTACCACCCTACTAAAGAAGAATTCCTCCATTCCTACTCAGTGCAGGTTTTGAAAGGATTATCAAATTATCAATGGTAAATTTGTAACTGTAGGTAGATTTAGAAGAGCCTACCAACATGGTTATGTAAGAGGGAACATGTAAAGGGACTTCTGCCGCCACCAGGTTTCAAATTTAATGACATCCTGACAGGTTGACAAATCTATAAGCAGAGGCTCTGTTGGGTAACTAACTTCCAACTTTCGAAAGGGAAGGCAGATATAATTCAACCCAAATGTACTCAAACTTGGGTTTGGGGCAGGGGGTTTAGGAAAGCACTTGAATTGAGCCCGTGAGTTTACAGATCTCTTCGCCACAGAGTACGACTGAGGAGAAATAAACGAAACCTGACACTTCAGATCTCCCACTAGCATGGTGGGATAGGGTGATTTGCACAAAAATTAGATTGATGAGAATGGAAAATTCATGTGCGGCAAAAGAAGGCCTTATGATATACAGAATAGCACGGCCAACAAAGATGACTTGTAGACGCTGACACCTCCAATAAGCTTTACTAATAGGATAGTTGTAAAGTACCTTGTAAAGAAATATGGTCACTGCCAAAACATCGCGACCAGTAAAATAGAACTGAAACCACATATACAGTACTGATAAACCAGTACTGTTAACCAGTTCCATGTTTAGCAGTGTTGTGCTACATTTCTCTTCTAATAAAATAGTCTTGATTACTCGACTTAACCCTGCAACTTCTGTCGGAAAACAAACCCTTTAGTGGTATAACTATAATCGCTTGAACAAGCGAAAAGGCATACGCGCAGACCCTATTTTAACAACTGAAAAGAAAAAAGTACTAAAAAAGCAGCTCAGAGTGGCGGTAAATTAGGTTCGATTCATGCCAGCATTTTCCTCATTCGGATCGGAAGAGGGAGCTTAGTATCATCATAGCTTCTTTTACACATTAAGAATCAAGAAAAACCAAACAAAGGCGATTTAAAAAAAAAACCCACACAAAAACTTGGATTGGCGAAAACAGAAAAGAAAAAAGAAAAAAACGGTCAATGTCTCACAGCTTCAGCTTAAGGTTTAATTCTACCAAAATTTGCTTCAGACATCATCGTGATGCGAGACATCTGGGTCCTGTCTGTGCTACCTTTGCACCCAATAATAACGAAAAGAGAAACTGATTCAAACACCCAAATAAAAAACCAGGAAAAAGGGTTGCTCAGTTCAGCGGGGTAGTCGACATACAACTCCAGAGGAGCAGCAATCCGATCTGTTGAGCTTGATATCTTGTTGATCATCACCGCAACCACTCACAAAGGAAAACAAAAACCAAATCCTACCATTTATCTCCACGCATTTCACGATGAAGAACCAGAAAGACAGAGGATAATAAAAAGCTTGTGAAATACAAAACCCTAAAAACTTCCAATCACCACAACCTTTCACAAAAGGAACGAAAACACTCTTCCTACCATCTATCTCCAAACATTTCGCAATGACAAATTAGGAACCAGGAGGTTTATAAAGTTTGTGAAGCATAAAACCCTAAAACTAGTGAAACCCTAACCGGATATTCCCTGACTACTATCGTGGTAAACGAACAGGCTTTTCTCGTCCAAGGGTTAGAGGAAATCTTCTAGAAAGTAACTAACCCATCTTTTCGGATTGGTCTTTCAAAATGGACGTTAGGGTTTATCGTTACAATTAATTGTACCACTACAACGTTTTTATTTCACATTATTTACAGTGCTAGATGGGAAATAGGTACACCTACAACGTTTTTATTTCACATTATTTACAGAGCTGCATGGGAAATAGGTTCAGCTTTTATAAAAAATTGGAGTTGTTTATGGAGGTGGAGGAATTGTTGGCTAAAAATGGCCAGAATTTGGGAAAAAAAATTTTAAGAAATCTCATAGTGGTAGTGTTTGAATCATGGTTTTTATGGTGGAAATGGATTCAGTGCCATCAAAAATCTCATGGGCACCCAAAATCTTGAAGTTTGATAGCTATAACCTTGATTTACAAAAATCCTTGCCATATTTTATTAAAATCTTGCTAAAAATTCAGTGATTTTCAGGGAAAAAAAGTAGTCTCGTTAGACTATGGCTAAAAATTACGCAGTAGCCAGGCGGCGAAGCTACAAAGGCGTCAGGTGAACAAGCATGTACGCAAAGTGGCTTCCACTCAATTCCACTCAACTTGTGCCATGTGTCAGATTTCTATTTCCCTGAAGCACAAAAATAAAGGTTTTTAATTGGTTGGAGTGAACAGTGTTTGCCCACCTCAATCTAGCAAAGAAAATGCCTCTAGGCTTAATTACCGTTTAATGGTCACAAATTGAATCATGGTAAAATTTCACTCATACCTGAACTTTCTCACAAAAGTTTACTAAATTTTACCACAAAATTGAGTGATTTTCACTCTTCTCTCATCAATATTTTAGATACCACTAAGATTTGAAATCTTCGTTTCACCCTACCTGTAATGTATCCTTAACTTTTGAAGTAAAATGCATGTCTAATAAATAAAGATAGACTCTGCAACAAAACTTGGCAATTTAAACTATTTAAAAATATAAAGTTGAAATGCTTGTATCTACATTTTCCACTGCTTTATTTATCTACCTAGGTGGGAACCCCGAACTGGAGGTTCCAAATGACGAGCCCGCTTGGAGAGACGATAGGGTACAGGCATTTCTATCCATTGTTGGAATGGCAATGGATCTTTCTGGTCATCATCGAGACTCTTGTATGATGCTCTCGAATCAACGGACATCCTCTTTGTGACTAAGACTCATGCGAGCCCTGTTCGACCTCTCCCAGATATTACAGGTTACCATTGGTTCTCAGTTTGCAGGCAGGAGACGAGGAGCTCGGGAGGGGTTGGAGGATCAGGTGGAATTGCTTGTTTAGCTAGTGACTCACTCTGAAACAAGGTATCTTTGGTAGCCGAAGCCGAAGATGAGTTTGCCAAATTTATGTGGATTCGGATTAGCGTCGGAGTCTCTCCTCCGAGGGACATCTACATTGCAATTTGTTACTTTCCCCCAGCCTTTTCACCATTTTCCATCCATAATGGCTCAAATGGGGACCCCTTTATAGACTTGTACTTCAGCATCACCCAGTACTATGTTGTTGGGGAGGTCATCCTCCTAGGGGACTTCAATGCTCGTACTAGAGATCTCTAGATCCCTCTCCACAATCGATCAAAGGATGTGTTTTGTACCCAGGGGATAGATCCAGATTCAATAAGGCTTCACCGGAAGTTAGATGATGCTTTGGGGCCCACTACAGTTTATGGTAAACATCTATTGCAGTTGGGGGAATCACATGAGATGTTGATTTTAAATGGTCTCCCTTGTTTCCCAAACTCCCGCTTCTTCACATGTCGGCCATATGGTGGAGGTGCAGGTGTAGTTGATGTTGGACACCTAATCCTCTATAGGTAGGTGTGGAAGCAGAACAATCAAGGAGGATTCCAAGTGACCTTGAAATATGGAATCCAAGAGTCACACCAATGTAATATAAATACACATATATGATTAATAAAATAACATCTCATGCTTATCTTTCATTTCCTTGTGTGTTTACCATGCATTGTTTAACATGGTATCAGAGCCATGATAAGTGGCCTCCTTCCTCATTGTGCGTTTATGTGCTCTGCTAAGTCTGTCAACCTTAACACATGTTTATTTTCAAACCAAACAACAACTGCCGACGTTTTGGGGACGTTTTTTGATGCCTTGAATAGCGTTGGTCTTTGTGCTAAACAGCGTGCTTGTCTCTAACGCTCCTCCTTCCTAACCATCTATCATATTAGTTTCTCCCTAGCGCCTAATTTGCTGCGAACTGCGCCCCTCGACTCCCTACAACATATGTTGCCCACAGTATACCATTGTGCAATCCCCACTTCACCGTTTGCCTCTGTGCTCCTCCTCATACCGATGCCAACTACCCTCGCCCTCACACATGCCGGCCTCAGGCCTCTCTCAATCGCAGCTGCTCCCTCTCTGCTCCCACTGTCTGTCGCTCCGTACGCCCCTTTCTACCTCTTTTCTGGATGGCGTATCATAAATCATGCTCAAAACCTAACACACATACATGTTCCCCACTGCACCATGCTACCTGCTTGCCCACGCTCATGATCATAGCTTTTGGGGCGAGCTGAAGAAGACCATATTTGACCCATCGACTTCTCGGCACTCCACTCCAGGTCTTGCCCATTGAAGTTGTGACAAAGTAATTATTGGTTGCATGAACAGTCACAACATGAACCTCTGTTGTATGATCTTTCAAAGCATGCCGACAATTATAGGCTCCATCTTCATTTGCTTGCCATATTCGAACAGTCTTATCTGCAAAACCTGTTAACAATAAGTCATCCCATGCTACAAACTTTACATTGGTAACGCGTTTTGTGTGCCCGGATAGTGTCGAAATGAATTCCACCTGTTGATGAGACCCTTGGAAGGATGAATATATGCACACAAGATGTCTGGCTTGTTAGTTTTGTGAAGTGGGTGGCGTGATCACTGAGTGTACCTCTCCAATGCCTCTACAAGTGCCAACGTAGGTGAAATCTGCCGCCTTTTACGCTGGCTAGACAACATTGCATTACAATTTGTAAGTTCCTTGATGATTTCTGGTGTGATGCCTTGCTAAATCCGCTTGCTAGCTGGAGGCAATTCATCATCTCGTTATAAATTTCGCTTCACATTGCTCATTGTTGAAGCATTAGATTTTATTGTGCGTTGTGAGTTGCATACGCTCGTTGTGAAAGCTAGATGGTAAATGTTACTCCTCTGCATTGAACTGGAGCCAGATCTGGAAGTCAAAAGAATACAAACATTTCTGCTTGGTAATGGGGCATTGGTTATATGCATTGATATTGATTCTTTGTTATTTACTCTTGCGGAAGTCAAAAGAATACAAACATTTCTGCTTGGTAATGGGGCATTGGTTATATGCATTGATATTGATTCTTTGTTATTTACTCTTGCATAAGTGCGTATGGTTCTTGAAAAAAATGTTTTTAAATGAGCGTATATATGCATTGAGTTTTTGTGGGCCGTAAGATATATAATGATATATGTTGAAAGTTTATCCTAATCGTTGCTCCAAATCCTACAATCAAGGGTTCATATTGTTTGTAGAAGAATATATCGCATAATTGTTAGAGAAAAATTTGGTATATAGTGATGGAATTGAAGCTCACACTCTTTATTTGCTAGCTGTTAAAAAAAAAATGGTTAAACTTGAAAGAATATTAGAGTTATTGAGAAATCTAATGGTATCCACTACTGACGGCACAGTCAAAATCAGTAAAGACACTCTTTTTGACATCCAGAGCTATCTACATAATGCACAAGAAAAGATAGATTTTTTACAACTTGAGCCTCAGCTTCAGCAAGATGAGTTACAACAGCATAAGCATCATGACACCCATCAACAACGAGCAAATGGTCAAGTAAGTAACATTGAGGTTGACTCCCATCATGTTCCTTGTACAAAAGCAGATTTGCATACAGAAGCAAACATCCAGCATGCACTTCCCAAGCCCATCATCAAACCTTGGGAAGAGCTTGTCCATAACAAGCACATAACAGGTCTTGGATATGACAAGGAGTTGTCATTTCATATTCTGACTACTTCAAGCGCATAAAATTTCATAGTGCCAGATCTCTTCAAGATAGCTCACCTACAACTGTTCTAGATTTTGCTCCTCTTCCACAACAGCAACAACAGATTGTAAAATGCCAACACTATGATTGAGTTGGCCATATGAAAGATCATTGTTTCGATCCTCACCCATGCAAGCATTGTGGTCGCCACACCCATTCTTCACACAGATGCTTCAAAAACAAGCCTCCTCCAAGAACAAAGATTCATATTGGATGGATCGCTTCTTGGCAATGGGCATCAACAGCCAAGAAGATGTTTAAGTCATATGTCAGAACTTGTTCTAGAATATTGAACAATCTTGCAGTTGAGTTTTCACCATCATCTCACCTTGTACCTTACAAGGGGGAAAATGGTGGTCATCTACAAGCTTCGAAGCTACATCAAGCGAGCCTGAGTTACAATCTCTCATTCTAGATTCAGAGTTGTAGCCAGAGGCAACAATTCAAGCGAGTCTGAGCCACAATCTCTCATTCCATATTCAGAGACACATTTTCCCATGAGCATGCCTTTGGTTGGTGGTCAGCCTTTAACCATCTATGCGAGGTTGAGCTTCTCCCTCTTCAAAGAATTCGAGACACTTCCTCTAGCAGAAGACTTCAGTTTCTTGCCAGTTTTGGTAGAGTTCCAAGAAATGCATCAAGCATTCCAGAGTTGGTGGTCATCCTTGAATCATCACAGGTTGTAGACCTCCCTTCTTTTAGGTTGAAGGTCTCCCTCTTCAAAATATGAAGAGCACTTCCTCTAGCAGAAGACCTCAACTTCTTGCTAGATTTGGAAGAGTTCCGGGAACTACACTAAGCGTTCCAATGTTGGTGGTTATCCTCAAACCACCTCTTTATGCCAACATTTCAGAGAGCTCATTCAACCTAAGTGTTGCCATGCATACTTTGCATATTTGTATTACAGCTCTCTTCATGGACTCACACATACCCCTTCGGATTAAGGGGGGAATGTTGGACACCTAATCCTTTATGGGTAGGTGTGGAAGCCGAACAGTCAAGGAGAAGTCCAAGTGACCTTGGAATGTGGAATCCAAGAGTCACACCAATGTAATATAAATACACATCTATGGTTAATAAAATAACATCTCATGCTTTCCTTGTGTGTTTACCATGCATTGTTTAACAATTGATTATGTCCTCACTAGCCAAAACTTGCTCCATTTTATTCGCCATCTCTCGGTCTCTCCCATCCCCCTTTCTAATCATGCACTTTTTTCTCTCTCTCTTCGGTTTGACCCTCCCTTTCCACCCCAACCTTCTCTTCGAGGCCCACCCCGAACCACCTTTCGATTTGATGAAGGCGACCCTGACATCTTCTTTTCTACCCTATGCAAGATGCTCCCATCAGAGACCCAATTCTCCTTCCTTGACTCTGCTTCCACTAAATACACTTGTCTTTCCTCTGCCATTTGGGAAGCAGCACTCAAATCCCCCCCCCCCACTCCACTCGTTCCACTTCCATCTCCCCAAAAGTTGGATCTCGCCCCATGAACAAACGGTATGATGAAAAAAAAAGTTTTTGCATCGAGAACTACAATATGCTTTCACCCACTCTCAACCCCTCTACCCCGACCTCAAAGCGTCTTATCGTCGTCTCCTCCATCGCAAGAACGACTCTTTGTCTCTCATAGAAGATGAGAACTTTCTTCTCTCCTTGCCCATTCCCCTAAACAATTTTGGCATACCATCCTTCCCCGACACTCCCCTCTTCCATTTGACCTCGACCCTACATCCATGTTCTCTCTCACACTTCAAACCTTTATGGTATTCCAAGGCAAGCCCAAATTCATGTTACCTCCCCACCCTCTTCTTGTTGCCTATTCTCAAACAGAGATAATAGAGAGGCCATTTGGGTGATGAACAGAAGCAAAGCAGCTGATGGGGAAGGCTACCAAGCAGAGTTCTTTAAGCACGGTTTCTGTGCTTTGGTTAGCTACTTGGTTGACCTCTTTAACCATGTAGTCCGCGAATGTTTTCCATCGGCATGGTCACACCACATCATCCATCCGATCCACAAATCAGGCTCCAGCTCAAATCCCAATAACTACAGAACGATCATGGTGGGCCACACGTTCTCGAAGTTGTATGCTATTATTCTACATAGGAAGCTTTCCAGTGAACTTGAGTAGAGACAACTCAGAACTAGGGGACAGGCAGGTTTTCGACCGGCTCATCACTGACCATTAACCACATCTTCACCCTTCGCTCTGTGATTGAGGAGGCACAACACTGCTCTTCAAAAGTCTACTATTGTTTCGTAGATTTTCGGAAAGCTTTTGACTATGTTCCAAGGGAAGCCTTACTCCAGAGACTCATAGATATTGGCATCTCGACGACCCTATTGACAACTATTACGTGCATATATGAGTTCGTCCTTGGTCATCTACGCATGGCTCATGGGATGTCTGATTTTATCTGAAGCACTATTGGGGTTAAACAGGGTTGTCCATTGTCCCCTACCCTGTTTGGGATCTATATTGATGAGTTGGAGGCATTTCTACACGAGCATATCCAGGACACCGATGGCTACCTTCTTCACCAGGTTCTGATATCTATTATATTCTTTGTTGACAATGTGGTCCTCCTCTCCTCACCTCCAAAAGGATTGCAAAGGCAACTGGATGCCTTAGCTTTGTTTTGCGATCTTCGACAGTTGACGGTCAACCTGGGTAAAACCAAGGTTATGATCTTCAATGGGGTGAAGAAAACTTCGGACCTTCACTTCCTATTCAGAGGGGAGGAGGTTGAGATCACTAGTATGTACACTTACCCAGGGGTGCAATTCTCAGGTCCCCGCTTTAGTTTGCGACCAACGCTTCAGCCTCAGATTAACAAAGGATATGGATCCTTAACCCTTCGAGAGAGACAGTGCTTTCGACATCACTTCCAGGACATCTCGTCCAAGATCAGCCTCATGGACACCTTGGTTCGTCCCACTATTCTATATGGCTCAGAGATTTGGGGATTGCTTTACTTGAGTCGGATCGGGCTTCAGCTGAGAGATTCTAGACTCTTCTTCTCCACCGCATCATTAGATGCAAACACATTGTACCTCAACACATAATCCTTGCAGAGTTTGGAGCTCAGCCCTTTCGGCTTGAGACGGTCTTCAGTTTGGTCTCATTCTTGCATCGTGTTCAAGGCTTTGCAGTGATCTGAAAATGGAATGTACTTGTTTGAGGGTGCAAGGTATCCATTTCCCATAATTTCAAATTGAGCTATACACTCCAAGTGACCTCTGAAAATGTGAGAACAAACTATTTCCTATACAGAGATGGACTGTAGGGGCATTCACCGGATGTTTCACCTTTCTAGGAAAGGATGAATCCGGAGGCTACCTGGCCCTCTACAGACTCTGCCTAAGGAAATAATATGTAAACACTTAGAAGTCTTTTACATTCACATACTTGAAATTTGATGTCTTGCGGAATAAGACAAATAACTTTCTGCAGCTGAGTAGGTGATTATGTGTATATGAAAGTTATGTATATTTGCTGTTTAATAATTTATATCAGTTTTGTTTAGCATATCATCTTCAGCAAATAAAGACATCAAAATGATAAGCAGTTCACCCCCTCCTCTGGGCTACATCTGCTGGACCAAGCCTCTCAAACTAGGCTTGTCCTCTTGTATTAAAAATGCTACAAAAGCTAATACAAGAATAAGAGTGTCTCGAAAGACAGATCTGACTGTAAATACAGAATCAGAAGATAGGAATTAGCTAAACATGCTATTTCCCAAACACTAAACAGTGAAAATTGTACCTGATACAGTACTTTTCCCCAATTGGCCCTGGTGGCCCTTTAGACTTGCAGGGAGAATTTCGAGGTGAAGATGACCTCAATTGGTTCTGAAACCTCTGCCATTCAACTCAGAAGGTCGAAAATATCATAAACAGGCTTTTGAATCACCAAAAATGGAAGAACATAGTCCCCAAACAGCTCCAACACTGAAATGGCCCTCTTGGCCCTGAAAGCTTCCATGAAGCTAAACAGTGAGAAGAATTCCTCAAAAGGAAAAACGAGCTGTAGAAATGGATTCAGAATGCTGAAATACTTCAGGAATGACCTTCGTTCCACATTCACTGGCTGCACAATTCCCAATGCAGCTCCCAAACTGATTTGGCCCTAGTGACTCCTGGAACTTCCACGAAGCAAAATCACCTGCAAAAGACCTCAGATGGCTGTGAAACCTGTGCCAATGGCTTCAGAAGGTCGAAGAGACCCAAAATAAAAAAAAAATTCATCTTCAAAGACCTCTCCTAGCAGAAGTTATGCCCTCTTTACTAAAACTGCCTGTTTCCCCTTGAGAAACTCCACTAATTGTGGAAAAACTGCAGATAACGCCGCCAAATAACGGGAAGGCGCCAAAATGGCGGAGGCCGCCAACTATCCGAACGGTTAGTGGGTTGGGCAATAAATATTATGGTTATAAAAAGAAAACGCATTCACATGTTCGGCGGTCAATGCAACTGTTTCAAACGTTTTTAATAAATATAAACGTTGAATACATAACGACCCACTTTATAACCATAACCAATGTTTATTAATCCGCAACGGAAAGCGCGCCGACTGTTTAGCAGTTGGGTTCTGCGCCGGAGGTTCTATGGGAAGGGGGGCTGGCCCCCTTTCGGGCCCGCCCAAAACAACCGTTACATTCAAATGTCAATTCGCGCCGCACATAAAACAACAAATGAACCCGTGGCCCATTGGTTAAAGCGCTTGGTTGATATACATGGGGTCGTGCGTTCGAATCCAGCCGAGCCCCAATAAAAACTTTTAACACGCCATTTCAAATTCGACCTTGGGGCCACGTGGCGGCCTCCGGGCTAGCCACGTGGCGCCCTTCCATTGGCTGCAAAATGGAATATTCTCCAGAATATTCTTTTTTTAATAAAATTTTTCCCAAAGTCAGTTTTGCCATTTTTTTTAATGAAATTGACAAAACTTCAAACTTGAATAACTTTTGCATACGGAGACCATTTTTCGAACCGTTCGCGGCGCCGGAATCAGGAAGACGAGCACTATCTGGTCGTTCAGGTTCAAACCAGTTCTGAGCACCTTCATTTTTGACCATTTTACGACACTTGGTCCTGAGCTCCTGATCATGCAGACTCGATACAGAGTAGGGACCGATATCCTTACTTGGCATATTGCTCTTATGAGACTATTGCTCGTTCTACTCCCTCGAGCTTGGCTAGATGTTGGTTTAGAGGAGTTTCGGATCTCTTAGAATTAGTGGGCATTCAATTGGATCGTCTCCCTCCTTTCTGATATTCCTTAGATGCTCCTGGTCACCTTTTACCTACTAGACAGGAGTTGAACAAGATCATCAGGGAGGACATCTGCAGGCAGTTCATCCAGGTCACCTGGGTCAATCCTCTAGGAGGGTTGCGCCCAAATATGGCTTTCTACGCTGAGCACTTCTTAGAGTTGAGAGACAGGCTCATTATTTGACCCCAGTACACATTTCACCATTGGATGCATGCTCTTCGCTTTCCTCTAGGCTAGTTCAGAGTAGGCTCTCATAGACTTTGGGTAGAGACAAACCACCAGATTGATAGACCAGATAGAATCTGTCAGGTATGTCATTTATAGGATGTGGAGACCGAGGTGCACTTCATTTTTGGATGCCCCGTCTACTACGAGATCAAAGGAAGGTTCCATTGCTTGTTCAGATATTCTCAGACCCTTGCCGACTTTTTCAGGTATCCCGATCAGAGATGTTTGGCACTATATATGCAGGAGGCTCTCAGGTTTCGAGCGCATATTCTTCAACCTCCCATCAGATAAGACCCCACACAGAGGATCACGACATTTTTCAGGGTACTACTTTCAGACAGGGGCACCAAGAGACCGATTGATACCAGTTCATATCCATGCTCTAGATCAATGAGGATCCGTGGAACCTCACTCCGCCACATGAAATTTCGGCAACAAATCCGTCTCAAATCTGTTCCTGGGAGACAGACTAGGTCCTCCAGGCCTCAGCAGTGCGCGAACTCCCGCAGGCAACAATCTAGCGGACAGTCCACACTTTCCATCGATCCTTCATCGGGCCAGCAGACTTTGTAGAGTTTCTTCAATATTCATTCAACCTCGGATGTTAGGAGAGATGGGTTTGATCTTCAGACCCATTAGTTCCTAGATCTTCTCCGTCAGGGCATTCCATACATTGTATTTTTATGTTCTTGCATTGTACCTTTTATATTCATGCATTGTATCTTTATAGGAGACCGTTTGATTCTCCCACATTGTATGGACATCATTGTAGTCAGCAATCCCTTTGACCTACTTTGTGGTCATCAGTTAGACATAAATATAATTACTATAATTATCTCTTATGCACCAACAATCACTATGCCTGGGAAGTTGTGCTCACACTCTCTATCCTTCTTTGCATTTGATCAAGTCATTTCCAACATGGCCCTGATTACCTTCAAACATTTATGTTTTTCATTTAAACACACTCTATTATTCCTAAAATCACTAGCTCTGTGCATGTTTGCTGCTAAATTGGTATATGGAGATGCCAGGCCTGCTACGAGGTCTCTCCTGCCTAAGATAACATTTTATAAGAAATCATGTGTCTAAGATAGCATTCCACAATCATTCAACATGAAGGCAGAGAGACCTGATAGTTTCTCTCAAGGATATATTGCGTTTCTTCCTACATTGTTAAACAATGATGAAAAATGGTACAATTGTTAAAACTAATATTACAATTATGGCAGTAAGAGGAAAGAATTATTTTATTAGAGGCTTAGATATATTCTGTGAAATTTTATGATGATTATAATAATTTAATTTTAAAGTGATAGTTAAATTGGTGTAAGAGATTTGGTTTGTAAGACATGTGATTCTACTTCCACCATTTGTTAATAATTTAATTTTAAAGTGATAGTTAAATTGGTGCAAGAGATTTGGTTTGTAAGACATGTGATTCTACTTCCACCATTTGTTGATTGTTAAAGTACGTAAAAATGAGCATGTTTCATTTCTTTGAATTTGAATTTGAGTCTGTAACATTTTAAAATCCCTTTAGATTTGAAAAAAAAACAACCATCTTTTTAATATAACAGGGAAAATGACACTCCGCACCTCTGGGAATTGAAATAACCTTGTACAAGCTATCTATAGATGGATCTTGATAGAGCAACCAGGAGGACTTGAAATTAATCAGGTGAAATTTCAAGGTAATCTTCTCATCATTTCTTTGCACCTAAAAAACAAACATTCTGAAAAGCTAGATGAGTTCAAAAATGTCTGAAACCCAAAATAAAAGAGATCTTGATAAAGCAATCAAGAGATTCTGAAGATAAAATCCGGTGAAATTTTAAAGGTAATCTTCTCATCATTTCTTTGCACTTAAAAAAAACATTCTGAAAATCCGTACGAGTTTAAAAATGTCCGAGACCCAAAACAAAGGAGATCTTGATAAAGCAATCAAGAAGATCTGAAGATAAAATCAGGTGAAATTTCCGAAATTTCAGAGGTAATCTTCCCATCATTTCTTGCACTTTGAAAAAAATAAAAAATCTGAATGGGTTCAAAAAATTCTTAGACCCAAAACAAAGTAGATCTTGATAAAGCAATCAAGAGAACCTGAAGATAAAATCCCGTGAAATTTCAGAGGTAATCTTCCTATCATTTTTTTTGCACTTCCAAAAAAACATTCTGAAAATCTGGATGACTTCAAAAACGTGTGAGACCCAAAACAAAGGAGATCTTGATAAAGTAATCAAGAGGATCTGAAAATAAAATCCAGTAAAAATTCAGAGTAATCTTCCCATCATTTATTTTCACTTAAAAAAAAGCCATTCTGAAAATCTGGATGAGTTCAAAAATGTCTGAGACCTCAAACAAAGTAGATATTGATAAAGCAATGAGGAGGACCTAAAGATAAATCCGGTGAAACTTCTGAGGTAATCTTTCCATCATTTCTTTGCGCTTGAAAAAAAAAAAACCATTCTGAAAATCTGGCACAGTTCAAAAATGTTCGAAACCCAAAACAAAGGAGATCTTGATAAATCAATCAAGAGGACCTGAACATAAAAATCCGTTGAAATTTCAGAGCTAATCTTCCCATCATTTCTTTGCACTTCCACAAAAGCATTCTGAAAATCTGGATGAGTTAAAAAAGGTCTGAGACCCAAAACAAAGTAGATTCGATAAAGCAATCAAAAGGACCTGAACCGGTGAAATTTCAGAGGTAGTCTTCCCATCATTTCTTTAGACTTCCAAAAAAAAAAAAAAACATTCTGAAAATCTGGATGAGTTCAAAAATGTCTCAGACACAAAAACAAAGTAGATCTGGCTTAGTTCAGAAATGTCCAAAACCCAATCACAGTTTCACCCTAGATTAGAGTGGGAACTAAAATAGGATCGAGCCTACATACTGGAACGACGATTCAGTAAACGTAGATTTCATATGTAGTAAACACATCATACCTACGATATTTTTCCCCTGGTGTGATATTCATTGGAGAATTTCATGCCCCAAACTTGCTGTATTTTATTGGTGCCACTTTAAGTCGTTAATCATTAAGTAAATTTAGGTAGGGTTTTGGATTAAAGCTGCAATTTAGACATTTATAATTACAGTTTGTCAGATTTGCTGTTTGGACCAACAAATTAATCAAACCAAGGAATTTAATCACAGAAATTCCGACCAAACCCGTCGAAACTCACTTATTAATCCATAAACTGTTCCCATAAATCGGATGGAAATTTTTATGGTTAACAGGGTAGCAAAAAAAAATTAATTTTTTATTTTACATGATGGTTACTAATGTATAAAATCAAAAACCAACCTTCAATCGACTATAATATATAATACTAAAATTTCATTTTTAAATTACTCTGAGCTTCTGAACTTTGTCATTTAAAAAAAAATCACACTTTAAGCATTATTCTCCAAGTTATATAAAGCAAAAGCTCTTACTTTATACATGGAGAAATGTAGCAATACACCTATATAGAAAGCTATTCATGATGCAACCATACATATGTAAAGCAGCATCCAGTTGGTGCTTTTATAAAGAGCTGGCTAGAGTCAATCAAAGCTTTCGGTCCAACTTCGCTTTCTGTAGCCTGTGCTGCTTCTGAGTGCCTGCAAAGAGACACCCGAGGGAAGCAAAGAATTTGTAACTTTCAGTAAACAATTAGCATAACTTTATTATATAAATAACACGACACAACGTCTACCTTCATTGCAAACCACTCGTTGTATACCAATCTCTGTTCATCAACTACTCGTCTGAAATCTTTCTTCGTCTGTATTTCAACAGCAATTGAACGAATTCTCAATTTGATAGTGTCTTCAAAATGGGGGTATGGGCTTCTGACCAGAATTTGATTTTGTGTGTTGTTGCAGATCATAGCGTTTGTCATGTACTCTAACATAACATGTGAATGATATGTTTGATGATTGTCATGCAGGTAGTGGAACTAAGAGTGGGAATGCACTGTGATAAGTGCATTAAGGAAATCAAGAGGGCCATCAGAAAACTGGAGGGCATAGAGACCTACAAAGTTGACACAGTCACCAACAAGGTAACTGTTACAGGGGATGTGACCGCCAAAACAGTTCTCAAAACTCTGGTGAGATCTGGAAAGCCTGCTTCTTATTGGAATGAAAGTGGTCACAGCTGATTAAGCTCTGCTTGATACTCACCAGAAGCTCGATTTCAGGCAAAAGACAGGCAGAAAGCAGGGTTCAGTCTCAGAATGGCTGCATTTTATTCCCCAATTTCAGCGATTTTTATCAAGGACCTGAAAATTTCTTTGATGTAAGCAGATTATTCATATAAATACAGCAGAGCATACAGAACTGCCCATAAATATTGTTTCAGTAACAGCAGTCCAAGCTTGTTTTTATGAAATTGTTATGCATTGGCAGATGACCGTTTTCAGATTTATTTAATAGAAAAATTCTGGCCGTGTAAATGTCAATAATAATCCAAAGAATTATGGTTGGGTTCAATCGTAGATTCAGATGCGGTATTGGGTGAAAATTTACAATGAAATACAAATAATGGAGTTGTTTATGGATTCCATGGACGATATTTTTTTTTTTAGAATTTGGAAAAAATTTAAAAAATTAGGTAGTTGGATTGTTTAAATTGCATTTTTGATAGTAAAAATAGATTTAGTATCAAGGTATTCAAAATACTGAAATTTAAAGACTATAATCTAGATTTTCAAAAATCTATACTAAATTTTTTTATAATCTTACCAATAATTTTTTTTTACGACTACGACATTCTGTGTTATGTGATATAATTGTTAAAGAATGTGTTAGAATATTACATTCTGATAATGGTTGAAGAATGTGATAGGATATTACGTTCAACTGTAACAGTAGCACTTGCTTACAGAGCATTCAATGCATACATTTATTTCTACAGTATCCAGTATTCTGAGCAATAGCTTACCTAAAGTGAAAGCACTGGGTTACAGAGCATTCAATGTATACATTTATTTATATTCCGAAGGATAAGTTTGCCTATAGTATTTAATGTTGGTAAATGTATATCCTAGAGCATTTGGTTAAGTAGTATCTAATGTTGGTATAAAATTTAAAGTATTATATATATATATATATATATATTTAAATGTATATTTTAAAAGTATTTGGTTATATAATATTTAATGTTAGTAAATTATAAAATTTAAATTTTATTTTAAATTTAATTGTGTATATTTTTTTATGCAAAATATTAAATTCTATATAATAAGATGTTTTATATTAAACACTTTTGTTGTGACATTATTTTGTTGTTATGTTGTTGCAACACTTTTCCAACTGCATTGTCTCATTATTAAGTAGTTGTAACATCTTTTATGTAACATTGTTGGGGCAACACCGCTGTTATAACACCACATTGTGGTAGCAATCCATTGTTGTATCTATACTACATTTATGTTGACTGGAACATGACTTGCAACGATTCCACATGTCTTTAGGGACTCAGAGGGACTCAGTGACTAACAGTGAATCAATGGAGTATTTATGCAAAGAAGTAATGATTAGTTAGGGAACTGAAAAATGAAGTGATGATCTACTTGTGCAAAGAAGTAATGATTAGTTAGGGCACTGAACAATGAAGTGATGATTTGCTAAGGATTCAAACCACCATGACTATATTCAGCATATGAAGGAATGATGATGAGATTAGGGAAACGAGTAAGGAAATCAAACCATTGTGATGATTCAACCTCCCAACCATCATTTAGGAGCAAGGAGTGGACACGAAACAAAGGAGTTGTAAATGAAAGGAGCAGGAGAGCTCGAGGGACTCAAATAGAAAAGAGCTCATATAGTTGGAAAAGGAAACAATTGGTTGAGTTCACTATGAAACCCACGGTGCATATGCAGAGGCATAGCATGGAATATAATTGTACATTGAATGTAAGAGTAATTTGTGATGTATGGGAATAAGAATGATTGTTGTAGTTTCTTGTTTTCTTTCCTGTGAAATATTTCTCAATTTCCTCAATGTGTTAGTTTTAAAAATGTTGTAACACTAGTATATAGCAGTTGTTTGTTCAGTGGGAAGAGACTAAGTTCTTGTAATGATTGTGTACAAGAGGGTAGGTACCTTCTGTGTCATTTTGCATCCCTTAATTGCATGCTAGTAATTCAACTTTTCATCTAGCAATGAAAAATAGGGAAGGAAGCATTCAATTTTATTTCTTATTGTTCTCTTCTCTTCAAACTGCAGTTACTAAGTTCAAATTCAAATTTAGATTGAATAATAAATAAATAAAATTGAATGAAAATTCTTCAATTCAAAAAATTTCCATCAAATTTTGCTATTGCTAATATATTGTAGACAAAAATAATATCAAAATTCACCAATATACTTCACCAAAATACCCTAATATAAATTTTCAAACTAACAATATTGATGCAAGTTCTAATCACATCCATTTTTTTTTTTTCAAAACTCACCCATTAGGCTGAAGGTTCCTGTTTAAAGGCTGATTCCTTCCTCTTGGCTGGTGGTTCAAAAGGCTTAAAGCGAGAGGCTCCTTCTTCTCTTCCCGGTTCATGGCAAAAGGGTATAATTTCTAAAATAACAATTTTAATATCAAATCGAAAAGGCATATTGAAATTCTTTTCCATATTTATATTTTCCTTTGCTTCCACTTACATCTTATTTGTTATCTTTTTATAAATATGTTCCAATATTGAATTGCGTGGGCTTCTACTTACATTTTTTACATTTTTTTAGTTATCTCCTATGAATACCTCACAAAGTAGAACCATCATGGATAAATTTAGGCAATAGTCTAAAAAAATCCGAAGAATCACTAAAAAATTTCAGTAAAATTATGAAAATTTTTGGCAAAGATTTTTGAAAATCTGGATTACAGTAGTTAAACTTCAGTATTTTGGGTCCCTTAAGCGTTTTGGATGGTGCTGAATCCATTTCCACCATACAAAATGCCATCCAAAACCCAATTCAAACACTCTAACTATCTGATTTTTTTAATTTTGTTTTACCAAATTCCAGCAAAAAACTACCATCCAAGCTATTCTGTTGCTTCGATAGACAACTCCTAAATTTAATCACTTTTCTTTCTTTTATCATATTTACTATAATTCACAAATCTCAAGTAAAATCAGAAAAAAGTGATCTATCAAATCTTGCCCTTTTCTGGAAACTAAAACCATACAAGGCAAACTCATGACTTCTTTTCCACTCTCATTTTGCCATTGTAACTGGAGCAATAAAAAGTATATAAAAAAAAACCATAAATCACACAACAAAAACTTCAATATATTTACAAATAAAAATTCACCATACAAAAACTTCAATGTATTTACCAATAAAAATTCCCACCAAACAAATGTATTTACCAATAAACATTTCCACCAAACAAAAACTTCAATGTATTTACCAATAAAAATTCACCAACATAATTTTTTAATGCCCCATTAAAAAATTAAATTAAAAGAATCAAATTACAATAAATAATTCACCTAGCAAATCAAATAAATCAAGTAAATATGTCTCAAACACAACATAAATGTTAAAAAAAAACAAAAAACAAAACACACTTGCTTTACATTTTAGCAACCAAAGAAGCAAAAAAAAATAGGGTTGAGATGTGAACAAACAAGTAACCAGAATTCAAGGAATCGCTCAAATGTGTTCATTGAGTGACAACACGGAGACACCAGAGCATTACGTTTTCAAATGCTTGACTTAACGTGAAAATATGTAAAATCATTTTGTTTTGATTGGCCGAGCACCCATGGACTTTCGTTTCCATTTGGTCATACCATAATAACTTTCCCACTTATGTTGTTATGCTATTGATTACCAATATAATCTTGCATGCCCTCTCACTATGGAGACGCAACATCTTCTATTATTAGTAGATATGGTTTGATTGGTGTACTCATCTTCATCACAGCGATACATTTCCTTTGTGTTTTATAAATGAATGAGAGGTTACATAAGTTTATTTTTCTCTAAAAATAGAAAAACTCTGGAAGACTTTGAATGTAAAAGAGATCTTCTCTTCCACATAGCCAATTGCAAGATATGCCATGTACAGGATGCAAAATTTCAACTCCTCTTCATACATGCAAATCCCAACATCTTGTACATGTACTGTTTATTCACATAAATATACAATGTTTTTTTCTTCTGGAAAAAAAAACTTTCCCACTTGTTCTTCATAAAACTTTTTTGAAATTCTATAAAAATACAAATATAATGTAACAAAGTTCACTAAAAAATAATTAATAATATTTATTGAATGTTTAAATAAATTCATAAATTTAATAATAAAACACGTTTTAATATGACTAAGAGAAGTAACATAAGTAATTAAAATAGTTAATGAACTAGATAATTTTGGAGCAAAATAAAGATATCGTTCATAAATAATTTTGGATGAAACATTAGCTCAAACATCAATGTTTGTTAAAAATGTTAAGAGTTTATTGAAATGCGCTTGTGCACATTTTATTTCATCTTTAACTTATAAAATCAAATAAAAAGGAGAAATTACAATGTCTTGTATCTTTATATTAAATAATGTATATATACATATAAATCAAACAAATAATTTTTTTTAATGTAACAAACTATATAATTAACTTTAAATTTATATTCATCCTAATTCGGGGCAAATGAATAATTTATGGTAGAATTTGTATGTCAAAAAAATCAAATTAATATGAAGTATATTGTAAAGACAAATGAGAAAATCTTATTTTTTGTAATGTTGATTTAAATTTTATTTTTTAATGTTGCATCATGATTTAAAATTGAATTGTGAAAATATATAATATAGGTAAGGTTTATTGAGGAAAATGATTGAACCAAATTCATTCAATCATAAAAATTGGCAAAGGGAAAAATATGAAAAAAACAAGCAAGGGAAAAATTAGTGTAATATGCATTGTTGATGTTTTTGTTTTTTAAATCAATCAGTTTCCATATTTATAAGGACACTCGCGATTAGAGTAACATTTTTTAATTCTAAAATTTTGATTTTAAGTCACATAAAATTGGTCATCCACCAATCAAAAATTAGAAATTGAAATTTTTAAAATTCAAAAAATAATTTTTAATTTTTAGAATAATAAGTTTAATATTTAATTTTACCAAAACATTAATAAACTTTGGAAATAGTTTCTAAAAATTTACAAATTAATTAAAAGTCAAATTATTTTGACTCAAAGTGATTACAATTTACTCAACCTTCAGCAGGTATAAGATCTTAAGTTTTCAATCAAATCGAAAATATATTACTGAATACTTATTATTTTCACATAATATTGTGGTATAAACTAATTATTAAGTATTTTTTTTGTTTTTTGATTTTTTTTTCGCCTCAAATGGGATGAAGGCATGTGTCTCATTGTGCACATGGTAAGAACATTGTCATTTTACTCAATGGGTGAGGTCAACATTCCTCGAAATGTGAAGTTCATACTAGTGGCAAGTTAGTGAAGCCTAGGTGGTAGTGGTTATGGTTCATGATGGGCCATATTCTTTATGTGAAGTTCATACCAGTGGCAAGTTAGTGAAGCCTAGGTGGTGGTGGTTATGGTTCATGATGGCTATATTTTTTTTCAAATCATTGCACACTACTTTAGGTGGGTGGTTATGGGTCTTAATCTCATTATTCTTTGGAAAAGTATGTTAAATGGAAATCACTTCACTCATCCTCACTCTCCTCAATAAGTTTTGTATTGGGTTCGAGGCAAGTTCTCTTATGTTATTTCCTTCTTTGCATTAATAGCAACTTGAGATTTTCTCTACTTTCCATGGTCACTATCAATGGCCACGGGTTATTTGCATGTGCATATTGGCTCAACATTTAAGCTTGTGTGATACTCCTTTTGCTATACGTTGTTACTGTAAACTACTCCTTGTATGCCAAGATGCTTCTACGGAATGAGGGGGTTGTGGCTCCTTAGGAGGGTCATGTGGCTATATGAAGGAAAATACCTCTTGAAGTTTGTATAGGGAGCATATATCACTAGAGGTTAAGGAGGAGTTATGGGAATTAGAAGATGATCGAGCTGTAGAATGTCAGTATTTGTCGGATTCAGAAGTGATTGCAAATATGAACGAATTGGTGTCAAGCCACACCTGTGGCCAATGAAGCCAATGTTTGCTTACCATTGACTTGTATTGGACAATGAATTTTTTGTTAGGTCGAGTTCTTTTGGATCGAAATGATTCTAAAAACAAAATTCTCATGGTCTTGGATCCATCGTGCTTAAGCAGAAGAACATGAGCCTAGCACATTAAGAGGATTAAGGGCAGTGCAACACCTTGTGTTGTTCTGAGCTACTACAACCCAGTGTTGTTCCTTATAGTGTCACTAATGATTGAGACAAATTAAGGCATTTGATGAAAGTCTTCGAACCATCCCGCTTTAGGTCAAAATTATCTTTTTTGACACAAGGGGATATCCAATCAAAAGCGATTTATCAAAAAATAGAAATCTATTTATGTTGTAATACTCTATCATAGAAATATGGGCTAAAACCTATTAAATGTTTAGATAAAATTTGGTGAGTAAAATCTATGTATGAGTGATAAATTTATACGAGGTCTATCAATAACTCAAGTGAAAATTGATATCTTTTAATTCTACTAATTGAATCTAACTATTCCACACATAATCATCTTTAGGAAACTACCTCCAATCATGATAATCCTTCACAGTTACAAAAGACAAATAATTAGCAGCTTAATCTAGATATCAATGTGTATCAAATATCTAGTATGATATTTACCCTACACAATTAACAAATTCCAAATTCACCATCCAAATATTGTATATTCATAGAGATGAAAATGGAAATAATATATGGAAAAAAGCTTTTAACAGTAGAGCATGTCTAAACCATATATATATATATATATATATATATATATATATATATATATATATATATATATATATATATACACGTCAATTACTTAGCAATCCATAAGAAAATCATCTTCACACCATGATGATGACATTGGTAAGTTTAACCTATCTTACTTCAAAATTACAAAGTTTCATTAATTTTCATACACAATTTGTTGAACCTCCAATGTTCCTTAGCTCTTTCTTTAAAAATAGAGAATTTCAACTTCCCATGTAACTAAAATCATAACTATTTGCATGTGTTCAAGCTATACGTGTAATTTCACCTTTAATACTTCTTTACATGGGGTAACGTTAAATTTCACATGTATTTTCTTCTTCATTATCTTCTCTTTTCCCTATGACGCAGTTGTAGACTTAGGTCAACTTGAAGACTACTACTCTGAACACTTCCTCTTCCTTATTATCGTCAACCTCAACAGTTAATTGCACATGCATGGTAGGTTGAGTTTCAGTGTGCATCAATGTGCTTTGTGCCATACCCCTTCTTAATTTTTTGATTTTGTCCCATTCATTAGGTGGAATTGATGTCTCCTTTCTGAACTTCAAACATGGTATTTCCAATCTTGAGTTCATGTAACAAGGTGCCATAAGGTGTCAAGGTTAGATTACCAATAATATTATCTACTAATACCACAATATTAAAATCAATCAAAAGAATACTCCCTACTAGGTCACGTGCTACAAAAGCTCCCATATTTTCATAGATATGACTTACATCCTGCTTGCATTCGATCAAAGCATCATTTTAATGGTCCATAATGATGGAAAGCCAAAATGTTTTGTGAAATTGTATTCTTGCTTAAAAGTATTCATTTCATTTGTGGCTAATTCAATCTCTCAAATTATTTCTTTAACAGTCATCATAGACCAAATAATCTAATGCACTTCCATAATGAAGGTTAAAACTGGATGCATTTTTAGATCCAATGTCCAATGAGGACCATAGATCCCACCATATCACAGTTGTTAGATCCCATTGGATTCTAACTCATGGTTAAATATTGTGTAAGTCCAACTCCTAAAGGCTATATGACCTGTCGATCAAGTCGAGAACCCACTATCTGATCCCATCGGGATCTAACTTAGGCCTAACGACCCTGCACTTTACAATTAGATATAAGATTAAGAACATTGAATGAGTTAATTGATATTCATTCAATCGGGTCGGGTTCTAACTTAATGTTAACATTCAGTCTTCTCCATATATGATATAAGATATTAGTCGTCCATCACTTGACTATATATAAAATCGAGCTTGGTGTAATTAAATCTCGAATCTAATACATTTTAAAGAGAGATTATCCATAGTTAAATTATTTTCAAGATTCCATTAATTAAACTTCACTAACTAATAATTAAGGTTGTTCCTAAGAATCAAAAGTTGTTAATGAAAGTTTAAACACGCGTTTACCATAAGATTTCAAAAAAAAAAGATGGGACAAACTAGGCTACACCCATGGGATCTCAACCCATTTGAGGTGGATGATTCCACCTTATCTTAGTCTCTCTCATGATGTTTGGCTTTTAGTTTGTTTCATATTCTGGTTTCACTAATCCTTTTAAGGATGGCTCGCATTATCCATTTTATGTGTATTTCGAGGTAGATAATAGTGAACATTTTATATATAATTTTGATAGTCCTAGAGATCTCTGGATTGTCCACAGTGTTATAAAACAATGGTTGACGTTTCGAATCCCAACGAGGATCCATCTTCAGGACAATATGTTGAATGAAGGATGAAAGAAGGACAAAGGTCAAGGTTTAATAGTGACAAAGAGAATAAGAAGAGCCGACAAGAACTAACTAATTAATATTTTATTTATTTTAATAAATTTAATTCTAACTAATAATTAAATAATTTATTTTAGTAAATTTAAACAATTTATTTAATCTCATTTATTATGAGATTCAATAATAATAATTATATTAATTATTTAATTTTAAGTAATAATACCTAAATTTTACTGAATTTTTTAGAATTTGTAATTATATTTATTACTAACAAACTTAAAATTCTCTAATTAAATTAATAAACAATAATAATAAATGTTAATAATACTAATTTAATAAAATAAATTCTTATTTATAATTTATGAACTCTGCATTTTTTTGGAATGAGGGAGTGGAAGTGGAGGTGGGATGGTAGGTTCTCGTGTTCACTCCAAGCCTAAGGCATCAGCTCGTTTTTTCTCTGAATAGGTCCTTGCAGTGGTTCAAGTAGAGCTCTAGGAGTTTGGGGATGATGTAGTAGTGGAACAGCATAGTATCTTAAATTCAAAGGTTTTAACGAGCATCACCAAGTGGGTTCCTAACATTGGGCACATCAAAGGAATACACAATTAGTACCTGCTCACAGTTGACCTCTATTGGAGGATAAAAATGTTGCCTAGAAGGGTCAATATGGAAATAAATGAGACCAAAGAGGATATTGTGTAGGTGTTGGCAAGGTGGTGCTCCACCAACAAGACATGGGGGCTCATCTCAAGTAAATTCAAGGCCAACTATCTCCTCCTCCATGTTGGTATTTTGAGCCCATAAATAATTAATCAAGAAAGAAAAAATATGCATACAAATAGGGAACTGAATGCATACACATAAACACAAATTTTTACGCGGTAAAATCGTGATAGTGTGTCAAGGAAACCTCCACGAGGCAAGGGATTTGAATTTTTTATTATTCAAGGTAAACAATGAATCTCCAAAAATACAACAACCCTCTCCGGCAACATCATTTTAATAGGAAGGCATCGCTACACAAATTCATATTATTATACAACTGTCTAAGTAATGTAAAAAATACATTTACATAATCATTGTTTTCATTCTTAACAATCTCCACCTTGAGAAAAATTTTCCTAATCCCTTGCCCATGCCCATTCATCATCTTTTCTGCAAACCAAGAGAAGCCAAACACCACCGCCGCATCTCTACCAAAACTTCTTTCGTGAACATGTCTACATAATTCTCCTGTCTGTGGACCTTCTTGAGAGCTACTTCGTTGCCATCAATCACATGTCGTACAAAATGGTATTTTATATTAATACGTTTAGTCTTGGTGTGATAAAATGTATTAGTATCCAAATGACTAGCACTCTAAATTTCACATAATTCATTCACTTTATCATGCATCCTTCCATGCTCACCAAGTAGACCCTTCAACCAGATTGCCTCTTTGTAGGAATCTGAAGCACCTATATACTCTACCTCAGTAGTGGACAAAGAAATTGTTTCCTGGAGTTTTTACATCCAACTAATCGCGCCACATACAAGAGTAAAGACATATCCTGTAATAGATCTCCTCTTGTCCAAGTCACCAGCATAATCAAAATCAACATATTTGCAGGCTGAATCTCCACAACCACTAAAGATGATACAATGGTCACACGTGCCTCTCAAATATTGAAGCACCCGTGACACTACTCATAAATGTTCTTCTCCTAGATTTTCCATGAATCCACTGACAACCCCAACTACATGTGAAATGTCAGGATTTGTAGACACCATCGCATACATTAAGTTGCCTATTGCATTTGCAGACAACACACGAGACATATACTCCCATTAGAGGAATTCTGAGGTCTAAAATTCATCTCCTAAGGAATATTATAAAATAATAGTGGAAATAATAAAATAAGATTCGATTACCTCATCAAGTTTTGGAGGGGAAAAAGAAAAACATACTTTTTCAACTCATATTTTCAACTTATCTCCCTATGATTTTACTCAAACTTCAAGTGGGAGCACTCATAGGATGTAGAATTTATTTTTGCATCCAATAAGTACCCATGCTACATACTTTTGATGGACCCTACGACACGAAAAATGTGAAAGACATGCAAAAATGTGATTGCAATCACATATTTTCATGTATTTCACATTTTTTTTGTAGTAGAGTCCATTGATAGTATGCAATATGGGTACTCCTTGGATGAAAAATTAAATTTTGCATCCAATGAGTGCTCTTGATTGAAATTTGAGTAAAATCACAGGAAGATAAGTTGAAAAAGTAGTTTTTATTTCTATTATTTTTTAACCTTTTTACCTTTTTACTCCAAAAATGGTGAATCATCCCCCATGGTTGACATCATCATATTGAATCCTATTGGTTCTTATAAAGTTGATTTTTGTTTTACATTTCTGTTTTGATGCCCATTTTTTACCTCGAAATTTCTCTAATATTTTCTTCATCAGTTCTAGGACTTGAACCCGTAGAAAGCTTAAAATGGGAAAGAAACATTAACAAGTTTCACATTGTTCATCCTGAACTTTGCAAATATTTTCTCTACATAATTTTGTTGTGATAACCATAGCTTACATTTTTTCCTTTCTTTATGTATCTCCACGCCCAAGATATGTTTTGTAGCCCCAAGATCCTTCATATCAAAAGTCCTAGAAAGTGAGCCTTTAACCTGTTGATCTCTTCCATGTTTTTTCTTGCAACAAGTATATCATCAATATACAAAACCAATATGTTGAATATATCATTGAAAATTTCAAAATACACACAATGAACATATTCACTTCTAGTGAAGTTTTGGCTCACTATGAAGGAATCAAACTTCTTGTACCATTGCCTAGGAGACTGCCTCAAACCATATAATGATTTCCTGAGCTTGCAAAATCTCTTGTTGCGATCTTGTACAAAACATTCTAGTTGTATATATATCTTCTTCCAAATCTCCATGAATAAAAGTTGTTTTAACATATTACTATTCTAACTCAAGATCAAGAAATGCAATTAGTGCTAACATTATATGAATAGAAACAAGCTTTACAATTGGAGAAAAAAATCTCATGAAAGTTAATACCTTATGTCTAAAAGAACCCTTTTGCTACCAACCTCACCTTATATCTTTCAATATTTCCATCAACATTTCTCTTCAATTTGAAACCCCATTTACATCTAACAAAAATTCTCCCTTTAATAAATTTTACAAGATCCCATGTTTTTTTCTTGGCCAAGGAATCCATTTCCTCGTCTATAACCTTCTTCCATTTTTCATTATTTGCATCATTCATTGCTTCTTGATAACAAGAATGTTCCCCATCCTCAGTAATCAAAGAAACAAATGAAGTAGAATGTTTATACCTCTTGGGTGCTCTTCTTTCCCTTGTATACCTCCTAAGAGTGATTAGTTGTTGAACTTCTATACTTTCCTTTTGGTATTTTGAGCCCATAAATAATTAATCAAGAAAAAAATATGCACAAAAACAAGAAACTGAATGCATACACATAGACACAAATTTTTACGTGGTAAAACCCTGACATTGTGTTAAGGAAACCTCCATGGTGCAAGGGGATGGAATATTTTATTATTCAAGGTCAACAAAGACTCTCCAACAATACAACAAGCCTCTCAGGCAACATCATTTTAATATGAAGACACCATTACATAACTTCCTATCATTATACAACCATCTAATTAATTTTAAAATAACATTTACATAATCATTGTTGTCATTATTAACACTCTCCACCTTGACAACAATTTTCCTAATCTCTTTCCCATACCCATTCATCATCTCTTTTGCAAGCCAAGAGAAAACAACACCACGACCTCTCTACCAAAATCGAATTCATGAACGTGTATACACAATTCTCCTAGCATGGATATTTTTTAGAGATACTTTGCCACCATCAATTACATCTCTTACAAAATGGTATTTTACATCAATATGTTTAGTCTTGGTGTGATAATTCATATTAGTAGCCAAATGAATAACACTATGATTGTCACATACTATATTCACTTTCTCCCACATCCTTCCAAGCTCACCAAGTATACCTTTCAACCAAATTGCCTCTTTATAGGCATTTGAAGCATCTATATACTTTGCCTCAGTAGTGGACAAAGTAATTGTTTCTTGAAGCTTTAGCATCCAACTAATCGCTCCACCTACAAGAGTAAAGGCATATCCTATAGTAGATATCCTCTTATCCAAGTCACTGACATAATGTGAATCAACATATCAGCAGAATGAGTCACCACAACCATCAAATATGATACAATGGTCACTTGTGCCCCTCAAATACCGAAGCACCCATTTCATTGCTCGTCAATGTTCTTTTCCTAGATTTGCCATGAATCTCCTCACAACTCCAACTATATGTGAAATGTCAAGTATTGTAGACACCATCTCATAAATTAAGTTACCTACTTCATTTTCATATGGTACTCGAGACATATACTCCTTTTCTTCTTCATTTCTAAGACTTAAACCCAAATAAAGCTTAAAATGGGAAGCTAAAGGAACATTCATAAGTTTCACATTGTTCATCCTAAACTTTGCAAGTATTTTCTCTACATTCTTATGTTGTGACAACCATATCTTACCATTTTTCCTGTCTCTATGTATCTCCATTCCCAAGATTTGTTTTGAAAATCCAAGATCCATCATATCAAAAGTCATAGAAAGTTGAGCCTTTAACCCGTTGATCTCTTCCATGCTTTTTCTTGGAATAAGCATATCACCAACCTACAAAACCAAGATAATGAATATACCATTGAAATATTTTAAATAGACAAATTGGTCATATTCACTTCTAGTGAAGTTCTAGCTCATCATGTACGAATGAAACTTCTCGTACCATTTCCCAGGAGACTGCCTCAGGCCATACAATGATTTCCTGAGCTTGCAAACTAATCTCTTGTTGCAACCTTGTACAAAACCTTTTTGTCATTCCATGTAAATATCCTCATCCAAATATCCATGAAGAAAAGTTGTTTTAACATCTATCTGTTCCTACTCAAGGCCAAGTAATGTAATCAGCGTTAATACTCTATCAATAGAAACAAGCTTTACAACTAGCGAAAAAATCTCATGAATTTCAATACCTTCTATCTGGGAGTACCATTTTTCTACCAGCCTAGCCTTATATATTTCAATATTTCCATTGACATTTCTCTCCAATTTGACGACCCATTTTTATCGAACAACACTTCTCCCTTTAGGAACTTCTACAAGATCCCAGGTTTTCTTCTTGGCCAAGGAATCCATTTCCTCTTCCATAGCCTTCTTCCATTTTTCACTATCTGCTTCATTTATTGCTTTTATTACTAAGGATGGGGAACCTTCTTGTTATCAGGAAGCTTACATATGAAAACAATTCTCCCTTTCGAAAGTTCTACAAGATCCTAGGTTTTGTTCTTGGCCAAGGAATCCATTTCCTCGTCTATTGCTTCCTAATAAAAATAAGGTTCCTCATACTCAGTAATCAAAGCAACAAATGAATCGAAATCTCCATACCTCTTGGGTGCTCTTATTTCTCTTATAGACCTCCTAAGAGTGATTGGTTGTTTAACTTCTATACTATCCTTTATATCTTCTTCACCTTTTTCTTCAGAAGTTTCTTCTTCCTTACGAATTTCCAAAAAAGGTTGAGTCTCCAATTGATTTTTTTGATTTGGCGTTACATGTTCTTGTTAAAAATAAAATTAACATTTGCTTTTATAAGAGAAGATTCATCAAATGTTATGTCTATTATAATGATGATCTTAAGCATAGAAGGATCCCACAACCTATATCCTTTCACAACATCATGATATATAACAAATACATAGTCTTTTTCTTTTGGGTCTAACTTAGAACATTGATTCTTTGGAATAAGAGCATAGGAATTACAACAAAAAGTTATTAAGTATGAATAAAAATAAGACTCGCCCAACCAAACTTCTTTATGAATTTTATAATTAATAGCAACTGAAGGTGATCTATTTACCAAATAACAAGCAGTGAATACTACTTCTGTCAATAGCTCATTTTGTAGATTAGCATTGTTGATCATGATCCTGGCTCTTTTGATAAGAGTTTTGTGCATACATTTGGAAACGCCATTTTTCTAAGGAGCATATACAATGGTTTTGTGTCTGATAATCTTTTCATCCTTGCAATATTGTTCAAATCCTAAAGAAGTAAATTCACTGCCATTGTCAATTCTTAAATATTTGATTGTATTTCTAGTTTTCTTATCCACCATAAAGTTAAATTGTTTAAAAGTGTCAAATACATCAACGTTTATTTTTAACATATAAATCCAAACTTTTCTAGAGTAGTCATCAATAAATATTACAAAATAAGATGCACCTGCATAACACATTGTAGGAGATGGTTCCCATAGATCAAAATGAATACAATCCAAAACTCCTTTACTATTATGACTTCCAGCTTTAAATTTTTGTCTACATTGTTTTCCATATACACAATTTTTGTAAAATCCAAACTCAATGATTTCAAATTGGGAAGTAGTCTACGATTCATTAGTACCTGAAGGCCCTTCTCGCTCATGTGACCCAACCACTAATGCCATAGGCGAGTATCTTCTCCTACCTCCTAAGATACCATAAATGCCTCATTGACTTGAGTACTTCCTTTAAGTTTGTAAATGTTTTTGATTTTCTCTGCCTTCATAACAACCAGAGTGCCCTTTGAAACTCTCGGCGCTCCACCTTGACTTGTGAATTTGTAACACTCTAAATATAATACTCCTAAAGAAATCAATTTCTTTTTCAACTTAGGTACATGTCTAACATCAATCAATTTTCTAATCGTACTTCATACATTTTTATTCTAACATTTCCGACCCCAACAGTTTGACAAGATACATTGTTACCCATAAACAAAAAACTGTCATTCACAGCTTAATATGAAGTGAACCAAATTTTGTGTGTACTCATGTGATGAGAAACACCAAAATCTGACAACCAATCTTCAAAATGCTGAGAAACTTGCAATTAGACAAAACTCCATCTATCATACCTGGTTTAGCAAACATAACCTCATTAATCATACCTAACTCGACTTGCATTAAAGAAATTTTGAGGTCTAAAATGGGCTTCAAAACAAAAATGTACAACCAAAATTAACTTTATAGTAACCAATGGGATTCAAGATGATGATGTCAACAATGTGGGATGATTCACCATTTTTTGAGAAAAAAATTAAAAAGATTAAAAAAAAAAAAAAACTACTTTGTCAACTTGTATTTTCAACTTATCTCCCTACAGTTTTATTCCAAATTTCAAGAATGGGCACTTATTGGATGTGTAATTTCATTCCTCATATAAGGAGTAGCCATGTTGCATACTTTCGATGGATCTTGCTACACAAAAAATGAGAATACATGAAAAATCGTGAGTAAAATCGTAGTGAAATAAATTGAAAATAGGAGTTGAAAAAATAGTTTTTCCTTTCTTTCCCTCTAAAATTTGATAATCTAATCTAAATTATTTTATTATTTCCATTATTATTTTATAGTACGATTAAAATAATAGTGGAAATAATAAAATAGAATTATATTACATTATAAAGTTTTAGAGGGAAAAACTAAAAAACTATTTTTCAACTCGTATTTTCAACTTATCTGCCTATGATTTTACTCATATTTCATGCAATATCACTTGTTGGATGTGGGAATTAATTCCTCATCCAAGGAGTACCCATGTTGCATACTTTTGATAGACCCTGCTACACGAAAAATGAGAAATACATGAAAAAATGTGATTGCAAGCATAATAATCTAACAACCAATCTTCAAAATGTTGAGACACTAGCGATTCGAAAAAACTTCATCTATCATACCTGTTTCAGCAGACAAAACCTCATCAATCATACCTGACTTGACTTGCATTAGAGAAATTTTGAGGTTTAAAATGAGTCTCAAAACAAAAATGTACAACCAAAATAAAATTTATAAGATTCAATAGGATTCAAGATGATGATGTCAACCATGGGGGATGAATCACCATTTTTGGAGCAAAAAAGTTAAAAAGATTTAAAAATAAAAGAATAAAAAAACTATTTTTTCAACTTGTATTTTCAACTTATCTCCCTACGGTTTTATTCAAATTTCAAGCGGTAGCACTCGTTGGATGTGGGATTTAATTACTCATCCAATGAGTACTCATTCTATATACTTTCGATAGACCCGGCTACATGAAAAATAAGAAATACATGAAAAAATGTGATTGCAATCACATATTTTCATGTAGCAATCACATATTTTCATGTGTTTCTTATTTTTCATGTAGTAGGGTCTATCGAAAGTATACAGAATGAGTACTCATTGGACGAGTAATTAAATCCCACATCCAACGAGTGCTACCGCTTGAAATTTGAATAAAACCGTAGGGAGATAAGTTGAAAATACGAGTTGAAAAAACAGTTTTTTTATTCTTTTATTTTTAAATCTTTTTAACTTTTTTGCTCCAAAAATGGTGATTCATCCCCCATGGTTGACATCATCATCTTGAATCATATTGAATCTTATAAATTTTATTTTGGTTGTACATTTTTGTTTTGAGACTCATTTTAAACCTCAAAATTTCTCTAATGCAAGTCAAGTCAAGTATGATTTATGAGGTTTTGTCTGCTGAAACAGGTATGATAAATGAAGTTTTTTCAAATCGTCAGTGTCTCAACATTTTGAAGATTGGTTTTTAGATTATTATGCTTCTCATCACATGAGTCCACGCATAAACCGGTTCAATTCATATCAAGTTGTGAATTGAAGTTATGTGTTTATGGGTAATGTCAAAATAAAATTATATAGAGGTACGATTAGAACATTAACTGATGTTAGACATGTACCTGAGTTGAAAAAGAATTTGATTTCTTTAGGAGTATTAGCTTCCTCCTTTGGGTTTTCATCGAACTCTTGGATTTTCCAATAATCATTCTTAATATGCCTTGTTTTGTTGCAGAGCCAACATTTGGCCTTACATTTTTTGCCTCTTGACATTGATCTAGAAGAACTTCTTGATTTTTCTCCTCTTTCGACATACATATGGTTACCATAGCTTATGGTGTAGAAGTTTCAATGATAGACTTCCTCTGTACTTCTTCAGTTAATAGATCTCCCACAATATAATCAAATTCTAGAGATTCGGTTGTGCTCAAACTGGTAGAATTTACAAAATGGTCCCAAGACTCGGGCAATGAGCATAACAAAGTAATGGATTTATCTTATTCATCAAATTCCATATTAGTCAATTGGAAAATAAGGGTATTAAATACATTTAGGTGATCAACAATTTTAGTGTCCTCCTTCATCCGGAGGATATACAACCACCTCTTCAAGTAAAGTATGTTGATTAGAAAATTGGTAATATATAAAGTTTCCAGTTTACCCCACATACATGCTGCTAAGATTTCTTCAACAATGTTGAAGAGAACATCATCCGCCATGCACAACTTGATGGTACTGAGAGCTCGGGATTCCAAGTCCTCTCATTCCAAATATATCATGCCAACAAGTCTATTTCTTACCCCATCTAATGCTTTGTGCAACCCTAGTTGCACAAGCAAATCTTGTACCTTTGGTTTCTTGAATGCAAAATTATTTTTTTTCGATGAATTTCTTCACCTCAAACTTGGCATTAGCCATTTTTTCCATTTTTCTTCCTACATAGACTCTTTAAATTTTCCTTAATTTTTAATTATTTTTTTAAAACTTGAGTGGGTTGTTTCAAAGTTCCAAAAATAATCAAAATTTTGCTTCCCTAAATTTTCGTCTTCTGGATTTTTTTTTCCATTAGGGTTTATATTTATCAACTTTATTAAAAACAATTTAAAAAAAATCAAATCCCAAAACTTCAAATATATTTGTGTTCTTTAGAAATAAAACTTTACTCCTTTTCACTAAAAGCCCAAAATTTAGAAAAATTGCTTTCAATAGATTCTTTTTGAAATTGTTCACCGATTTGAGTCTTTGTTAGGGGTTTTTATAAAAATTACCCAATATCTACCTCTACCTCCAATATCGTCTCCAAGGCTCCTCTGCATCCCAGCTCGACAACTCTTCTACAACTTTGCGTGATTACTCCTCTGAAACCCTACACAATTATTCGTCTGCTTCTCTACGAGCTTCAATGGCAGCTTGACATCAAAAACAGACGGCCTTGACGACTTCACGAGTTCCAAAGGAGGTTTGTTTTTCTGTGTGGTTCCACATCTTTGTTGGGGGATGGAAAAATCAATTTTTTTCTTTGCATGACAGTCACAGTCAATTTTTTCCTCAATTCTACCTTGAATCGATCTTTAAATTGGCTCTATAGACAACCCTCATGGCTTCAATTCTAGTAGTTGTTGGCCCGTCTTTTCTATCTGTGTTTTCGGCGGCCTCTTCTCTCTACGTGACAAATGGAATTATAAAATTCTCTCAGCAGTGACTTCTATCCGCTCTTTACCTCACAACCCCCACAACCATATCGCTCTGATACCACTTGTTGGTATTTTGAGCTCGTAAATAATTAATCAAGAAAGAAAAAATATGCGCAAAAATAGGAAACTGAATACAGACACATACAATTTTTTACGTGGTAAAACCCTAAAAGTGTGTCAAGAAAACCTCCATGGGAAAGGGATTGGAATGTTTTATTATTCAAGGTCAATAATGACTCTCTAACAATACAACAAGCCTCTCAGGAAACATCATTTTAATAGGAAGACATCGTTACATAACTTCCTATGATTATACAACCGTCTAATTAATGTAAAAAACACATTTACATAATCATTGTTACCATTCTTAACACGCCAGACCAAGGTGGTTGGAGTATTTTATCACCAAAAATTGATCATCTATCCATTTCTAACTAGATGGATCGAGGTACACCATGTAAGACAAATTTTACCATAGTAAAATTGCTTTCATTATAAGAAATAATTTAATAAACCATATTTTATTAAGTTATTTCTGGTTAAAACAAGAAACCTCGTGAGGAATAATTTGATAAATCATTATTTATTTAATTTTCCTCTACGAATAATTAATTAAACCACTGTTTAACTAATATTCCATGTCACATTTGACCCAATTATGAGAAATAATTAGATAAATCATTATTTTTCTTATTTTCTCTAGGAATTATTAATTAAATAATTATTTAGTTATTATTCTTTGTTAAATTTGACTAAATCACCTAGGAATAATTAAACAAATAATTATTTGTTTATTATTCCTTAACCACTTTCTTGAAATGATAAATACATCCTTTATTTGTTTATTATTTCTAAATAAGGGTATTTAACCAATTTAAATATATTTTCCCTCCAACAAAATATAATAAAATATTCCAAGGGGTTAGATCTAGATTATGGTTAATAATATTTTATTATTCTCGATTTTCGAGGATAACTCAATATTTTGTTATAAATAGGAGGGGTTTCTATTCATTCTTCACTTTGATCATTCTCATTGTCGTTACCATTTTCCTCTGCCATTTGAGCTCCCACTTGATTTCATCACATATTTCACATTTCCACATCATAGAGAGAGAAATGCTCACGAAGCTTAAGCATTGAGGATAGCCAAGAACCCATCCCATTTGAGGGGGACTCGTAACCACATACTTGTTTCCTTCACGAGGTGTTATATATAATATTGGAAATTATTCATTAAACTTGTCTTGTTTATTGGCCATTTGGAGTTACTTTTGCATCAATTCTTATTTATTTTTGTTATTTAACTGATTTTGCTGCATAGATCTGGGTTTTTGCAGGATTTGTTCTAACTTTCTATCGCATATCTAAAGGGTTGAGCAATCATTTTCGTTTTTAGGGCTATAAGTCATCCGTAGCTAAAGTAGGATCTTTTCGTACATATTCGATAAGCTTTTACACTAACAAATGGTGACCCTGTTAGTGTCAGTATTTGCATCCTACCATCAGTGATTAAAATCCTCTTTTCATATCATTTTAGGAGTCCCACTCAGAATATTTTTATTATTTCCACTAGGTCAAATTAGTCATTGATGGTAGCCCCAAGTCAAAAAATCATCACTCTTCCTCAATTTTGATTACTTGTTGGCATAGCTTCATACCTTGTTGATTGTACATCATTCGTAAAGTCAGTCTCATCATGTCATCATATCAGTCATGTCATCTTGAAATTCAGTCTTTCAAGGTTCCATTAGGTCATTAGGTTTTCCATAGTCCAATAAAAATCCATTCCAATTCATAAGGCTAACAAGTAAAAGGGTGATCCAATAAACTTCTCTTCACCATGTGAAGATGATTTGTAAAGAGAAATGCTTATTTCATCATGCAATTTTGAGTTAAAATGTAAGTTTTTATAATTTCATTATGTAATTTTATGTCTTTCAAATGTAATAAGTACAAGGTTCCCAAGCTTCCAACCCAAGGTTCCACATGTCAAAGCATCAAAATTTCAAATCCTAGTGTTATCTAAGCTCATCAGATGATCAGATATCAAAGAAAAAAGTCATATGCAAAGGTACAATGTCAAAGTTAAAAAACGAGTGTGAAGAAAGTAAAATGGGTCCCAAGATCTAATTCATTCAATATATCAAGTATGAAGGCAATTACAACTTCAAAGAGGAACTCATTTTCTCTCTAAGCCATCAAAATCGCCCTCACACACACTCCATCTACTTCCCCTAAACTTTTCCCATGCCCATTCCTCTCATTTCCCTCACTTTCCTACAAACCCTACCCTATTGCTACACTTTTGACACCTTCCTAGGTTAGGGATATGTTTTTCCCTTTTGGACCCCTTCCCCTCACTCATTTATAGAAATTCCACCTCCCCACACTCTCTAACATCTATCCCTATCCCCCAAAATTTCCCCAAGAATTTAGATATCCCCTAACCCCTTCATTCCCCTCCCTCTACAAGATCCCCTGTTTTCCCTACACTTCTGGAGTGACTTTAGGGAAATCCATTTTTCTCCCTGATGGAATGTCCAAATTACTTTCTTGATAATTCAAATGACAACTAGACTGGAAGTGCTTTCTAATGAGCTATCATGAGATCAGTTTGGAGTTAAGGAATGCCTCCAAAAGTTTCCTACAAGAGCACACTTCATTTTTTCACCCTCATTCTTCACTTTTAGACCATTCTTGGGAGAATTGATTTTTGAGGGGCTATACTTGATAATTTTCAGTGCTTGATAGGTCCATTGTGTAGCCAAGAGAGCGATATTTCCAACGAGCTATCATGAGCTCAATTTGGAGCTCAAAAAGGCCTCCAAAAGTGGCCCGCAAGACGGCGTTGCACGCCTGTGTGTTGCATTGTGTGTTTGCTCTTTGCGTTGCACGTTTCCTTAGTGCATTGCACGTTTGTGTAGGGCGCTGCGCATTTGTTCAGTGTGCTGCACATTTCCTCTGTGCACTGTGCATTTGACCGTTTTCCATAGAAAACTCCAAAACTTGTGCTATCACTTTCAAATCTTCAGCAAAAGCACTCCACATCCTCCAGCAATCAAGTAAGTTGCCATTAGCACCATTCCTGTCCTCATCAAGTAAATTTCTTCGTGTTTGAAATTGTTTAAAGAATTTGTGTTTATTTTTAAGTTTGAAACCCTAGTCATTCCCTAAATCCCAATTGCATATAAAACTTTCTCTCCCTAGCACTTTCATTCCCTTCCCACATCATAATTACCGTATCCTTACTCCCTATATCACCTAATCCCCTTTGCCTAATCCTTTCATCCCCAAACCCTAAGCCCTAAGTGCTTAAATTGCCTAGGCTCCCAAATACCTAAACTATAATTAAATTCCCTATTCCAAACCCTTCTACATTCCTACTCCCTGTCACTCCCCTCAAATCATAAACCCCTTCACCCATCTCCCTAAATTTCCCTATCGCATTCCTCACTCCCCAAAATTTCATTTCCATTCCATTACACCTCCGTAGGGTTTTAAAACTAATACACCATGGAAGAAGAACACAGAAACTACAGTGACAGAGAAAAAAGAGAGGAGAAAAGACACCACAAAGGAGGGAGAGTCTCAAGGTGATCCAAAATCTTTTGTTTGAGATGTATAAAAGAATTCACATGTGAAAATTATAGCTTTAAACAATAAAATTTAAAGCAAAAAGAAAGAAGCAATTAACATCATGCACGAAGACACAAGAGTTGATATCGGAGTTCGTTCAAGAGAGACTACGTCTCCGAGCCCGACTCAAATAGTGGGGAGGCCCTGCTTTCATTAAATGGCAAAGATGAAAGTACAAGTACAAAATGAGGAATTACACCCTTTTACCTGCCCAATCTGAAATTGGCCAAAAATTGCAGACCTCTGATGATGAAATGGGCAGCACCATTGGATTTGTGGCGTCGAGTAGTGCAGAATCCATATAAAACTTGCCCCAATCGGACAAAGTGAAAATCTGGCCCCTTTGGAAAAATGGCTTAGATCATGGTTCCGCCCCCTCCTACACATTGCTCTGTTGAATGCTTAGTTAAAATGAGGTGGGGGGGGGGGGGTGAATCAGTTTAACACATACATGAGCTTTTCAAACTTTTCATCAAGATGATTTACAACTTAATTTTATAACCAACTTTAATATGTGAGTAGTCTTAATATGTTGCAGCAAGTATTAAGTTAATGTGATACCAAAATTATTATGAGAGCAACAAGCATTAACCAGATTGGATAGGACATATCAACACATAGGCAATTCACGCAAAGACAACAGATATAAGTGGAAACCCATAAAGGGAGAAAACCACATCTTATTTTTTTGTGATGCAAAGGCAAGCTCCAACTCCCTCTCACCACTGATTTTCTACAGGCACCAACCTACAGGAGGCTCCAACCTCAGTCAGCTACAACTGATAGCTATCAAACTTCAACTTGATAGGGAAGCTCCAACTTCCTTACTTAATCAAAAGAAAATATTTTCTGATTTACCGCAGATATCAGCTATGTACTGTAGCATCTCTTTCTGCTCCTCCTTTTTCTTATCTTCTCTACCTCACTTCTTCATACTTTGCACTCTCTAACCTCTTTTTTCATATCAATGTGATATGATTTATACAGTTTGCCTCATAACAGTTCGTATTCCACAGGGAATTCAAAGTGAATAGCCCTGACTCTTTGCATTCTGCCTCCTCACTTATTTTTTCAACTCGTTTAGAAAATCTCAGCAATATATACAATTTTCAGTTTTATAGTGGAGTTTTATTTCCTATGGAGACTTGCGAGTGCATCACAACAATATAAATCAATTAAAACATTTACATTCAAATACAATGAGAACTCCAGCTCAACTCATTCAGCCTCTTGAACCACTGCGTATTTGTCTTTTCTGTGACTGTGTCTGTCTTTTTCTTCTCTGTATGCCTTTCTGTTCATTGCTGTTGCGTAACTCCTGCATGTATGTAACTGCACTTTTTATATAATGCAAATCAATTCTCGGCATAATAATAATAAGGCGTTTTTAACATATGCACTGCCGTGTTATATAACTAAAGTAATTTTCGATGATATAATGATAAAAGATCATTTTAATACATAAAATGCCCTTACGTGCCCACTCGCCGACTTTGCTCTATTCTTCGATGCAATGTATCACCTCTCGAATACTTCTGATTGCGATTAATCGCAATCGCAACTTCCATTTATATGTTCTGATGCTCTGCTCCTTCTCTAATGCGATCAATCACTGTTCACTTCACTGCGTTGATGCAATGGGTCGCTCCGATGCGATGTAACACTGTTCACTTTGATATGCCGATGCGATGAGTCGCTCCGATGCGATGTAACACTGTTCACTTTGATATGTCGATGCGATGAGTCGCTCCGATGTGATGTAACACTGTTCACTTTGGTATGCCGATGCGATGTAACACTGTTCACTTTGATACCGGAACTCAAACATATATGAATCATCGTTTAAAACATATCGGGTCCAGAATTCAATCGCAATTGCAACCTTTTGTTAACATGTTCCGCTGCCAATTTTTCTCCGATGCGATTCGTGACTCGGGTCCCACCTTATAAGACTTTGTTTGTATTAGGCCCGAGCAATAGAGCGCTTCACATATATGTATATATATACTTTGGCCCCTTGTTTATAAAGCGTTGCATATATATGTATACTTTGCCGCTTCAGTCTTTATGTATCCTCCAGCTTAGGTTATGATTCTCGGAATTTTATGTAGGGGGTCCCACACTATATGTATAATATTATCCGTCAACACAGTATTAAGTCTTTGGCTCAGACTTAAACCCAGCACTAATATATATATTTATATAACCTCTCGGGCTTCGTAGTTCGTTTAATGTTTCCGCTCCCTACATAGACTTAGCCATGTTCTTTATTCAAACCTTAGTCTTAATGCTACAAAGGGTTCCGGCTCTTTTAATTACATTCACCCGCACTTATAGCATTCACTCAAGGTTTATATATATTAATGCAGCGCATATATCATATGGTGGTTCACAGGTCCCACGCTCTACTGTTCACCCTCGTCAATTAAGTATATCCACGACTTCATTATCAAATATATATCAATATATAAATTAATCCTCGACTTTGGCATAGACCCCGACACATCAACATTCTATATATATTAATCCTTGACTTTGGTATTAAACCTTAGGCATTTCAAAATGTATTAACTTGCATCAAATATATAATCCGCACATAGCCCATTCTTATATGTGCACTCATCTTTAATATATATCCAATATTGCAATAGATGTCAAACCCGATACATATTTTAACACATATACGTTCCCGGGGCCCACCTCCATTAACACGCCTCTTGCATCCAATGGTGGACAGTTTATCCGATGATCCAACGGATGTCATACCATATCGCGGTTTTTATTGGTACGAGGTTTAACACTTCAAATTTGCGCGAAAAAAGTTGTTTTACAAAACCGCCTGAGTACACGTGTCCTTCAATGACCTATATCGTTTTTATTTTGGCAATACTGCTTACCACTTCAACCAACGCGCAAACCCACTGGTTTTGTGGCCCTCCGGTTTTACTGTTCATGTTCGAGGTTCCGCTGCAGCAAAAACTTCGCCCCTTCGTTATATATATACATACATACATATATATATATATATATATATATATATATATATATATATATATATATATATATATATATATATATATATATATATATATATATATATATATATATATATATATATATATATATATATATATGTATATATATATATATATATACATATAAACTATGTTCAAAGGTTTATTTCTTATTTCTTCAGCGCTTTAATATATAGACCGTGTTTCATTGTTATGTTAATTCAACGCTACCATAAGGTTTAATACCCGACTTCATTAGGTTTTTATTGCTTAAATGCTTGGTTCCATTACCCTCAGGGTTCCGTCTCTGCTTGATCATTCCACTGATTTTTAACGGCTCTGCCTCTATATTCTCTGTCTCCGCCTCTGCTGCTCGATTGTTTCATCTTTGCCTCTGTATTCTCTATCTCTGCCTCTGCTGCTCGACCGTTTCATTTCAACAGTCTTCTTCCGCTTGTCTCCTTTGCCATCTATGCTGTCTCTGCGCTGCTTGCTTCTCTTTTTGCTGCCCTGTCTCTGTAAATAAACTCTCCCTCTGTTCTTCTCATGCTCCCTGTAAATGTTACTATACCATTCACCAAAAACTTGTTGTCTTCTCCTTTGCTTATGATGTTGTCCTTTGTCTGCCTCTGCCTCTGCTGCCTCCTTTGCCATCAATGACAAAATTTCCAACAGTCTCCCCCTTTGGCATTGATGGCAATACACTTCCTCTGCTTGCCTGTTACAACCCTTTCTTCTGTTGCTCTCTTTTCCTCCCCCTTTGACATCAATGGAAAAGGGTTGCTCATTTCCCAGTGTGCTTTTAAATCTCATCCATGTTGCTCTGATCTTGAGGACCTGTTTCATGCTCTGTTTAGTTGCTCTGGCCTTTTTATAGCTCTCTTTGTTGACTGATCTCCCCCTAGAATGATGTCTTCTTTTCTGTTCTCCTCCTGGACTGAAGTTTTCTTTTTCTTTCAGAGAGTAGTATCTGAAGACAATACCCCTAGTTTGTTTCTTAGATATTCGAATGGCTCTCTAGCAAAAGATTTTGTGAATATATCTGTTGTTTGTTATTTTGTTGGCACATATTCCAACTTTACTACCTTTTGTGCTACTTGTTCTCTTAGAAAATGGTACTTGATTGGGATGTGTTTAGTTTTTGATTGAAGTACATGATTTTTTGAAATACTTATAGCACTTGTATTATCACATTTGATAGAGAGGGTTCATCAATGTTGACCTTCATGTCTTGGAGGGTTTGCTTCATCCATATGACTTGTGTGCAACATGATGCTGCTGCTATGTATTCAACTTATGTTGTAGATAGAGAAATAGATGTTTGTTTCTTGCTTAGCCATGCCACCAGACTTTCTCCTAGATAGAATGCACCTCCACTTGTGATTTTCTTGTCAGCCACACAGTTGGCCCAATCTGCATCTGTATATGCTGTCAATGTGAAGCTCTTGTCTTTTGGATACCAAAGTCCATACTATGCAGTTCCTTGTAGATATCTGAATACTCTTTTGACTGCTAGAAGGTGATTTTGTTTAGGTGCTGCTTGATATCTATCCACAAGTCCTCCTGCCAACATAATGTCTGGTCTTGATGCTGTTAGGAACAACAGACTTCCTATCATGGATTTGTAGAGTCTTTGATCTATATCAGCAGATCCATCATCAGCACATTGCTTGCATCCAGTGATCGTGGGAGTTGACACAGGTTTGCAGTCTTCCATTTTGAACTTTTTCAACATCTCTTTTAAGTATTTTCTTGTGAAATGAATGTACCTGTGTTCTTTTGCTGAATTTGAAGTCCTAAGTAGAAAGTGAGCTCTCCAATCATAGACATCTCAAACTCTGATTTAATTTCTTCAGAAAATCCTTTTGCTAGCTCATCTTTGTTGTTTCCAAACATAATGTCATCAACATATACTACAACAATCAGGAGTTCATTTTCATGGGATTTTATGTATAGATTGCTCTCAACTCCTCCTCTTTTAAAGCCTTGTTTTTGCAAGTACTTATCCAGCCTTGAGTACCAAGCACAAGGAGCTTGTTTTAGTCCATATAGAGCCTTCTTTAGTCTGCACACATAGTCTTCTTTGTCTGTTAAAGAGAAACCTGCTGGTTCTTCCATGTAGACTTCTTCTTCTAGATCTCCATTCAGAAATGCAAATTTCACATCCATTTGATATACCTTGAAGTCTTGGTAGCATGCAAAGGCCAGAAACATTCTAATAGCTTCCATTCTGGCTACAGGGGCAAATATTTCATCGTAATCAAGTCCTTCGATTTGTGAATATCCTTTGCAAACAAGTCTGGCTTTATTCCTGATTACCTGTCCTTGCTCATTCATTTTATTTTTGAATACCCATTTTGAGCCTATAACATTTTTCTCAGTGGGTCTAGGAACTAATTCCTAGGTATTGTTCTTCTCAATTTGGTCCAATTCTTCATTCATAGCATTCACCCAATACTTGTCCTTGCTGGATTCTTCAAACTTCTTTGGCTCTATTTGTGATAACTTGGCTATGTATACCTCCTCTGTCTGTTCAGTTAGCTGCCTTCTTGTCTGGACCTCTACTCTCTTGTCTCCAATGATATGATCTTCTGGATGGTTCTTTTGAGTGTATCTTGAGGGGGCTTTCGAGCTCAGTTCAACATCTTTTGTTGTCTTGCTTGTCTCATCATCATCTTGGTTTTCTTCTTCATGATTGTTTGAAGGACTGCTACAGTCTGTACTTCTTGTCTTGTTTGGAGGTTCTTCATCAAATCTTACATCAATGTTTTCTACAATTTTTCAAAGAGTATTGTTGTAGCACCTGTACCCTTTACTCTTGGATGCATATCCTAGAAATATCCCTTCATCTGCTCTTGCATCAAACTTCCCTAGATTTTCATCATTATTCTTTATGTAACACTTGCTTCCAAAGACTCTAAAGTGCTTGATTGAAGCTGGTTTACCATGCCATAGTTCATAGGGAGTCTTGTCACTGCTTGGCCTTAAATGAGCTTTGTTTAGGATATGCACGGTTGTGTGTACTGCTTCTGCCTAGAAGGTTTGAGGAATATTACTCTCTTGCATCATGGCTCTGGCAATTTTTTGTACAGACCTGTTTTGTCTCTCTGCTACTCCATTTTGTTGAGGTGTCCCTGCAATAGTAAATTGTTGCTTTATCCCATGTTCATTGCATAGGTCTGCAAATTCATAATCTGTGAATTCACCTCCTCTATCTTACCTGATGCATTTTAGGTTGCATCCTGTTTGATTTTCTGCTAATGCTTTGAATATCTTGAATTTCTCCAGTGCTTCTGATTTATTCTTGAGAAATGCAACCCATGTCATTCTGGAGAAATCATCTATTATCAGCATGAAGTAGGATTCTCCACTTGGTGTTTTAGTTCTAGCATGTCCACACATATCCATGTGCACAAGATGGAGTGGTATTCTTGTTGATAGCTCTTCTTTGGTCTTAAAGGATGCGCGGGTTTGTTTTCCAAATTGGCAAGATTTGCATATGGTACTTGAAGGCCTTTTTATTTCTGGCATATCTCTGAAAACTTTATTTTTGCTCAGTCTGATGATATGGTCGAAGCTGAGATGTCCCAATCTATTATACCATAACCATGACTCCTCAAGTTTGCTAAGATGGCATGCTTCATCCTCCTCTTTCACTATGTAAACATTACTCTCTGTTCGAACACCTTTGAGCAGAGTCTTTCCTGTGGTGCTTGATCTGACTTCACAGTCTTGTGCTCTAAAAAGAACTTCACAGCCTTTATCACACATTTGACTGACACTCAACAAATTTTCTTTCAGCCCATCTACAAATAGTACATCTTGGGCCTTTCCTCTACCATTATCTAGGCTAACTGAGCCTTTTCCCTTGATTTTTCTTGATTTATCATTGCCAAAAGTAACATTACCAGATTTATTTTCATCAAAAATTATAAACTTGCTTCTGTCTCCAATCATATTTTTTGAGCAGCCACTGTCCAAATACCATTGGCTTTTCAGGTCTTGAGCGGTTAGAGCCAGGTCACATTTATTCACCTTCTTTTTCCATTGGAAACATCCTTTTTTTTGGTATCTTTTGTGAGATGATGAACCACATCCTCTTAGAGGACATTTGGAGGGCATATGTCCAATTTTATTGCATACACAGCATTTGATCATAATTTTCACAGAATTGTGAGTACGAGTAAAATCTCTTTGATTCATAAACCTCCTTGAGGTGTTGAACATCAATCTTTGTCCATATTTTTTGCACTCAATGATTTTATGGCCAAATTCCTAACAATAAAAACAGTAACCATAGAAACAATTTGCATACCTGATGTGAGATTTTCTTCTCCATTTGTTTGCTTGAGACAGTCTCTTCACTGTTGGCATCTTTTGTTGGTTTGAATTACCCCTCCTTGTATGACAGTATGCAACAATGTGTCCCATCTTGTGGCAGGCATAGCAGGTGGAATTTTTCATAGGAGGGAAGAGTCTCCTTTGATGGCTTCCAAATTTGACATACTCAGGGGTATATGATCCTTTTTCTGTTGTCTGAGTATTTATTTCATTCTTTGTTATTAGAGGTTTCTTCTGGTTCCTGTCTCCCTCATTACATGTTTCTTCTTTTGTAGGAATTATTTGAGCTGCTTCATCAGCCTTCTTTGCTTTTACAAAAATAATATTTTTGTTTTCCTTTTCTTTGCTTTTACTTGATTCTCCTTCATAGCCTATCCCAGTTTTTATTAGAGGAGATCTTTGAGCATCCAGAATTTCGTTCAACTTACCAGAGCTTGTTGTTTGAGAAGAATTTATAGACACTTTCCTTTGAGCATTTTCTAATTTCTTCCTCAGACATACTACTTCTTCTTCCAACTTCTCTTGTTCCTGAGTTTTATCCTTGATTTGCTTAAGTAACATGTCTTCTATCTTCTTGGCTTCTTCAAGCTCTACCTTTAGCTGCATGAGGACTTCTGAATTTTTCTCTTCTCTTACATACTTGAGGAGAATGTCTTTTTGTTTTCTGCACTTCAGTTTGAGTCTGTCAATCTCCTCCAGGGCACTTCTTAGCTCCCCCTCAAGGTCAACTTCACCTTCTTCTTCATCTTCTAGAAGGAGTCCTTCAAGTTCTTCTATGGCCATTAATAAAAATTCAGAGGTTCCTTCTTCACTTGAGGGTTCATCTGAGTCTTCAGATGCACTACTGTCTTGTTGAACATAGTAAGATTTTCTATTGAATTTCTTTCCTTTCTGCCAGTTCTTTGATGTAGTTTTCTCTGATTCATGAGCCTGATTCCTTGCTTTCTTATGAGGACACTTAGCAGCATAGTGTCCAACTCTTCCACAGTTAAAGCATTTGAATGGAAGTTTACCTTTATATTTACCTGAGCCTCTGTCCAGTTTCTTGCAAACTTGGCCTCTTCTTCATCAGAGCAAGAACATGTATCTTCCTTTTCTTCTTTCTTCTTTTCTGTTTTAAAAGCTGCCTCCCTCGCACTTGGCTTCTTCTGTGGGAGTCTCATCTCATAGGCTGTTAGATTTCCAAGTAACTGGTTCATGGTTAAGGTTTCCCAGTCAGCTGTTTCTTCTATTGTAGACACCTTGGGGTTAAAAATGGGTGGAAGAGATCTTAGAATATTTTGTAAAATTACACTTTCTAGCATGGTTTCTCCAAGAGATTTCATATTGTTAACAATTTATGCAACTCTTAAGAAGAAGCTGCCAACATCTTCATCATCATTCATTTTTAAATTTTCAAACTGAGCTCTATATACTTGAAGTTTGGTTGTCTTTACCTTTTTATTTCCCTCATGGATGTTCTCAAGAGTATCCCACATATCTTTGGCAGTATTACTGTGCATTATTTTGATAAATTCAGCCTCACAAAGTCCACTTAAGATTGCATTCATGGCCTTTGATTTTGCTACAAATTCTTGTTTAGCTTCTCTCTCTGGGTCAGTTTCTTTTGGGGCATATCCAAATTCCACAACAGCCCAAACCTCTATTCTTAGAGACATTATGTATGCTCTCATTCTGATTTTCCAGAAGGCATAATTAGCACCGATGAAAAAAGGGGCTTTATTGGTTGAGCTTCCTTGTTGACTAGCCATCCTGGGGACCTAGGATCTCCTTTCAGTGGTTAAACTGGTACAAAGGAACTGGCTCTGATACCAATTGTTGAATGCTTAGTTAAACTGAGAGGGCGGGGGGGGGGGTGAATCAGTTTAACACATACATGAACTTTTCAAACTTTTCATCAAGTTGATTTACAACTTAATTTTATAACCAACTTTAATATGTGAGCAATCTTAATATGTTGCAGCAAGTATTAAGTTAATGTGATACCAAAATTATTATGAGAGCAACAAGAATTAAGCAGATTGGATAGGACATATAAACACATAAGCAATTCACGCAAAGACAACATATATAAGTGGAAACCCATAAAGGGAGAAAACCACATCTTATTTTTGTTGTGATGCAAAGGCAAGCTCCAACTCCCTCTCACCACTAATTTTCTGCAGGCACCAACCTACAGGAGGCTCCAACCTCAGTCAGCTACAACTGACAGCTATCAAGATTCAACTTGATAGGGAAGCTCCAACTTCCTTACTTAATCAAAAGAAAATATTTGTTGATTTACCTCAGATATCAACTCTGTTCTGTAGCATCTCTTTCTGCTCCTCCTTTTTCTTATCTTCGCTGCCTCACTTCTTCATACTTTGAACTCTCTAACCTCTTTTTGCATATCAATGTGATATGCTTTATACAGTTTTCCTCATAACATTTCGTATTCCATAGGGAATTCAAAGTGAATAGCCATGACTCTTTGCATTCTGCCTCCTCACTTCTTTTTCCAGCTCATTTAGAAAATCTCAACAATATATACAATTTGCAGTTTTACAGTGGAGTTTTATTTCCTATGGAGACTTGCCAGTGCATCACGACAATATAAATTAATTAAAACATTTACATTCAAATACAATGAGAACTCCATCTCAACTCATTTAGCCTCTTGAACCACTGCATATTTGTCTTTTCTGTGACTGTGTCTGTCTTTTTCTTCTCTGTATGCATGTCTGTTCATTACTGTTGCGTAACTCTTGCATGTATGTAACTACACTTTTTATATAATGAAAATCAATTCTCGGCATAATAATAATAAGGTGTTTTTAACATATGCACTGCCGTGCTATATAACTTAAGTAATTTTCGGTGATATAATAATAAAAGATCATTTTAATACATAAAATGCCCTTACGGGCCCACTTGCCGACTTTGCTCTATTCTCCGATGTGATGTATCACCTCTCGAATACTTCTGATTGCGATTAATCGCAATCGCAACTTCCATTTATATGTTCCGATGCTCTGCTCCTTCGCCGATGCGATCAATCATTGTTCACTTCACTGCGCTGATGCGATGTAACACTATTCACTTTGATATGTCAATGCGATGAGTCGCTCCGATGCGATGTAACACTGTTCACTTTGACATGCCGATGCAATGAGTCGCTCTGATGCGATGTAACACTGTTCACTTTGATATGCCGATGCGATGTAACACTATTCACTTTAATACCGGAACTCAAACATATATGAATCATCGTTTAAAACATATCGGGTCCAGAACTCAATCGCAATCGCAACCTTTTGTTAACATGTTCCGCTGCCAATTTTTCTCCGATACGATTCTTGACTCGAGTCCCACCTTATAAGACTTTGTTTGTATTAGGCCCGAACAATAGAGCACTTCACATATATGTATATATATACTTTGGCCCCTTGTTTATAAAGCACTGCATATATATGTATACTTTTCCGCTTCAGTCTTTATGTATCCTCCAGCTTGGGTTATGATTCTCAAAATATTTATGTAGGGGGTCCCACACTATATGTATAATATTATCCGTCAACATAGTATTAAGTCTTTGGCTCAAAATTAAACTCAGCACTAATATATATATTTATATAACCTCTCGGGCTCTGTAGTTCGTTTAATGTTTCCACTCCCTGCATAGACTTAGCCATGTTCTTTATTCAAACCTTAGTCTTAATGCTACAAAGGGTTCCGGCTCTTTTAATTACATTCACCCGTGCTTATAGCATTCACTCAAGGTTTATATATATTACTGCAAAACATATATCATATGGTGGATGGGTCCCACGCTCTACTGTTCACCCTCATCAGTTAAGTATATCCACGACTTCATTATCAAATATATATCAATACCCGAATTAATCCTCGAATTTGGCATAGATCCCGATGCATTAACATTCTATATATATATTAATCTTTGACTTTGGTATTAAACCTTAGGCATTTCAAAATGTATTAACTTGCATCAAATATATAATCCGCACATAGCCCATTCTTATATGTGCACTCAACTTTAATATATATCCAATATTGCAATAGATATCAAACCCGATACATATTTTAACACATATATGTTCCCAGGGCCCACCTCCATTAACACGCCTCTTGCATCCAATGGCGGACAGTTTATCGCATCGACTCCGATGATCCAACGAATGTCAAACCATATCGTGTTTTTTATTAGTACGAGGTTTAACACTTCAAATTTGCACGAAAAAAGTTGTTTTACAAAACCGCCTGAGGACACGTGTCCTTCAATGACCTATATTGCGTTCATTTTGGCAATACTACTTACCACTTCAACCAATGCGCGAACCCACTGGTTTTGTGGCCCTCCGGTTTTACCGTTCATGTTTGGGGTTCCGCTTATAGTCATGGTTCTGCTCCAACAAAAACTTCTCCCCTTCGTTATATATATATATATACATATAAACTATGTTCAAAGGTTTATTTCTTATTTCTTCAGCGCTTTAATATATAGACCATGTTTCATTGTTATGTTAATTCAACGCTACCATAAGGTTTAATACTCGACTTCATTAGGTTTTTATTGCTTAAACGCTTGGTTCCATTACCCTCAGGGTTCCGTCTCTGCTTGATCATTCCACTGTTTGTTAACGGCTTTGCCTCTGTATTCTCTGTCTCCGCCTCTGTTGCTCGACCGTTTCATCTCTGCCTCTGTATTCTCTATCTATGCCTCTGTTGCTCGACCGTTTCATTTCAACAGTCCTCTTCCGCCTGTCTCCTTTGCCATCTATGCTGTCTCCTTTGCATTGCTTGCTTCTCTTTTTGATGCCCTGTCTCTGTAAATAAACTCTCCCTTTGTTCTTATCATGCTCCCTGTAAATGTTACTATACCATTCACCAAAAACCCGTTGTCTTCTCCTTTGCTTCTACTGCTATCCTTTGTCTACCTCTGCCTCTGTTGCCTCCTTTGCCATCAATGACAACATTTCCAACATGCTCAAGGTTCCACTGCCTCGTTTTCCATGCCTGCTTTGGTCTGTCCTCCCTAGGCGCACTTGTAAAACACGAGTTTATATATTATTTCGTGGGCAAAATTTACAAGAGGATCCATTAGTGTATTGGAAAAAATGGTGATTTGTTAAGGGGAGGTCGGGGGATCAAATCCTGCCTCCCCACAAAACCCGCGCATGTCATTTTTAAACCTGCATTTGTTTTTAAGTACTAAGTTAAGGCGTGTGGCACGATGGCGGCCGTCCCCTAACTCCTGTTGGCATCATTGATTTGAATGGGAGGTTAACATATGGAGGTTGGGGCCCATTGGGTCTTAACAACTTTTATTACATGCAATTTTTGTGTGGGTGGTGGAGCCGCCACATGGGCAGACCGGCGGACCTACCGGTGGTGGGTTCGACTCCCACCGGATCCGGTTTATTTTTCATATAATGTGCCATACGGTGGGGTGGTGGCCCGCCACTCCTTTTTCTTAATATATATATATTTTTATAAAACAAACTGTGCATTTTTGAAAATTCGATTTTGGGCCGAAGGAGGCAAATTAACTAGGCGAAAATTTCGCCTGGAATCTGGCCTAAGTGTGTCGAAAACCGGTGGCCTGGTTTGGTCCAAATTGCATCCTCCTTAAGGTTGCCCAGTCACCAAGTCAACCTGGAACTTTGACTGCTCCTAACTCCTTCATACAGACTCAGAATTGAGTTTCGTCTGCGTCGTTGGAATCAGAAAGACGAGATCTAAAACATGAAGTTGGTTCAAGAACAATCTGAACACTTTGATTTTTGATCCCTCTGTGATGAGTCACTTGTACTTGTATATGTTTAATTGACCTGGATCATTCCTGCCCACTGAAGAGCTTTTGGACCCCAAAAGCATTAACACTCTCAGCACACTGTTTGTGTCATTTCCAAACCACACTTTCAATCCTCTGTATGCGAAACCGGTACATCATTTTCAATCATGCACACCACACATGATTCAATCACTCCTCCTTGCCAAGAGTTTATATCACACTCATTGGCCAAGAATTACATAAAATAAAAACAAAAAAATCAATATCTCAACTACTCATAAAGAAAGGCCAAAACATCATCGTTGCGTTTTGAAGTGATGGGAAACACACCATCACGTTTACATTTACTTGCAACATATGATTTACAAATGTGGCCATCACACTATGACCCCTAAAAGAACCATCTTCTACTTAATAAGGTAAATGGATCATTCCCATGTGGAGGATCTGCTTGTGGAACAGTTTCGCGGACCGGGCTCTGTATGGGTGTTCTTTGATTAGTGTTTGACATGCAGGTTTCTGGGGTTCATGCTGGTTGTGATGATTCTTCCTCCTCCATACCTTTCATGTCGTCTTAGAATGCCTCCTCCCGATGTGCCTCTGAGAAGTGCCCATGAATCCATCATTGTCGCTGAGGTGTGAGGAGGTGCTTTCATCATCAGTTGTTGGTGGGTCGTTGGCTCTTTTGGAGCTTTCTCCCACTTCCTTCCTGGTGTACCCGAGCCCTGCATGACGCGGAAATTCCTCAACTTTGACGGGGTTTATGATGCCTTGGCCATTGATGACGAGGCCCTTTCCTTGATACCCCTTCTTCTTCAGCAATTTGGACCCGATCCCTGTAGTATGTTTTTCAAAAGAAGCGAATTCATCATCATGAAAAGTACATGAAATTGAAGGGTTGCTTTTTACCTCAGGTTGGTTATGCTGTAATTGTTCCAAGGCCTCATCCTTAGCTTGTAACTGGCATAGTAACCTTTGTTTTTCTTTCCTTGCTTCCTGTAGGAGTCTTATTAGCTCAGCATTTTTTTCTTGGATGCCTCAGTTAATCTCTTCAAGTTCTTGGAACTCTGCCGCAGTAAGTGTCCCTTTTTCCCTTGATAGATTATCTATTGATATCTTTGTTTCATCGCCGGAATCCGAACCCAAGTCTATGGGTCCTTCTGTCGTGATCCCTAAGGCTGCAAGCTTCATTTCATCACTTGAATCGGACCCCAGGTCAATTGGTCGACCTTGTGCAAATCCCGCAGCTGTAACCTTTTCCTCTTCCTCGGATACAGAATCTTCATAATCTTGGTTTTGTTGTAGGGTGGCGGCGGTTTTCTGCTTCCCTTTTCTGTCATTTCTCTCAGGTCTCAACTCAGGGTGCAGCTTCCAACAATTTTCTTCGTCATGTCCCTCTTTTTCACAATATGTGCAAGAGGGCTTGGCTCCCCTTATTTTGGCTGTGACAGTCCCTTTTGGGTAGTCAATTTGTTCATGCGCCCCCCTGCTTTCTATGTGCATGGCCTTCACACTAGCCTCATTGATGGTAGGAGGCTCAAACAAAAATAATGAATGTCTTATGTAACTATGTAATGACCCAATGTACTTGGTTACAACTTCAAGAGAATCTAATGACATACCCAAACTCAATGCTTGTTTTCGAAATTCTTCGGTAAATTTTTGCACATTTTGTCCTTTACCTTGCCTTAGGTACTACCACTCCATTAAGGCTTTATGCTTGTAACCTAAGGGATAGAATTGATTTTAATTGCAACAATAAAATCTGACCAGGAAGAAAAAAGGTTACCCAAATTATTTCTGCCTCGAAGTTTTCTCTCCCACTAGATGAGAGCTGTGACACTCAATCGAAGAGAAGCCAATTGGATTTTCGCCGCCTCCTCCATAATCTGTTGGATCCTGCAATAGAGTTCAAGCTACCTAATCCAATTGCTAAGCTTCTCAGCATTACTTTCACCATTATATACTGGTAGATCAAACTTAACATCTAACTTAAAGAAAGGCTTGTTAGATGCATTTCCATAATTTTTATTATGATGGTTAGAAGAAGAGGAAGGACTTTCATTTCCTGAAGGGGGTAGATTTCCTCCACCATCTCCATGTGATGAACCTTGGCCTTCAAAATCATGATCTTCTAATTTCTCTAACCTCTCAAGTCTAGAGAATAGTCTCTCTACTCGATCTGCCATGGTATAGAAAGTTTTGCGGAAATTGACCTCCTCCTCATTCCGATCTTTGTCTCCCATGTTCCTTCTCTGATGTGCACATCCTACTTCGGGATCAAAAGCCTGTAGCGTCCCTTTGCTTCTTCTTAGCCTGTTTCTTGTTAGAATACAAACATGTAATTCACATCTACACCCACTTGCTCTGATACACTTGATCCAAAATATTTTGTTTGAGATGTATAAAAGAATTAACATGTGAAAATTATAGCTTTAAACAAGAAACTTTAAAGGCATAAGCGGAAAAAGAGAGAAGCAATTAACATCATGCACGAAGACACAAGAGTTGATATCGGATTTCGTCCAGGAGGGACTACGTCTACGGGCCCGACTCAAATAGTGGGGAGGCCCTGCTTTCATTAAATGGAAAAGATGAAAGTACAAGTACAAAATGAGGAATTACACCCTTATACTTGCCCAATCTGAAATTGGCCGAAAATTGCAGATCTCTGATGACGAAATGGGCAGCACATTGGATTTGCGGCGTCAAGTAGTGAAGATTCCATATAAAACTTGCCCTAATCCGACAAAGTGAAAATCTGGCCCCTTTGTAAAAATGGCTCAGATCATGGTTCCGCCCCCTCCTGCACACTACTCAAGGTTCCACTGCCTCATTTTCCGTGCCCACTCCTGTCTGTCCTTCCTGGGCGCACTTGTGAAACACGAGTTTATGTATTATTTCGTGGGCAGAATTTATAAGAGGATCCATTGGTGTATTGGCAAAAATGGTGATTTGTTAAGGGGAGGTCAGGGGATCAAATCCCGCCACCCCACAAAACTCGCGCATGTCATTTTTAAACCCGCATTTGTTTTTAAGCACTAAGTGTGGGGGGGGGGGGGGAGTCGAGCCCGCATTGGGCGGCCCGCCCCCTTAACTCCCGATGGCATCATTGATTTGAATGGGAGGTTAACGTATGGAGGTTGGGGCCCGTTGGGTCTTAACAACTTTTATTACATGCAATTTTTACGTGGGCGGACCTGCCGGTGGTGGGTTCGACTCCCACCGGATCCGGTTTATTTTTCATATAATGTGCCATACGGTGGGGTGGCGGGGGTGGTGGCCTGCCACTCCTTTTTTTTAATATATTTTTGTCTTTTTAGAAAACAAATTGTGCATTTTTGAAAATTCGGTTTTGGGCCGAATGAGGCAAATTAACTAGGTGAAAATTTCGCCCGAAATATGGCGTAAGTTTGTCGAAAACCGGTGGCCTGGTTTGGTCCAAATTGCATCCTCCTTAAGGCTGCCCAGTCACGAAGTCAACCTGGAACTTTGACCGCTCCTAACTCCTTCATACAGACTCGAAATTGAGTGTCGTTTGCGTTGTTGGAATCAGAAAGATGAGATCTACAACATGAAGTTGGTTCAAGAACAATTCAAACAATTTGATTTTTGAGCCCTCTGTGCTGAGTCACTTGTACTTGTACCTGTTTAATTCACCTGGATCACAAGGCTTGAGCCATCAGACACCAAGGAGTTGATATCATTAGCCCTAACAGTCAATTTTTTTCAAACATTTGGGTTATTAAAGTTTTGTGAAATGGTCCAAAGAGTGGAGGAGGTAGGTTTTCATGAGCAGATCACAAACATGTTTGCCACCACTTTGAAAGGATACAAGACCATCATTGCAGGTGTTGATTTCATATTCTTAGTAGATACCATATCTCACATTCCCAACCAAGGTGAGAAATGGTTTTAAAGCCTAGACCTGGATGTTCAAAACTACAAACCCTAATCAAGCAGAAAGAGAAGGGTAAGTTGGATTTTCTCATTGATGCATCCAATATATCATAACATACCATATCAGGTCTCCATGAAGTATTTCTGAGACAATTTTTGAGGAAATTTAAAGAAAATTTGGGAAAATTTAAAAAACTCTTTGAAGGCACATTTTCTAGAAATGTCCTGTTTGGTCACCTTTTTACAAAACATATTGTGGAAAAAAAAATGAATTTTGGGAAATTGGAGGAGGTTTGTGTTCCTAAGATATCAAAGTACAAAATCCTATCTAAATTTTTACACATGTATTACACAATGAGAGAATCATTCACAGCTTCATAGCCTATTTTTCTGCTTGTGCAAAAGTTAGTTTGAGACACCTTTTTGCAGAGAATATTATGGCCAAACAAAAATTAATTTGGAGAAAATAGATGAAATTTTTTTCAAAACATGACAAAGAAAAAAAATGTCTCTCATGTTTTCAAAACACCTCATGGTTAGTGAGATATCGCTCCATCATGGAGGCCAATGTTTCTAGAAAATTCAGAATTTTTGCACAGCTAGAATGTTAGGCGCGCAACGCCCTTGGCGTTACGCTCTTTTTTGAGACACTTTTTGACTGAAAGGCCACCACAATTGGATGAAAAATTATAAATACATATAATAAATCCACTTTTCTAGCCTGGGTTTGCAAAACTAGCACTTCAAAATGTCAAAAAATAAGCAAAAAATCATGGTTCTGCCTTATTTTAAGCCTTGGCGGTGCACATTGAGCAGTCTTGGGAGAATCAATTTTTTTACAGGTCAAATCAAGTCCATTATTCAAAATAAAATAATATTTGGAAAGTATATAGGATAATATTTCCAACGAGATATCCTGGGCCCAATTTGGACACCGGGAAGGCACCCAAGATCAGGCTGCAACATGGATGGCGCATTTGACAGTTGTCTGATTTTCCTGAGTTTTTGTGCAAATTTGACTTTTTATCTTGGGGAATCATGTTTTTACCTCTATAAATCAATGATGTAAATGTAAATATCATGTGTTTACTATTACCTAGGGTAAATACATTAGGTTAAAACTCATGATGAGGTGTAATGAATCAATTTGTAAAAATTTAGGGTTGAGTCACTTGGACCTCCCTACACTTCATCTTTCAGCTCAGTCTTTGGTGGAACTGCTCATCCTCTCATGGATTCGACCCCTAAGGCTAGGAGGAAATTTGTTTGAGGCTTATATCATGTTATTATTCAGTGATTTCAAAAGTTGGAATCAGTTGGATGATGACATATTGATCAAAGACTCTATTGTAATAATTTTGGCAGGAGCTTAATAAAAGTGTTGCAACTATTTCTTTAGGATACCTGTGGTATGGTTGTCTAGCATTGTTTCTTCTCTTGTTTCATTTGTATGAATGTATTTTTGGTCCGTTTTCCATTTCATGTCTATTGTATGATCACTTTCAAGTTAGAGAAACAGAATTAATATCACATGCTCTATTTTGGGAAAGTTTTCATAGTCTGTTCATCTTTCTCTCAGTTTAGGAAGAATTCATCTTTCATGCTCTTCCTAGCTCCTCACCTGTCTGAATCATTTCATCCCAAGAACCCTAATGTGCTAGCCTTCTTACCTACCTTTCCCCATTGAATCTCTGCAACCCTAGTCCTATTTCCCTGACCTAGCCTCTTTGACCTAATATCCTCATCCAACAACCCAATCAAAACAAAACAAAACCTTTTGCATTTCATAGCTATCCTAAAACTAATTTATCCAACCCTCTTAGTTGTGACCTTGTGGAGAAATCCCTCTCTAGTTTGGTAGGGCTAGATACCAAGTTAAAAGGTTGGTTTGTGGTTACCTTTGTTGGGATTTCTTCTTCAGCCTTAGAGATCTGGCGGAGTGATAACATACTAGTGTCATTTCCGGGGAACGAAAGATCAGATCTTCCCTAGGAAAGAACGACAAAGTTTAGATCTAATTGTTGAAGGTGAACAACAGTTGGACACATAAGAATGTTGTGCATCATTCACCTAGCGACCCAAAATCAGTTTCGAAATCAAATCCAAAGACTCCACTGGAGGATGAACCTTGCCAAGAAATATGAAAGAACAACATGGGAAGATCAGGTATTCAACTTGGAATTTTATTCAAGACATCATGCTCTTTATCATGAAATATTTTTTTCTCTTTTCCTGAGAATATCCAGAAATTTTTCCAAAGTATATTATGTTTGAGAAAAGATCATTGAACTTTGTTGGATTCCTCTCCTTTAAAGGTTGTAAATACAAATTTCGAGTAAGCCTTTGATCTTGGTCCAGACCTTTTTTCGAATCTTATGATGACCATCTTCAAATTGACGAGCCTAAAGAGATCAAGACTGGATCTACAACTTCTGTACATACTCCTACAGCTTGTAAAATTCCAGATAGATACAAACCACTCATCTTACCTTCTATAGTCCATGTTTTCCCTTAAAATCATTACCTATATATGTCGAGGTTTGATGGTGAATGTGACAACATCACTGCTAAAAGACATATGAAAAATTTTTAGAATTTCCTCGACCTTTTTGAAGTTGACGAAGAGGATGTCAGTATCAGGCTATTTTCTCTTTCTTTGCAAGGCGAAGTCAAGAGTTGGTTCAAAAAACCACCTGTTGCGAGCATCTCAGATTTCCCACAGTTTTTCAAAGTTTTCCTCGACAAGTGGGTGGTCAAACAAAACCCTTTACTGATTTTAGAAAAGTATAACTAGCTGAAAAGACAGCTAGGGGAGACAATACAACAATTTTCTTCCAGATTCAATCAAGTCTATTGTTCGATACCTGCTAATATAAGACCTCCTCCTGGCTCAACTCTCTTACATTACCCGGATGCCTTTGATCCGGAAATGGAGTTTCAGTTGAGAGAAAGGAACCTTGAAACACTTGAAGAGATGCATAATAGTGCAGTAGATGTAGAGGCTAATATGTTGATCAGAAGGGAAAAGTTGAAGGAAAAAGAAAGGGAGAACATTGCAGAGCACCTAACATCTTCAGAGGTAAAGCTAGACATTTTGGTAACTTAGTATAGTAGAGGAAATGATGCAAAAGATTACCATGAGAGATGAATTTTCCATTCAAGATCACCATGTCTCACTTATCGCAGAAGAAGAAGAAGTTATTGGCCTTAAACACTTTCCTACTAATCCCAGCTACCATAGATCAGAAAATGGATTTGTAGATCAATCCGAGGAGAAACAATCTGTCGATCTAATGTGTATGTTTGATGACATTACTTCTTTTAATGATTTTCCTAAGTATGATTAGTATGACGAAAATTATGTTCTCCAAACAGAAGCTAATCTTGTGGACCAATCAACAACTAGTTTATGGGAGGAGGAAGTTCAGTTTCAACAGCTCGAATACAATGATCAGCCAATGCATATCAGCTACGACAGTGAGGAGGGAAGTGCAACAAATTTGGAAGTAAGTGAAGGATCTTTGCCTCTTTTTTTAATTTCTTTTCAGTTCATTAGAGACAACTTTCATGCAATCAGAAATCAACAGTCATTAAGTTTTGATCTTGACAATCAAGAGGGAAATGAAATTATTTATCAAAGCTCCTTACCCTTGTGTTTCTCCTCATTTTCAAAAATAATAGAAAACTATAAGCAAGCAGATAAGTGAGTGATCAACACTATAAATGATAAACCTTCTCCTGAAATGGTTGAGGAAATCATTTGCGGCATAGAATCCTCCTTAGATCCAGATTTGCAGCCCCCGAATGCCATTGAATGTTAGGTTGTATATGAAGGCTTGGAAGTTGAAACATATGATCAAATGATGCAAGACGATTATGTACCATTATGTTTTGAAGCATTTCAGTTTTTGAAGGAAATTTTTCATAATGTCTCTAAAGAAAAGGATGATCAGCCTGTAGAAAGTCATGCAATCTCATTAGAACCAATGGAAAATAGGTTCCAACAATATTTTCAATATTTTCATGATCCTATAGCTGATGTGTTGGATGATATATGCAGTAAAAGTCCTTCTCCATTAGCTAACTGTGAGCCTGAAAAGAGTGTTGACATAAAATTGATCCGACAACTGGTTTCTTTGTCATTTTCAGCAGGAGTCTCACTACAAAGTTCATCCGAACATTTGCAGCCATATCGGGAGAGTAATGAAGAAGATTCTTTTTTTGTTGTTGATCATCAGGAAAAAAAATTTATTCACGAGTTTCAGGATCCTTTTGCAACTTGTTGCAGTCATCAAGGGAAGAAAGCACAGATGTTAGGAAAATTTTAAAATTAAGGTACGAAGACTACCTAGAGCAGAGCAGTAATGAATTAGATGGGCTGGAAATCAATATGTATTCCTATGAAGATCCTTTTGCAACATCACTGAGGTCAGCTAGTGGGCTCATGCTTTGCAATTTCATCAAGATTCAATCTGATTTCAATTTTCATGGGAGTTGCCTTTCAGTAGTTCTCTCTTCTTGCTCATAAGCAAGCACTTGCGAAGGATTCAAACAAAAACCATAATGCTTACATGGTTGCATTGGTTGTTCCATTTCACTTGATCAGGTGATGAACGGATCAGTTAGAGTAGGTTTTGTTGAATAAGCTCAATTATGAGCATCTTTTTCAGTTTTTCAGTTGTGTTTTATTCTGAGTCAGTTCAGTTTATTGAGTCAAGTTTTCAGTATTCAGTTAGTTTGAGTTTTTTACCATAATGGCCTAATGGATAAGGCACTGATATGAAAAATCCAACGTTCTGTGGTTCTTGACACCTCTTTCATAGCTAGCATCCAAAATAAGGCCAATGTCAATGTCATTATTTGCATCGTGACATCAGTGATCAAAATTCGTTTTTCATATCATTTTAGGAGTCCCACTCAAAAAAATTTATCATTCCACTTGGTCATGCAAAAAATTATTCATTGATGGTAGCCCCAAGTCCAAAAATCATCACTCTTCCTCAAATTTGATTACTTGCTATCATAGTTTCATACCTTGCTGATTGTACATCATTCGTAAAGTCAGTCTCATCATGTCATCTTGAGATTCTGTCTTTCAAGGTTCCATTAGAACATTAGGGTTTTCATGGTCCAATTAAACTCCATTCCATTGCATAAGGCCAACAAGTGAAAGGGTGATCCAATAAACTTCTCTTCAGCATGTGAAGATGATTTGTAAATAGAAATGCTTATTTCATGATGTAATTTTGAGTTCAAATGTAAGTTTTTATATTTTCATTATGTAATTTTATGTCTTTCAAATGTAATAAGTACAAGGTTCCCAAGTTTCCAACCCAAGGTTCCACATGTCAAAGCATCAAATTTTCAAATCCTAGTGTTTTCTAAGCTCATCAGATGATCAGATGTCAAAGAAAAAATTCACATGCAAAGGTACACTGTCAAAGTTCAAAGATGAATTTGAAGAAAGTAAAATGGGTCCCAAGAGCTAATTCAGTCAATCTATCAAGTATGAAGGCCATTACAACATCAAATAGGCACTCATTTTCTCTCTAAGCCATCAATCTCACCCTCGCATACACTCCATCTACCTCCATAAACTTTTCCCATGCCCATTTCTCTCATTTCCCTCACTTTCCTACAAACCCTAGCCTATTGCTACACTTTTGACACCTTCCTAGGTTAGGGATGTGTTTTTCCCTTTTGGACCCCTTACCCTCACTCATTTCTACAAATTCCACCTCCCTGCACTCTCTAACATCTATCCCTATCCCCCAAAATTTCCCTAAGAATTTAGACAGCCCCTAACCCCTTCATTCCCCTCCCTCTACAAGATCCCATGTTTTCCCTACACTTCTAGAGTGACTTTAGGACAATCCATTTTTCTCCCCGATGGAATGTCCAAATGACTTTCTTGATAAGTCAAATTACAACTAAACTGGAAGAGTTTTACAATGCGCTATTTTGAAATCAATTTGGAGTTGAGGAAGGCCTCCAAAAGTTGCTTGCAAGAGCACACTTCATTTTTGCACCCTCATTCTGCACTTTTTGACCAGTCTTGGGAGAATCGATTTTTGAGGGGCTATACTTGATAATTTTCAGTTCTTTATAGGTCCATTATGTATAAAAGAGAAAGATATTTCCAACAAGCTATCATGAGCTAAATTTAGAGCTCGGAGAAGAAGCAATGCTAGACAACCATACCACAAGTATCCTAAAGAAATAGCTGCAACACTTTTATTAAGCTCCTCCCAAAATGATTACAATAGAGTCTCTGATCAATATGCCATCATCCAATTGATTCCAAATTTTGAAATGACTGAAAAATAACATGATATAGGCCTCAAAATTTAGCTCATTATATAGGCCTAAAATTTTTTCACCGCTGGAATGTTAGGCGCGCAGCACCCTTGGCGCTACGCTCTTTTTTGAGACACTTTTTGACCGAAAGGCCACCACAATTGGATGAAAAATTATAAATACATCTAAGAAATCCAATTTTCCAGCCTTGGTTTGCAAAACTAGTAGGTCAAAATGTCAAAAAACAAGCAAAAAATCATGATTCTGCCTTATTTTAAGCCTTGGCGGTGCACATTGAGCAGTCTTGGGAGAATCAATTTTTTTACAGGTCAAATCAAGTCCATTATTCAAAATAAAGGAATATTTGGAAAGTATACAGGATAAGATTTCCAACGAGATCTCCTAGGCCCAATTTGGACACCGAGAAAGCAACCAAAATTAGGCTGCAACATGGATGGCGCATTTGACAATTGTCTGATTTTTCTGAGTTTTTGTGCAAATTTGACTTTTTATCTTGGGGAATCATGTTTTTACCTCTGTAAATCAATGATGTAAATGTAAATATCATGTTTTTACTATTACCTAGGGTATATACATTAGGTTAAAATTCATGATGAGGTGTAATGAATCAATTTGCAAAAAATTAGGGTTGAGTCACTTGGACCTCCCTACACTTCATCTCTCAGCTCAGTCTTTGGTGGAACTGCTCATCCTCTCATGGATTCGACTCCTAAGGCTAGGAGGATTTTTTTTTAGGCTTATATCATGTTATTATTCATTCATTTCAAAAGTTGGAATCAGTTGGATGATGATATATTGATAAAAGACTCTATTGTAATAATTTTGGTAGGAGCTTAATAAAAGTGTTGCAGCTATTTCTTTAGGATACCTGTGGTATGGTTGTCTAGCATTGTTTCTTCTCTTGTTTCATTTGTATGAATGTATTGCTGGTCCGTTTTCCATTTCATGTCTATTTTATGATCACTTTCAAGTTAGAGAAACAAAATTCATCTCACATGCTCTATTTTGGGAAAGTTTTCATAGTCTGTTCATCTTTCTCTCATTTTAGGAAGAATTCATTTTTCATGCTCTTCCTAGCTCCTCACCTGTCTGAATCATTTCATCCCAAGAACCCTAATGTGCTAGCCTTCCTACCTACCTTTCCCCATTGAATCTCTGCAACCCTAATCCTATTTTCCCTGACCTAGCCTCTTTGACCTAATATCCTCATCCAGCAACCCAATCAAAACAAAACAAAACCTTCTACATTTCATAGCTAGCCTAAAACTAATTTATCTAGCCCTCTTGGTTGTGACATTTTGGAGAAAGCCCTTGATCCGGATTTATGCAGGAACGCAACAGAATAAACACATAACCATAAAGATAGAGATGCAGCGGAAATAACACTTCATTTCATTAATATCAAAGAACTGAAATTTGCTTACAGACAGAATGGAGATAAAACTAGCTAGGGCACTGGTAGCTATCTCTGAGAAGAGATGTGGCGGCTACAGGCCTCTGAACTGCCTTACAATGAGGCGAGAGGGCCTATTTATTATTGAGAAACAATGGAGAACCCTAAACATCCCAAAAACCTAACCCTAGGAGATGAAGCGCCAAAACTATGGGCCCCGTTTGGGTAAATTGGTGTTCCAACTTCCCAGGGACGTAACTTTGGCATACTATCTCCGTTTGACGCATATGATACATCATTAGAAAGCTCTATCCGAGGACTACAGCTGTCGGGACAAATTTTATCAGAAAATTCGCTAGCGCTTTCATACCCAAAAAACGTCGTTTAGGGCCTCAAAACGGCTCCGGAAGTTCAGGACCCGAAAAACTGCTAAAAATAGTAAGTTATGCCGAAACTGAAAAACTGAAAGAGACAATGGTGGGGGGCCAAGTGGAATAGGTGGGTGGCCACCAATATCCACCTGGATCAGCCCTCTCCTATTTGGTAGGTCTAGATACCAAGTTAAAAGGTTGGTCTGTGAATACCTCTGTTGGGATTTCTTCTTCAGCCTTAGAGATTTGGCAGAGTGATAACAGAATCCACTGTTATAATTCAGACTCCTGGGTGACCATCAGCTTCAGCGATTAGGGTGTCTCTTCAGTTGTTTTTAGTCTCTTGTTGCTTTTTTCTAGCTTTTATTGCCTCATTCAGTAAAAATTCTAAATTCTGAAAGTTTTCTAGTGTTTTTCGCAGGTAACAAGTACTAGCCACACTGGAAATGGCACTTTTTCCGCAACGTGTCATATGAGAACTCAAGAACATAAATCACACTATTCAGCCCAAAAATTGCATGATGGAGGTCAAAATCGCACTTATTGGCCCAAAAATTGCGATATCACTTAGAAACAAGTCATAATCTGCGCTCTGGGATATTTTTTGGAATTTTTTTTTCTGAAATTGTCAGCGTTTGTTGAGAGCACTGTTTTGGGTTGTTTGACCTATGTTTCAACATATATTATGCCTGGATATACTTAGTTTTTCTCTTTTAAGTAGAACCAAGCCCCCTAGGGTTTCAATACGCTTCCACCTTTTTAGGAGGAGTTAAGCTGAGTAGGTAGTCTGATATTTGCAGTGCTTTTAGCCATTGTTCTAGGGTCTGATCCATCTTTTTTGAAGATCATAAAGATAGGTTATTGTTTCATCTGAAACTCCCTCTTGATTTTTGTTTGGCCTTTTCCCTTAGGGTCCCCTTGTTTTCCCTAGGTCTTTTACCTTTAGACCTATCTTTTGCAGCACTTTTCCCCTGTGGATTTTTGCTGTTTTCTGCATCATTTCTAGCATCATAGAGTCATTAGATCCCAGTCCCATCAACATTCGATCTGGTGACCATTTTAGCGTGTTTCGAGTCAATTTCTCCCTCATTTAGTCTGATTGTTTGAGAGCCTTATTTGGGTTGGGTTTATGCATGATTCGTTGTTTATTTTGTTGTCATTTCAATTTTATTTACATCTTTCAACATTTTTTCTTTTTTAAACAATAATCTGGGATTGATTAAAGTAAACACACTTATTGCACACACTCACACCTAAAGAGAAGAGCACTTGGTTTACACCACCAAGCCAAGACATAAACATCATAAGTTAATTAATCTACCTCATGGAGCTTTATTTATCACTCTTCAACCTTTCCATGTCAGTTGTATCTTATCATCATTGCACCGCCAAGGCGTTTGTCATCGAGTCTCCTAGGTATTCACCCTCAGTTTCTGTTCGGACATCTCAGTCAAATTATGTTTATATAGTTTTACTAGACCTTCCTAGACCTGGTGGTGCCACTACACCGAGGGCATCTCACACCACCAACAATATCATTGGATCCCTTTCACACCCATCACCATATGCTCCTCCTCAGATGAGTTATGGTCACCTGCAAGGGGGGACTATTTCCTCCAACACTTATCCCCCTCCAAGCAACTTGTATCCTAGTTAAAGTACATCCTATGTGTTTTCCCAACCACATCAAGAGATGTCAGGGCCAGTTGTTGCTCAACCTGTTTACCATAAATTTTCCACAGCTCCTCTTTATCCTTATGCACCACCCAATGCTCCAGCCCCTTAGGCATCAGCGCCCCCGCTTCCCACGCCTTCTCAACCTATGCCACAACATCCACCTCCTCCACAAGGTCACATGAATTCTCAACAGAGCACAAATAATCCCAACAATTCCAAGAAAAAGAATAAGGGGAAATGAAAATAGAACCAACAAACGTAGGGTAACTAGGGGAACCAGCCAAATACCACAACCCAGCAACAAGGCGATCAACCCAAGTAGAACAAGGCCATTTGTACGAAAAAGCCTTGTGCATGTTGTGGTGTACATGGCCATTAAATGCATGATTTTCCCCTTCCACCCCTGATGCGTCAACTATGGGATGCTCAAGCAGTGTCTCGAGGACAACAACCCACGACATCGCTTCCTCTGGACACTGCTCCTTCTTAACCGGTTTTGTTCACTAATCCTTTCCCTCAGCAAGGATATATTTCTGCCTAAATGCTATAAGGTTAGGTCGCCCCTCCACCTCAACAATTTGGTCACACTGATTACTAGATTCTCATGATGAAATCTAACGAGGTCAATACCGCTGATGTCAACCTTTAGACACGGTCGTGCCAGTATGAAAAGCAACCTGCTACGTCTGCAACTGAGTCCCAACCCAAAGTGTCCATTGAGTCTCTTCTGACACCAAATGGCCCCTTACAGATCGCTCAGCCTAAGGCAAAGGTCATACATAAGATCTCCAAAGGGCCATTACGCTGTAATTCTGCCTCTACCAAACAACATGATGACAACTATCGGGTTTATTTTTCAAACATCAGGATGACAGTTGTTAGACATTATGTAAAATTTGATGAGGAGAAAGCCATGGGATTTTCCGTTGAGAGGGAGCTTCATTTGCATGCAGATGAGGAACTTTTGGTTCCAAAGGAGGAACGTCAAGATGTGGAGCAGCCACATGAGGAGGATCATGGAGTAGCAGAAACAACTCATGCAGATCCATCCACCAAACATGGTAGGATGCGCACCACAGAGGCTGACAGATTGAGACTTGATGTGGAAGAACATGTAGGAGCACCTACATCATAGCGCAGAAAGAGACAGTCACCAGACATGTATACTGGATACGTGGCTCTTATGAGCAAGTGTATTATGAAAAAACCATCCTCTTTTGAGGAAGTAGTGCATCAACCAACTTGGGTTGCCACCATGGTTGAGGAGTATGACTCCATCGCCAGGGACGGTGCATGGGAAGTTTTCCCAAGACCATTTGGGAAGTTAGTGGTTGGATCCAGATGGATCTATAAGGTGAAGAGGGCAGCGGTTGGGAGTGTGGAGAAGTACAAGGCTAGATTTGTAGCCCGTGGATTCTCACAGGCTGAGGGGATTGACTATGAGGAGACTTTTGCACTTATTGCAAGGTACTCATCGATTAGATCTATCCTTGCACTCCCAGCGCATATGGTTTGGAAGACACATTAGATGGATGTGGAGACTGCATTTCTCAATGGATTTATTGAGGAAGAAGTGTACATTGAGTAGCCAAAAGGTTTTGATACCTTTGACATGGAGTCGCATGTGTGCAAACTCAAGAGAGCACTGTATGGGCTGAAGCAAGCACCTCATGCTTGGTATACCAGGATTGACAACTATTTCACCGGGTTGGGCTTCACAAAGAGTGAAGCGGATGCAAACCTATACCAGATTTTGGTTGGCGGTAAGCTTCTGATTATTGTACTTTATGTAGGTGATCTTATTCTGAAAAGTGATGAGAAACTCATAACTTCTTGCAAAGAGGATATTGCAAGAGATTCTGAGATGAAGTACATGGGACTCCTTCACTATTTCCTTGGTTTTGAGATATGGTAGCGGGATGGGGAGATATTTGTTTCTCAAGGAAAGTATGCCAAAGAGATTTTGAGGAAGTTCCACATGGAGAGTTATAAACCCATGGAGACTCCTCTTGCAGGAAACTAGAGGAAGGAGGATGCTACTTCGGCTGAGGTAGTGGACGCTACTGTTTACAGGAAGCTTGTGGGTTCAATCATGTACTTGGTGAACACATGACCAGACATATGCTACGCAGTTAACCAACTTAGTCAAGCTATGGTTAAACTGACCAAGCTCTTTTGGAAGGCGGGGAAGCATGTCTTGAGATATCTCAGGGGCACTACAGAGTATGGATTATGGTATAGATGGACAGAGGGAGTGAAGCTTCAAGGCTTCACCGATGTAGATTGTGCAGGCAGTCCATCAATAGGAAGAGCACGTCAGGAGGGATCTTCAGCATAAGATCGACAACAATTTCTTGGTACAACAGGAAGCAGAGAACAGTTGCACTCAGTTCAGCCAAGGCAGAGTACATGGAAGCCAGTCAAGCAGCATGTGAGGCCATATAGATGAGGAAGATACTTGTTGGTTTGTTTGGTCATCAGATGGATCCGACGACGATACATTGTGACAACCAGAGTTGCATAAAACTCTCGGTTAATCCAGTATTCCATGACAGGTCCAAGCATATTAACATATGGTACCACCATCTCAAATATTGTGTTCAGAGACACATTATGTTACTTCAGTACATTCCCCCGGAGGATCAGGATGCAGATATTCTGACAAAGGTGCTCTCCAAGAGAAATTTTGAATACCACAGAATCAGGATCAGGGTAGCTGATAATCCCTTTCTTGTTGAGAGGGAGTGTTGAAAAGTCAATAAGAAATGTGTGTCTAATTTAATTTTCCCTTAATTAAATTGGACAATAAATTGTAATCTTATCTCATAATCACTTATAATAGTTAACTGAGTGTGATAGACTCAGTTAACTCATGAAATTTGAGTTGAGGGTGGTTGGTGAGGCATGTAGAGTGATTCTATTTGTTTTAGAGTCCCAGTTGCAGTTAGTGTATTAGTTTAATGCATGAGAAATCAGTTAACTCAATTAAGTGAGTTAAAGTCAGTCTTGAAGAAACATTTACTGGAGAACATAAATAATTACCGAGAGAAATAATTAAACATAGCCAGCAAAAAAACACATAAACATAAACACATATGTTTAACCGGAAAAAACCCCAAACTCCAGGGAAAACCCATCCTAATGAAATTTCATTAGCTTGGCCAAAACCCTGGCCAATCCAGCCAAGTGAGCCTTCACTGCTCACATCCAGGCCTACATTACAATGAAGTCCTCCGAGCCTTTTATAGGCTCCATTACATGCAATACCATGAGTTGAAAACCATGGGTGCACAATACCATGTGCCCCAAAACTACCCATTGTTTAACCTGGTTAACCTTGACTCTAACCCCGAGTCAATTTACCTAACATTTCCCCCTTGAATTTGACTTGGGGTTCCTTGACTAAATCCAGCCAACCTTGCCAAGTGAGTCAACCTAGCCCTACTCACTCCAGCTCCTCCCCCCTCAATTTTTTTTTTTTTTACCCAGGGTAATTGTTAACTTGAAATCCCTCCTATCACCTAGGTCTAACCCAGACTTTACCAGTGATTACCCAGGGGTATGCCTGCCATACCAGGTCTTACAGCACTATGCCCATTTACATGTAAAAATTAACTCCATAATTTTTTTTTCATTGTTGTTATTCTTTGTATGACCATTATCTCCTCCACCTTCCACAATGAAGCCCTTTACTTACACATCGAGAAATTACCAGAACATCATCGACATCTTCATTGACGCTGATGTTCAACTCTATTTGTGCCTTATTACCATAGCTCCATCACATGGCTTTTCTTCCAACAATGAGGCTCATCTCATTCTTGTGATTGGTGTACCTGTGTTTTAATCATAGAGCATATATTCTTCATAATTTTGTAACTGCAAACCTGACAGCGTTTGATCGTGTTCTACCGAGTAGCTCAAATGTTTCTCCTGTGCTTCACGTTGCACTATGGAACACACCGATTTAGCTTTCCTGTGAGCTTCTTTTCACCACTACATCTATCAACTACAAGTAGCGTTTCTCCTGTGCGTAGCCCTTGGCTGCATCACCTGCCTTTCCATGTTCCTGGGCCTCGTACATGACCATCAAAAAATACCCCAAAGCTACTAGATAGAGCGGTGCAAATTCCACCATTTATCACAACGACTTGTCTCCCTTATTGAATAAGGAGTTATTGCGACCAGTCGAGCAGATCACGGCAATCTTGTGGGCTATCCTTTGTGATCAACCGAGCGGAGATTCTAATCTACACCTTCGGTGGCCGCTGCATCTACTCCTTCGCAACCTGCATTCGTGCACACACCTAGGCATCTTGTTATGATGAAATCACTTGAGACTTCACTGCCTCTTTTTCTCGCAAACCCAAAAATAATTTCTGCACCCTGGCTGTGTGGCCAATACCATAGCCACCCAGAGCTTTATCATGTCGGATCTCTTGCCATTGCTTTAAAAAATTAACTTCAACATAATTCATTTTTCCTGTGTCGTAGCTCCACACATGCTTCGCCTCTTTTCCAACGATGCCATGATATTTTTGTTATGCGGCCTCTTCACGCCCAGTCGTTGCTCTCCAACAATTTCTATCCATGCTTCATCCTCGATCACAAATCTTACAGATTGGATCCCCTGCATACATATCAGATCTGTAAACAACCTGCAATGATTTCATCAAGCCTTATAAACCCTTATGTTCCAGATTCAGATCTGTATTGGTGCAACAAATCTTATCTCCATTCACAGGCCAATAAAACCTTTGGCAACAGAAGCGTCCCTATGAAGCCAACATTTGGCTTCGATACCAAATGAAGAAACATTTACTGGAGAACATAATAATTACCGAGAGAAATAATTAAACATAACCAGCAACAAAACACATAAACATAAACATAGATGTTTAACCGAGAAAAACCACAAACTCTAGGGAAAACCCATCCTAATGAAATTTCATTAGCTTGGCCAAAACCTTGGCCAATCCAGCCAAGTGAGCCTTCACCGCTCACATCTAGGCCTACATTACAATGAAGTCCTCCGAGCCTTTTATAGGCTGCATTACATACAATACCATGAGTTGAAAACCATGGGTGCACAATACCATGTGACCCAACTACCCATTGTTTAACCTAGTTAACCTTGACTCTAACCCCGAGTCAATTTACCTAACAAGTCTTACTAGTTGTAACTGATTGTTGCACTAGTGAGAGGTCAAGTGAATTAAATAATATTTAATTCACATGCAGTGATCTGTCAAATGACTGATGGTTTACTATTGATAGTTGCATGCATGTCAGTTCTGATGAAGACCCAGTTGAGACAAAGGTTAAAGGGATGTTATCTATCAGTTGCATTATTAGTAAATTACTGGCGCACAATTAGATTACCATAGGATTTCCCATGATGTATTATGCAGTTTTGGAAGGTTGAATTTCCTAATTAATAGGGATCAATTGTTCTTAGAATTGAGCAAGCAAGGCAGGATGAGCAGAGGCATGAAATTGGCTAAGTGTTGGTTGATTTTGTCCGGATCAGTGTGAGACAGTTGGTAGAGTGCAAAAAACTCTTGTGAGAAGAGTGCATTGTAATTGTTTCATGATTCCTTGGTTTTATACAATAAAGATAGATGGATTTTGAGCAAATTGCTTTCCCCAGAAAATTTCATCTGTTGTGGATTTGATTCTTTCTCTTACTTGGTGTGATTGTGAAAACATGTTTAATTTATGCAAATTAATTGTAGAAGGATTTAGTATCTTGCTCTAGAATATTGCATGATCGGATTAAATCCATTGGTATACATATTGTTTGTACAATTTATACATGGTATCATAGTGCCAGAAATCACTATAGTGGAGAAGAAATAGAGTTTGTGTTGAACAACATTCGAATTTACAAAAATATTCTTTGGTGCGATAGGCAGATCAAGATGGATTTCAATGGATTAATATTAGATTATGCACTTGATGGAATCTATAATTATATTTCATGGAAAGACAAAATGGAGGTAGTTCTGGAGGACAACGGGTTGAAAGAATTTATCGACACTGATATTCATGGACCCGCAGCAGTAGATGCCACTCTTCTTGATGCTTGGCAAAATAAGGTTGCAAAGGCATGGAGGATATTATTAGAGGGAGTTTGATATCACATTGTCTCGAGTCTCCACGGCAAGGCGACTCCATATGTAATGTGGATGGCCTTAATAGATCTATTTAAGAACAACAGTGACCACTGAAAATTGGAACTGAAGGACAAGCTTAGGAAAATCAAAATGGAGAAAGGCGACACTATTCCGAAATACTTAACCAAGTTCATCAAATGTTGAGATGAGCTTGGAAGTGTCGAGATTACTGTAGCAGAAGATGAATTGGTGAGCCTAGCACTTCTAGGCCTTCCCAAGAGTTGTCATAGTTATCAGGACTCTATCAATGGGAGGGAGAAGCTACCAGATTGGGAGCGACTTTGGTTGGATTTGGTACAAGAAGAATTCAGACGGAATACCAGGGATGGATCCTCATCCAAGACAGATGATGAGGAAAATTACGCCTTGGCTGGTAAGGCAAAGAAGGGGAAGGGAAATAAATCCTATTCCAAATCTGAGACTGGAAAAGAAGGCAAGAAGCGTGACATGTCCAGAGTGAAATGTTTTCATTGTCGCGAGCATGGACATTATGCCACTAATTGTCCACAGAAGAAGAAGAACAACATGAAGGCTTCAGGATTTGCAGCGAGTGATGCTTTGGCTTCATATTTCGAGTTGGACTTCTCAGTCATCGCATGCATGGTGTCTAGTGCGATGGGATCAATGTGGTACTTGGATAGTGCTGCATATTTCCGCATGACGAGAGACAAATAACTCTTTATTAGCTTGGAGGAGAAGGATCTTCAGATGCACATCGAGATGAGTGATGACGAGAGGTATAGCGCTACCGAGATTGGTATAGTTATTTTATAGAGAAATTCAGGTAAACCTTTCTTATTAAAAGATGTCATGCATGTACCAGGCTTGAAAAATAATTTAGTTTCAGTTGCTATGTTGGAGGATAGAGGATATGATGTGGTTTTCAGTGAAGGGAATGCATCCCTTCGTCATAAAGCCACAGGACAGGTTAAGAAGATTAGGGTTCGTGTGAAGAACCTCTAAAAAATTGATGTAGATTGTTGCACAACATTGATGAGTGAAGGAGACAGAGTGGTGAGCCGAGATGAGGTTGAGTCATGGCACAAGAGATTGGGCCATCTACACCACAGTGCTTTGAAGCTCATGCAACAGATTTCTATGAGGCTTCCAAAGGGTACTCTTGCGCAGTTAGACACCTGCAAGGGTTGTGCCATGGGGAGGTATACAAAGGCCACTTTTCACGAGAAGGAGAGCCAAGTAGCGAAAATCCTTGAGAGAGTTCACTCATATGTGTTTGGACCATTCTCTACAGCTTATATATCAAAGCACATGTATTATGTGATTTTTGTTGATGATTTTTCTAGAAAGTGTTGGATCTACTTCATGCAGAAGAAAGATCAGACGTTCTCAAAATTTTGTCAGGTAAAACCAATGGTTGAGAAAGATACAGGGAAGCAAGTGATCAGGAGATCATGTCCAAGTTATGCAAATTGCTCAAAAATGAAAGTGTTCAAAAGTGGTTGAATTTTGAATGACCGGAAAGGTCTTGTCGCTACGATTGTGGCACCACAAACGGTTCTCAAAACCGAGGTCGTATGAAAAATTTATTGAGGTTTGAAATCTCCAGTAAACTTCAAAATTCAGTTGACCAAGTTTGACTTTTGTAATTTGGAAAAATTTAAAAGAGAATATTCCAGGAATATTCCATTCGGGCTTATCAAAAGTGGACAAATGGCAGCTTGTTATTCGAGGATTGGTTGAATTTTTAGTTCTTGGCCAATTCAAGGGTGACACGTGGCCCCAGGCCGCGGAGAAGTGGGTTTATAAAAGTTTTGTGCAACTTACGGGCTTTGAACCCCAAACCTGTTCGCAACAAATCCCACGGCTTACCACTATACCACACCTATGGTTCTTAACAAATATGCGAACCGAGTTTTATTTAAAACTTAAATTTAATTCAGATGGCGGTAAAGGGGGCTAGCTCCCACTTTAAAATGCTCCATGCGACCAAGAGCCAAAGACCAGACACTAACAGGAATGGCAGATTTCTTTAATACGGTTTAATTAACCACTAAACATGGCTTAGCCACTAATCTCCTTCATTAGCGCCTAAAACGCGCTTAGCATTAAACTGGTTTAAACTGCCCATAATCCATGTTTAAATTAAACTAATCCAGTTTTTTAAGTTGGCGGAATTTATGGTGGCACGCCATATTTGGCGGAATTGGCCAACCTAACTACAGTTAAACTCAACTTCTCCACATTTAGTGGAGGTTTTTGAGGGACATTGGGCAAATTTTGTTTTGGCCATAAGTCCCTCATTATTGAACCAAATTGGATGAAATTTTAGTCAATTTTGGGTCTCTTCGACCTTCTGAGAAGTTTGGGACAAGTTTCAGTTCGAACAGAGGTGATATTCAACATATTTTTCTTTAGGGAAGATGAAGGAGCCATCAGGGCCACCATGAGACAAATTCAGTTTGAGGCCTAACTAGGGGAGTTAGAGTCCTTTTACAGAGTTCCAATAGTATAAATTGGATAATTAAGATGTTCTGAATCATATGAGATGGTTTTTAGAGCCTGTAGAGAAATTTTGAAGGCCGAAAGCTTCAATAAAGTTCCAGGGGCCATTAGTGCCCGCTTTTGCCAGCATCAGTGCAGGGCTTAGCCAGAGCTGCTTGAGACCATATGCAATGAACCAGTGGTCATTATTGACTGAAAAAATCATTTTGAATCTAATGACAGAGGTTTTAGCAAGTTTTGAAGACTTATAGAGGTCGAAAACTCAGCAGAGAAGTTTTCCTTAACCCTAGTGCCAGGGGGTGCTGATAGGTGATTGAGGCGAAATCAGAGCAACCAGAGACCATTTTGATGAATGAAAAATCTATATTGACTATTTCAGACATTTTGGAACCAATGGAAGTTCTTTCAAAACATTTTGAGAACTTCTAGAGCTCGAGAAGCTAATGTGAAGTTCTGGGCAGCCCTGGGCAAACCGTGGAGGATAGCCTATTTGGGAAATATAGTGCTCAATTTGAGAAATTTATCAGTTGATATTTGATGTATGATGTGTATTGGATACAGAAGGAGTGGTTTCAGTGATGGAAATGAAATTATGAGGGATTTTGTGCCATTTAGAAGCTCAGAGTAGCTTAGTGCACCGACAGAAGGAATTGTGTCAACAAGAGCCTAAAGCTGTTTTTCAGAGTTTGGACAGCCAATTGAGGGATATTTATGGTATTTTCAGTCCTTTGGATCATTTTTGTATTCATTGGAATTAAGTATTTACTTTTTAAAAAAAAAACCATAATCCCAAAGAGCTGAGTCATGATGACAAAGCTCAAAGGAGACGTAGCCCACGAGATTTCGAGTGAAATCCTAGATTAAAATTGTTGTTGTGTTTGAATGATGATTTGCTGCATTATGTTGCTGTCATACATGTTAAATTTCAGCAAGAACAAATGAAATTAAGACACATAAACAATAAAAATTCATAAACCACTTTCAAGTAAATAATTCCGCAAAATTGTCAAGTACAAGCTAGAACATTTAATTTAAACTGAGTGGTAGGTTCTTCAAATACGTACAAGTTATCTAGACCATTTTCAGATCAGCAAGTGATGGCTCTGAGGAGCGACAATGGTGGTGAGTACATCTCCAATGAGTTCAATAATTTATGTGCCAAATAAGGAATTCAAAGAGATTTGATTGCGCTTCATAACCCACAATAGAATGGGGTTGCAGAAAGAAAGAACAGAAAAATTGTGGTTGCGACACGAGCTATGTTACATGATCAAGGCCTATTGTTGCATCTGTGGGAAGAGGCATGCAATACAACGGTATTTGTGTAGAACCGTAGCCCTCATCGGATACTTGGCATGAGTACACCAGAGGAAGCATTTTTTGGTAAGAAACTTGATGTTTCATATTTTGGCTCATATGTCTATTGCCATGTGACCAAAGACTCTAGAAAGATGATAGAACCAAAAACAGACACTGGGATATTTTTGGGGTACATTGATACTCCCCACAACTATCAGGTATATTTACCGAATAACAGGATGACAGTTGTCAGACGAGATGTAAAATTTGATGAGGAGAAATCCATGCGATTATCCCTTGAGAGGGAGCTTGATTTGCATGCAGATGAGAAACTCTTGGTTCCAAAGGATGAACCTCAATATGTGGAGCAACCACATGAGGAGGATCATGGAGTGGCAGAAACCAATCATGTAGATCCATCCACTAGACATGGTGGGAGGCGCACCACATAGGATGACAGATTGAGACTTGATGCGGCAGATCATGTAGGAGCACCTACATCACAGTGCAGAAAGAGACAGTCACCAGACATGTATACTGGATACATGGCTCTTATGACCAAGTGTATTGTGATAGAACCACCCTCTTCTAAGGAAGCAATGCAGACACCAACTTGGGTTGATGCCATGGTTGAGGAGTATGACTCCATCGTCAGGAACAGTGCACGGGAAGTTGTCCCGAGACTAGTTGAGAAGTCAGTGGTTGGATATAGATGGATCTATAAGGTGAAGCAGGCATCAGATGAGAGTGTGGAGAAGTACAGGGCTAGATTTGTAGCTTGGTTATTCTCATAGGTTGAGGGGATTGACTATGAGGATACTTTTGCACCGGTTGCAAGGTACTCATCGATTAGATCTATCCTTGCAATCTCAGTGCAGATGGATGTGAAGACTACATTTCTCAATGGATTTATTGAAGAATAAGTGTACATTAAGCATCTAGAAGGTTTTGAGACCTTTGACAGGGAGTCACATGTGTGCAGACTCAAGAGAGCACTTCATAGGCTGAAGCAAGAACCTCGTGCTTGGTACACTAGGATTGACGACTATTTCACCGCGTTAGGCTTCACGAAGAGTGAAACGAATGAGAACCTGTACCATATTTTGGTTGATGGTAAGCTTCTGATTACTGTACTTTATGTAGATGATCTTATTCTGACAGGTGATAAGCAGCTCATAACTTCTTGTAAATAGGATCTTGCAAGAGAGTTTGAGATGAAGAACATGGTACTCCTTAACTATTTCCTTGGTTTGGAGATATTGCAGTGGGAATAGGAGATATTTGTTTCTCAAGGAAAGTATGCCAAAGAGATTCTGAGGAAGTTCCACATGGAGAGATGTAAACCCATGGAGACTCCTCTTGCACAAAACTGGAGGAAAGAGGATGCTACTTCAGGTGAGGCAGTGGACGCTAATGTTTATAGGCAGCTTGTGGGTTCACTCATGTACTTGGTGAACACACGACCAGGCATATGCTACGCAGTTAACAAGATTAGTCAAGCTATGGTTAAGCCGACCAAACTCATTTGGAAGGAGGGGAAGCATGTCTTGAGATATCTCAGGGGCACTACAAAGTATGGATTATGGTACAAATGGAAAGAGGGAGTGAAGCTTCAAGGCCTCACCAATGTATATTGGGAAGGTAGCAAATCAGACAAGAAGAGCACATCAGGAGGGATCTTCAACATAGGATCGACAACAGTTTCTTGGTACAGTAGGAAGCTGAGATCAGTTGCACTCAGTTCAACTAAGGTAGAGTACATGGCAGCCAGTCAGGCGGCATGTGAGGCCATATGGATGAGGAAGATACGTGTTGGTTTTTTTGGTCATCAGATGGATCCGACGGTGATACATTGTGATAACCAAAGTTGCATAAAACTCTCAGTTAATCCAGTATTCCATGACAGGTCCAAGAATATTGACATCCGGTAGCACCATCTCAGAGATTGTGTTCAGAGACACATTATGTTACTTCAGTACATTCCCACATAGGATCAAGATGCATATATTCTCATGAAGATGCTCGCCAAGAGAAAATTTGAATACCATAGAGGAAGGATTGGGGTATCTGTTAATCCCTTTCTTGTTGAGATGGAGTGTTGAAAAGTCAACAAGAAATGTGTGTCTAATCTAATTTTCCCTTGATTAAATATGGACAATAAATTGTAATCTTATTTCATAATCACTTGTAATAGTTAACTGATTGTGATAGAATCAGTTAGCTCATGAAATTCAAGTTGAGGGTGGTTGTTGAGGCATGTAGAGTGATTCAATTTTTTTTATAGTCCAAGTTGTAGTTAGTGTATTAGTTTAATGCATGAGAAATCAGTTAACTCAATTAAGTGAGTTAAAGTCAGTCTAACTAGTTGTAACAGATTATTGCACTAGTGATAGGTCAAGTGAATTAAATAAGATTTAATTCACATGCAGTGATATGTAAAGTGACCGATGATTTACTATTAATAGTTGCACGCATGTCAATTATGATGAAGACCCAGTTGAGACAGAGGTTAAAGGGGTGTTATCTATCAGTTGTATAATTAGTAAATTTCTAGCGCACAATTAGAAAACCATAGGATTTCCCATGATGTATTGTGCAGTTTTGGAAGATTGAATTTTCTAATTAATAGGGATCAATTGTTCTTTGAATTGCGCAAGCAAGGCAGGCTAAGCAGAGGCAGGAAATTAGCTAAGTGTTGGTCAATTTTGTCCGGATTAGTGTGATATAGTTGGTAGAGTGCAACAGACTCTTGTGAGAAGAGTGCATTGTAATTATTTCATGATTCCTTGGTTTTATACAATACAACTAGAGGGGTTTTGAGCATTTCTTTCCCCATAAAATTTCATATGTTTTGGATTTGATTCTTTCTCTTACTTGGTATGATTGTGTGATCGTGTTTAATTTCCACAAATTAATTGTAGAAGGATTCAATATCTTTCTCTAGAATATTGCATGATCGGATTGAATCCACTGGTGTACATATTATTTGTATAATTTCTACAATACCGTTTTTAGCTCCCCCATCTGGAGTATTTTTTGTGCCTGTCATGGCTACATTGAGGTTACCCAATTTGACCCTAGGGATCCCAATATTGTACATTGATCCCCCAACAAACAGTCCACCTGATCAACTCAAACCATATACTGCTTTTACCTCAGTTCAACCAGTCGCGATGACCCCTTCCTTTGCTATAGTTCCCTCACAACCTCAACATGAACCTACTCTTGTTGGGACAACATCTGGAGAGGGGGGGAAATCCAAAAATAAGGAACCTAAGGACAAGGCTTCCCAAACAACTCTGGATACACCTAAGCCTCCAAAGCCAACAACTCCATGCGCTTTGTGTGATGTTGTTGGGCATGCCACCAATAACTGTCCTAAGCTCCCTCGTCTCAAACCTGTGGTCGACGATATGTTTCCTAACTCTAACATCCCATAGGTCCATGTAACTTTACCTGAGTCTTCCAAAAGAAACAAGTCACTACGCACAAATCACCCATGTGCTTTATGTGAAAATTATGGCTACTACGGTCATCACTGTCCTTGTCTCGAAGATTTTTGTGATACCTGTCAGGCACTTCGTGAAATAAAGGTCACTCGTAATGAACCCACCACTTCCTTACCTGTGGGTTTTGGCACCATTGTTGATCCAGAATAGGAACGACCCATTGTGATTCCTCCTCCTGATATCGAGAGGACGAAGTCCATTGCTACCATTCTCTACTTGTCATCATCGACGAGATCCTCGTCTGGAGGCTCTTTTGGAGTTCTCCAGACTAAGTCAATCGAACCTCCTTTGGCGGATACCATGTCTCAACATCAGTCGATATTCCATCTACTAGTCATTTTTACCCTCCTGTTGTCGATGTGCATGTGAAACTTATCTCTCATGACGATGCTTCAAGTAGCCCATCCACATCAAGTGGTCTCCCTTCCTCCAGTCCTCTCATCTTCCATTCAGATGAAGACATCATGGAAGCCATGACCACACCTAATTATCCTTGGGACGATATGCACGATCGTGTGTATTTCCTTCCACAATAGGCCCATGACCAATATGTTGTGGAGTTAAAAGACTTCATCCATAGTGACGTCGATTGGTTACATAACCCCTTACTTTGAACCCATGCATTCGAACCACATACACCTTGTGGCCATTACATTGACACCCAATGTTTGGGTAAGGGGGCACCCATATTTGAAAGTCCAAGAGAAGAAATTCTCCCAAAACCTCCTCGTGCATCTCGTAGTGTTGACTCTAGTACCATTATTCTTCCCCATTTCAAAGAACTTATAAAGTCCCATATCACTCCAGATCATTGTAAGGATGATCCACTTAATCATTCCTTCATCTTACATCAACAACCCAGACCCTTAGACATTGTTGTTGACCAACCAAAATGATTTCTAGGTGAGCACCAGTTCATTATCTCCAAAGGCACCCTTTGGTATAGTGACACCATGTATGCGAACCTAGAAATTCAGTCCATTTGATTCATATATGTAGTGCCAAATGAGATTGGTAATCCACCATTTTCTTTCTCTAACTGTATCTATCCATTATTCCCACAGGAAGATAAACATAACATAAACAAATGGCGAACCTCATCATTAAAATGTGTTTAGAGTCCACTATTATAAATACATTTGGCATGTCCATAGGATACTTGGGGGAACCTATGCCCCTATATATACTCACCATCCTCTTGAGGATTTAGTGCCTATGAGACTGAATGCTTGAATCCATTATTTTAGCACTTGGAACATCATGGCGCTCCACAAAATCCTCTAGCTAGGGGCATCATTCCCACCTCTGCATACCAGATCAGTCCCCTCCATCACATATGCTAGGGGGAATCCCATGCCACCTTCTCACATGATTAACATAAGTCTCTTCCTAGACCCCAAATATTTATGTATGGTCGATTATCCTTCCATTCCTTGGATAGTTTGTCCTCCTAACCTCGCTGGCGATCCATATACATACATCGCATATCATAGACGCTTGATACCATATTTTCAAACATTCTACTCTATGTGATGCCACATTTCCCCTCTTGGTCCCCATGTTTGACTTAGTGGGTGTGGATGATCCTAGTCCTTCTCTAGTAGTTCAATCCTATATTCCTTTCTTACCTTGATTCTTTGCCAGGAAGCATCCTTCCAAAAAGCATTAAGGTCATTTTAGACAAGTACGGTCACCAACCCGAAAGTCATTGTTCCTATTTCCGATAGTCGATTTTTCCGCTATGATCTCCACAAGATTTAGGGCCTTCTCCTCCTCTCCAAATTCACCACAACTCACTTAGCAAATGAATTAAACTTGGAGGGAAAAAGCCCTTTTATAGGAAAAACCCTAGTTTTTTTGTTTCCCATTGCGATCAATCAGTCACTTTGTTTGACGAACCGTCAGCACAGTTGGAATTTGACACTTCACCCAGGAGCCATTTTTTCCATGAAGATTCACTTTGCCTCCAATTCAAACCGAATTTATTCATATGAGTTGCTTGTACTTTAGTACCACTTTTCCTTAGAACTTGTCGCCTCATGTGTCGATTTTTTTCATGAGTAACCATTAATTACTCATGTTTTTATGCTCCCCCTGGGCCTATCCTGTGTGGCAGCATCATCGAGTCACCCTTGTTCAGAGCATTCGAGTTGAGTCATCCTCACATTCATGGAGTATTTCCCGAGTCCCATTATCTCCTGTTACAATATTCCATCCATATTTTCATCACATTCATCCCGTGTTGCACATTTTTTCCCTCCAACCATACTGTCCCTCATCATCCCCTTCGGAATCGAGTTAGTCATTGCTAGGTCAAACATGCATTTTATGCGCTGACAAGGGAAGTCATCAATCCACCTATCTGTTTCCCTCATTATCCCTAGTGTCAGTCCATTAGTCGCTCTACTATGATCCCTTGCGCCTTAGTTAAGGATTCCTTATTGCCTCACTTATGGCAGATCCTATTCTGTCAACTTCAGCACATACATTCCAGAAGAACGGTCTAGAGGGCAGTGTACCTTGGTTCCAGCTTCCATCATTGTTCTGTACCTCAGATCAAGCAAAGGGAATCATTATTTCCCTTTGACTTGGTTGTTTCTCACATGCTCGACCCCAGCTCATTATCGCAATTGATAATCCTACACTTGATGGTTCCGTGATCCAACAGATTGTACCAGTGATTCCCGGGTGTGTGTGAGATGTTTCAGACCTCATGAGGGGGTGGCCCTTCAGCTAGCCCCCCACATCCCCAGATGACCTCATATTGTGTTATAGCCTCAGATGTAGTTCCACAGATTTAATGGGTTCGGTTCCAGCCCCTTGCAACGCCCATACCATGCATGCCTCATTCAGATGATCCATTCATCTTTGCAGAGCCCTTTCCTATTCAAAATGGATTCTTTGGTTGTTATATCCACCCCCCTCCCATATCAAATCGAGGGGCATTATATCTCATGTACTCAGATATTATTGCATTCAGTCTTGGAGTATGGTTTTCCAGGAACATTATGTATGTGGGATTCATTGTATTATTTTCTCGCCCATTGATGCTAGCATGTCATGTACCATTTATCATGTACTTTATTTCTCAATTTCACATGATGGTCCCATTATTATTATTTTTACTTAGTTATCTCAGAGGGTATGGGTATGCCTCCCCCGCCTCATTGAGATCATGCACTGCAACATAAAAGGCAACTTATATTAGTTTGTAGGACTCCCCCCTCAGTTCTTGTCCTCTCTTGCTTCGCTTCATTTATGTCTCTCTCTCTCCAACTCCCCTTCGGTGTCTAGTGATTATATTCTTACAACGTATTTCAGTCATACGATTTTCTCCTAACACTCATTCATTGGGGGACAATCTGTTATCACCAAAAATTGATCATCTAGCCATTTCTAATTAGATGGATCAAGGTACACCATGCAAGACAAATTTTACCATAGTAAAATTGCTTTCACTATAAGAAATAATTTAATAAACCATATTTTATTAAGGTATATCTGGTTAAAACAAGAAACCCCATGAGGAATAATTTAATAAATCATTATTTATTTAATTTTCCTCTAGGAATAATTAATTAAATAATTGTTTAAGTAATATTCCTTGTCACCATTTGACCCAAATGTGAGAAATAATTATATAAATAATTATATTTCCTATTTTTCTCTAGGAATAATTAATTAAATCATTATCTAGTTATTATTCCTTGCTAAATTTGACTAAATCACCTAGGAATAATTAAACAAATAATTATTTGTTTATTATTCCTTAACCACATTCGTGAAATGATAAATAAATTATTTATTTTATTATTATTTCTAAATAAGTTTATTTAACCAATTTAAATATATTTTCCCTCCAACAAAATATAATAAAATATTCCAAGCAGTTAGATCTAGATTATGCTTAATAATATTTTAGTATTCTCCATTTTCGAGGATAACTCAATATTTTGTTATAAATATGAGAGTTTTATATTCATTCTTCACTTTGATCATTCTCATTGTCTCTACCATTTTCTTTTGCAATCTAAGCTCCTACACGAGTTCATCACATATTTCGGGTTTCCACATCATAGAGAGAGAAAGACTCACGAAGTTGAAGCATTGAGGAGAGCCAAGAACCCATCCCATATGAGGGGTATTGGTAACCACATACTTGTTTCCTTCACTAGGTGTTATATACAATATTGGAAATTATTCTTTAAACTTTCCTTGTCTATTGGTCATTTGGAGTTACTTTTACATCAGTTCTTATTTCTTTTTGTTGTTTAACTACTTTTGCTGCATAGATTTGGGTTTTTGTAGGATTTCTTCTAACTTTCTATCACATATCTAAAGGTTTGAGAAGCCATTTTCGTTGTTAGGGCTATAAGACATCCGTAACTAAAGTAGGAACTTTTTGTACACCTTCGATAAGATTTTACACTAACACATTCAGGGGCACACAACCCCATTGAGGTGGACATCTCCACATATGCTTAGTTTTCTAATGCATTTTTTTTTTTTTTAAATTTCTTTGGTTCACTCATTATGTTAAGTTGTGTTTGAATGGTTTTTTTAGTACTGTTAAAATGCACTCTGATGTTTATCCCTATACACCTCTCAAGGCACTTCATTAACCACTCTAAACTTTTTTTGGTAAGTTGGTTCTGTTTTAATGTCTATTTTTTATTTATAAGTTGATGGCATTTGTTTTGGGGTCTTGGTTTGGTTGGAAATGTTGGTGTTGTTGGATACATTGTAGTAAATGTTGGTGTATATTTTGTTGGTGTTGTGAGGATTGCCTCAATTACTAAGCTCTAGTGTTGGTTGAGAAATTTATTGCTTTATTGAGCAGTTGTAAGAAGGGGTAAGTGAGTTCCTAAGTTGTCGACAAAATGTAGGTGCAAGTTGCCTCTATCTATGGTGTGATTCCTTGGATGAAAGCGGTCACCCAAGGAGATTCATAATTTTCTTTTAATGTGGGAGATTTCTGAAGATTTGGATGGAATTTCTATGCCCCCATTAGATTTGGATCTACGTGCACATTAGTGGGTGAATGACTTTTATCCCTGTTGGTGGATGGTGTTAATTAGTGGGATAATTCATGCTCCTCCAGATTACTTAGTGGTGCACAATGTTTATGTTGGTCTTTGGACAGTCATTAACCATTCAAACAAATAAACAAGAAATTCATAAAACTAAGAAACCAAATCACACACACATTAACACAAGAAATTTACATGGTAAAACCCTGACAATGTCTCAAGGAAACCTCCGCGGGGCAAGGGATTGGAAATATTGTTAATCAAATATGATTCTCCATGTCACAAGCCTCTTGGGCAATCACCAATTTATATGGGCTACTTCCTTACATAACTTCTTTTCATTATAGAAATGGACTGAACGGTAGAATAAATTTTACCCAGATAAATATATCATTTACATTGTTTTCATTTTTCAACAATCTCCACCTTGACAACAATTTTCCTAATCCTTTTTCCATGCCCATTCATCATCTTTTCTGTGAGCCAAGAGAAGCCAAACACCATTGCATCTTCTGTACTAAAACTGGCTTCATGAATATGTCTGCATGATTCTCCTATGTATGGACCTTCTTGAGAGTTACTTTGCCACCATCGATCACATGTCTCACAAAATGGTACCTTACATCAATGTACTTGGTCTTGTTGTGATAAGTTGGATTTGTAGCCAAATGAATATCACTCTGATTGTCACAGAACACATTCACTTTCTCCTACGTCCTTCCAATCCCATCAAGTAGACCTTTCAACCAAATTGCCTCTTTACTGGGATCTGAAGCAGCTATATACTTTGCTTCAGTAGTAGACAAAACAATTTTTTCTTGAATCTTTGACATCTAGCTAATTTCTCCACTTGCAAGAGTATACACATAACCTGTAGTAGATACCCTTCTGTCCAAATCACCTAAATAATCAGCATCCACATATCCACAGACTCATCCTTCACTATCATTAAATATGATTCAATGGTCACTTGTGCCTCTCAAATATCGAAGCACCCATTTCACTGCTCACCAATGTTCTTCTCCTGGATTTTCCATGAACCTGCTGACAACTCCAACTGCATGTGAAATGTCATGTCTTATATATACCGACGCGTGCATTAAGTTTCCTACCACATTTTCATATGGTACACAACATATATACTTCTTTTCTTCATCATTTCTAGGACTCAACCCCAAATAAAGCTTAAAATAGGAAGCTAATGGAACATTAACAAGTTTCACATTGTTCATACCGAACTTTTCAAGTACTTTCTCCACATACTTCTTTTGTGATAACCAATTATTACCATTTTTCCTATCTCTATGTATCTCTATGCCCCGTCCTTGTGATAACCAAATATTACCATTTTTCCTACCTTCAACTTGAGAATACCCTTATGCTACCAGTCTCGCCTTATACCTTTTGATACTTCCATCAACATTTTGCTTCAATTTTAATAACCATTTTCATCCAACAACACTTATCCCTTCAAGAAGTTCTACAAAATCCCAGGTTTCGTTCTTGGCTAATGAATCCATTTCTTCGTCTATTACCTTTTTCCATTTTTCGTTATCTGCATCATCCATTGCTTCCTGCATTAGAGGAATTTTGAGGTCTAAAATGGGCCTCCTAAGGAAATAATAAAATAATAGCTAAACCAATAAAATAATATGTATGAATTTGTAATTCACTTTTTGCACCAAAATCGATGTAACCATGGTTTAATTCAATTGAAAAGTTGTACCAAAATAAAATTAATAAAAATATTGTATTGATGTGACTATAAATAAGAATGAGATTTTCAAAAAAAGTCTTTATCATTGCACAACTAATGCATTTGTACTTTGTACTTAAATAACTTAAAATAAAATATAAATATAAATTCATAATTATTAATTATAAAATATACTATTAATTAAAATGTAGTAAAAAAAGTGTGAAATGACATTTATTACGAGTACTTTAATTTTTACTTTAAAAGTACTTAGAGCACTACCATGGTTAACCATGAGTTTTTATCCACTATTGAGAATGTAACAAGTAAATACCTTTAACTCAAGCAAAGCCACCTCAACCATTAGGGATGATGTCATCCCCTAAAATGTGATTGGTTCTCATAAAGTGAATTTTGATTGTACATTTTCCTTAGGAGGCCCATTTTAGACTTCAAAATTCCCCTAATGATAATAAGAAGGTTCTCCATCTTCAGTAATCAATACAATAGATGAAGCAATATCTTCATACCTTTTGGGTGTTCTTTTTTCTCTTGTATACCTTCTTAGAGTGCCTGGTTACTAAACTGGTTCTAGAACTTCTACAGTTTCCTTTGCATCTTCTTCTTCACGTTTTTCTTCAGAGGTCTCTCCTTCCTTTCAACTTTCTGGAAAAGGTTTAGCCTCCAACTAAATTTGTTGATTTGGTGATACCTGTTCCTGTTCAACTTTGACAACATCTGATTTTAGAGGAGAATATTCATCAAATGTTAGATCTCTAATAATGACCATCTTACGTGAAGAAGGATCCCACAACCTGTATCCTTTAATTGCATAATCATACCCAACAAAGACATAACATTTTGATTCTGGATCTAACTTTGAACGTTGACTCTTTGGAATAAGAGCATAAGAATCACAACCAAAAATCCTTAAAACTGAATAACCACAAGACTGGACTGACCAAACTTCTTTAGAAATTTTACAATTAATGACAACTGAAGGTGATGTGTTTTTGGCTCTTTCCATGAGAATTTGATTCATACGTTCAGCAACGCCATTTTGCTGAGGAGTATAGACAATAGTTTTATGTCTAACAATCCCTTCATCTTTACAATATTGTTCAAATTCTAAGGAAGTAAATAATTCATTGCCATTGTAATTTCTTAATAAACATTTAATTGATTTGTCTGTTTTCTTTTCAACCATAGTTTTAAATTGTTTAAAAACATTAAATACATCATCTTTTATTTTTAACATATAGACCCAAACTTTTCTGGATAAATCATCAATAAATGTTAAGAAGTATAATGCACCTCCAAAAGATACAGTAGGAGATGGTCCCCAAAGATGAGAATGAATATAGTCCAAAATTCCTTTATTATTATGACTTCCAGTTTTAAATTTGTGTTTACATTGTTTTCCATATACACAATGTTTACAAAAATACAACTTTAAGTATTTCAGATCAGGAAGCAATTTGTGATTCATCATTACCTGAGGACCCTTCTCGCTCATGTGACCAAGTCATCGATGCCACAGGGGAGTACCTTATTTTTCCTTCTCATATATAGTCGTTGCCTTACTAAACTTAATACCTCCTTTGAGTCTGTAAATATTTATGTTCTTTTCTTCCTTCATAAAAACCAGAGCGCCTTTTGAAACTTTCAACACTCCATTCTGACCTGTAAACTTATAACATTCTGAGTCCAATAGCCCTAAAGAAATTAAAAATTTCCTTAATTCAAGTGCATGTATAACATCAGTTAAAGTTTTAACTATATCATCATACGTTTTAATATTGACATTTACCATCCCAACAGTCTGACAAGATACAATATTACCCATAAACACATAACTACCTTTCACAACTTCATATGAAGTAAACCAATTTCTGTGCGGACTCATGTGATGAGAAGCACCAAAGTCTAACAACCAAAAATTCATAATTATGAGAAACATTACAAATATGTGAAGCTTCATCTACCACAAATAATTTAGCAGATAAATGTCATCAATCATACTTGAATCAACTTCATTTGCTTCCTTCTTTTGGTTTTCAACGGACTCCTTTATTTTCCAACAATATTTCTTGATGTGTCCAATTTTGTTACAGTACCATCATTTGGCTATACACCTTTTGCCCTTTGATTTTGATTTGAAAGCACTGCTTGCTTTCTCCCCTCTTTCCTTTGACCAGCCTCCGGCTACCATGGCTTCTCATGCAAAAGTTTCAATGTTGGAATTCCTTCATACTTCTTCAGATAACAAAGCTCCCACAACTTAATCAAATTCCAAATATTTGGTTGTGCTCAAACTGATAGAAGTCACAAATTGGTCCCAAGATGAAGGCAGAGAACACAATAAGGTGTTAGCTATGTCTTATTCCTGAAATTTAACTTCCATATCTAACAATTGGAAAATAAGTGTATTAAAATGTTCAAGTGTTCTGCAATTTTAGTACCCTCCTTCATTCTAAGGCTATATAGAATTTTGATTTCTAAATCCTCTTCAACAATTATGTTACTTCTTAGAAAAAAGCCCTACTTCAAAAAAAAAAAATCACTGATACCCAATCAATAGAATTTCAAATTTCATTTAACACACTGGTTGGTTCGAAACACGTTGACGAAGTTAATTTACATGTGATTATTACCGAAATAATTCTATAAAATTATTTTTTTGTTTAAAAAAAAACTTACCTGGGTGGTCATGACTTTGTCTTTCTAACGGCTCTACTCCATTAATCAACCGACCCTGCTTCAAAACGACCCTTTGTCTCTCCTCTTGTGGCTCTCCTAGACAAGCGGCTTCAAAAAAATTTGCGAGGGCAGAGTCTGTCTTCTCTTCGAGCGTTGGAATGACGTCACAAATCTCTCTTGGTTCAACTTGCAGTCACACCAAACTTTCACGCGGCACAGTTTCTTCTTAGCTCTAGCTCAGCTTTAAAAAAAAATGGAACAATGACTAATTGGTTCTCTAAACCAGATATTTTTTATCGACTTCTCCGTGGCTGAGACTTCAAACACTGAGACATAGCTTGCTCGTTCTTCGGCTCTACCTTTCTCCAATGATGGGGTTCAGTCTCACGACATGCGACTCTTCCTTTCTCCTGCGATTGGGTTCAGTCTCACGACGAATGACTCTTCCTTTCTCCGACAATTGGTTTCAGTCTCACAGCGGTAGGTGGCTTTGTTAGACGGAAGCGACCTTCCCAACTTGGACAATTTGGACTCCACACGTGTTACAAGGATTTTTTTATTTTTAATCAACATTTGTGATTATCATTCTTTCCAGTTATAAGCAGGCTCAGATCATTATTCGAGCAACTTTGTTTTTACTTCAACAATCCTTCAAACAGGAAATGATGAATTTCTTTGACAATTTTCTTCAACGGAACCCAATGACTCTCTCATCCAATCTCCCGAGTTCACTCACCCAACCTCTCTCTCTTATACCACTTGTCGGTCTTTGGAGAGTCATTAATCATTCAAACAAACAAGCAAGAAATGCATAAAATGAGAAATTGAATCACACACAGATTAACACAAGAAATTTACATTGTAAAACCCTGACAGTGTGTCAAGGAAACCTCCGTTGGGCAAGGGATTGGAAATCTTATTAATAAAAAATGATTCTTCATGTTACAAGACTCTCGGGAAATCACCAATTTATATGGGATACCTCATTACATAACTTCTTTTCGTTATAGAAACAGACTAAACAGTACAATAAAATTTACCCAAATAAATATATTATTTACATTGTTGTCATTTTTCAATAGTTTCTTGTGAGAATCCTTTGATCAAACTCAAAAGGTGGTGCTATGTCTGGTTGATTGGTGGCGATTGTGTCTAAATGGGGATTGGGTGGGTGTGGTTGGCAGTTGTGAGGTGGTCATGACGCCTCTACCACTGGAACTCTAATCCTGATAGATCATATCCATTATAGGCTTGGGTGTCTTGGGTGGATTCTCCTGCTCTCGTCAATCAATTAGTCTCATTAATGTTGTTGGTGAAGTAGGTATGATTTCGAATTTTAGTTCTCTCTATGAATGAGTGTTGTGTTGTGACTGTGATATGTAAGGTCTTAAACTGGATGGCTACCAGTCTTTGGACTACTCTATTTGAATTCCTCTAGCTACCTTGTGCATCGTCATCCAACTCCTTTCTGAACCCTTGTCTGGCCTTCCTGATTAGGGATTGCATGTCGGAGCCAAGAAAGTTGGTCAGGACTCACTAAATGTGGAATGGATCGCCTCAAATATAGTGGTGGGTTTGGTTGTGCAATGAAGTTGGCTAGATATTCAATGGATTTCCTTATCCTTGTTGAAAATGGCAACAAGAAACAGTGAAGGAGGCCTCCTGAAACATCTTTCCTGATCCTAGTTGGAAAGTGATCACCTAAACTAGGTGGGGACCACACATGTGATTTTTGTCGGAAAAATCTATTTTTAGACTATGTCTATTTTTAGACATACGGAGCATGATTCAGAGATTCCAGTTGGAGATTCTTGAAGTATGCAATATGTTGGTAAAATAGATGAGACCCTTATTTTTAGGACCCAGGCTATTTTTAGACTGCCTCTCCTAAAAATATGGAAGTCAAATATTATTTGCCCTTAATAATATTTAGACTATAAACAGCAGTTTACTCTCTTGGAGCACTTCAGTTTGACCCCCAGAGGTGGGGCATGCAGCTGACATAAGGAAATTCGAATTTCCTATGAGTTAAGTGAGCTATTGCATGTTAGACTTCAGTTAGACTCATGTGGCAGAGTTTTGGTGGAGTTGATTGAGGAGTTAATGGAGGTGGTATTCTGGTTAACTAGTTGAACTAGTTGTATTTAGTTTAACTGGCTAATACACTAGAGATGAGTTGTGTGAATTAAATATTATTTAATTCACTAATTATTAACTCATTATTCAACTAAAGAACACATCAGTTTAACTCAGTGCATGGACAGTTCAGTGGAGACCAGTGGAAGAGGTAGATGAAAGGTTGAGATAGCTATCAGTTGCGACATCAGTTGTGCATGAGATTTGCACCACACTTGGAGGAAATTACCAATGACAATTGCGCAGTTGGAGCCAGTGAGATTCGAACCTGGATCTCTATTTAGACCAGCCTTGATTGCGCAATAGAGGCAGAGAAGTAGTGGGTGTGTTTTGAACCTATGACTTGTTCAAAACCAAGCTAGTTTTTGTGTAGCTTTGGGAGATAGTACTGAGTACTTGTGAGGAGTTTGTACTATGTATTTGCTGCATGTTCTCTCCATTTATAATATACTATAGCTGCGGGGTTTTCAGCTATAAGCTTTCCCCATACATATTGAGTTAATGTGTGATTGATTTGATGTGAGATTGCTTCTATTATTTCCGCATGTGACAATTAATTGTAGATGAGATTATGTGTTATGCATGCAATTCGAAATTGATGTGTAATCGGGTTAATCTCCATTGAATAAGTGATTTATTCAGCTAATTTCTACATGGTATCGGAGCAATATTAATTGTCGAGATCTATTACAGACCCAGAATAGCCATCCGGATTCATCTTTCTTTGGACTAAGTGAAAGTGCGGTAAAAGTACATCTTGATCGATCTCTGATTTGGAAATAATTTGTTCTCAAGTATAGATCGGAAGCGATTGAGTTATCAGCTGGTGGTGAAATTCGAGTTTGCAGATTTGTGTTCTTGGTGCCGCGGTGAAAATGTCTTTCATCGGTTTGCGACTAGAATATGCCTTGGAAGGCAGTTCGAATTATGTTGCATGGAAGGACCGCATGGAGGCTGTATTAGATGATCATGGGCTATTGGAATTCGTGGAGAAAGAGATTCCAAAGCCTACTTCTAATGATGCTGCTGTTGTGGAAGCATGGCAAAAGAAACAAGAAAAATGTCGAAGGATCCTGTTGGAGGGTGTAAAGGATCACATTGTATCCAGTTTACACGGGAAGGCCTCTCCATATTTGATGTGGAAAGCCTTGACGGATCTGTACCAAAGAAAGAGTGATCAGAGGAAGCTGGCGCTCAAAGATAGACTTAGGAACATCAAGTGTGAGAAGGGGGAAAGTATGCCGAAGTACCTCACGAGGTTCACCCAATGTCGGGATGAGCTGGGAAGTGTTGGTGTGACGGTGGAGGATGAGGATCTGGTGAGTTTGGCGCTTCTTGGTTTGCCAAAGAGTTGGCATGCATATCAAGATAGTGTCAATGGTCGGGAAAATTTGCCGGGATGGGAAAGACTGTGGTCTGATCTCGTGCAAGAGGAGATCCGGCGAAATACCAGAGATGGATCTTCATCAAAGGTATCTGATGAAGAAGACTGCGCTTTGGCTGCCAAAGCAAGGAAGGGGAAGGGCAAGGAGAAGGCTTCTCAATCCGGTGCGGATGGTAAAGAGCGTGACATGACCAAAGTGAAGTGTTTTCATTGTCACGATCACGGACATTATGCCACGAACTGCCCAAAGAAGAAGAAGAACAAGCAGGCTGCAGGATCTGCAGCTGGTGAGGCTCTTGCCTCGCAATTTGAGCTGGACTTCTCATTGATCGCATGCATGTTGTCTAGTGCATTGGGATCGGGGTGGTATTTTGATAGTGGCGCTTCCTTTCACATGACGGGAGATGCAAATCTTTTTAGTGACTTGGTGGAGAAAGGTCTCCAGATGCATGTTGAGTTGGGCAACGGTGGACGATACAATGCGACCGGCATTGGTACCATAACCTTTCAGAGGGAGTCAGGTAAACTCATTCTTTTACAAGATGTATTGCATGTACCAGGTCTAACAAAGAATTTGATCTCAGTTGCAATGTTAAAGGATAAAGGGTATGAAGTTGTCTTTAGAGAAGGAAAAGTTTTCCTTCGGCACAAGGCAACGGGACAAGTCAAGAAGGTTGGGATTCGAGCAAAGAATCTCTACAGACTTGAAGTAGATGGGATGTCTACGAAGCTTCCTATTGTTGGGAAGCGGGAGGAAGACATGCAATTGGAGCTTGAGAGGGAGCGGGTTTTGCATGCAGGTGAAAGTGAACCTCGGGGTGTGGAGCAGCCACAAGAGGATCATGGAGTGGAAGAGACCACTCATGCAGAGAAATTTCGCGCCAGACGGGCAGAGGGAGTGCATGCAGCTATACCACCAGGCATGAGGTGGGGCGACATGCATGAGTAATCCCAAGAGGAGATTTCTGGGCAGATTCATGAGATGGTGTGGATCTCATGGATTGAACCTGGCTACGAGGTGCCCACAGCATGGCAGTAGCAAGATCAGTTGGAGTGATGCAGGCAGATCAAAGTGATAGTGTCGGATACTGGAGCGCGGATCAGAGTTGACAGCAAGTGCAAGAGTGCATGGGTGCAAGAGTTCAACAGCGCAGTAGTTCCTGATGACATGTGCAGTTGGTACCAGCAGAAGTCGAAGACTTTGATGATAGATGCTAGATGCATCGAGACTGATTAGTTGGAACCTATTCAGTTTCGGAGGTTGAGAGCACATGCATGGAGTTGCATGGTGCATATGAGTTTACACCTTTTATACTCAAAGGAATTGCATAGCGAAAGCATGATTACATGTATGCATGGGTTATAAGCATCTGTGAGTTGAGGAGGAGTGCATGGGTGCATGTCGCATTCTGTGTGATCCTTTTCTTGTTGAGAGGGAGTGTTGAAAATGGCAACAAGAAACAGTGAAGGAGGCCTCCTGAAACATCTTTCCTGATCCTAGTTGGAAAGTGATCACCTAAACTAGGTGGGGACCACACATGTGATTTTTTTCGAAAAATCTATTTTTAGACTATGTCTATTTTTAGACATACGGAGCATGATTCGGGGATTCCAGTTGGAGATTATTGAAGCATGCGACATGTTGGTAAAAATAGATGAGACTCATATTTTTAGGTCACAGGCTATTTTTAGACTGCCTCTCCTAAAAATATGGAAGTCAAATATTATTTACCCTTAATAATATTTAGACTATAAACAGCAGTTTACTCTCTTGGAGCACTTCAGTTTGACCCCCAGAGGTGGGGCATGCAGCTGACATAAGGACATTCGAATTTCCTATGATTTAAGTGAGCTATTGCATGTTAGACTTCAGTTAGACTCATGTGGCAGAGTTTTGGTGGAGTTGATTGAGGAGTTAATGGAGGTGGTGTTCTGGTTAACTAGTTGAACTAGTTGTATTTAGTTTAACTGGCTAATACAATAGAGATGAGTTGTGTGAATTAAATATTATTTAATTCACTAATTATTAACTCATTATTCAACTAAAGAACACATCAGTTTAACTCAGTGCATGGACAGTTCAGTGGAGACCAGTGAAAGAGGTAGATGAAAGGGTGAGTAAAGCTATCAGTTGGAAGATCAGTTTTACATGGGATTTGCATAACACTTGGAGGAAATTACCAATGAAAATTGCGCAGTTGAAGCCAGTGAGATTCGAACCTGGATCTCTATTTAGACCAACCTTGATTGCGCAATAGAGGCAGAGAAGTAGTGGGTGTGTTTTGAACCTGTGACTTGTTCAAAACCAAGCTAGTTTTTGTGTAGCTTTGGGAGATAGTACTGAGTACTTGTGAGGAGTTTGTACTATGTATTTGCTGCATATTCTCTCCATTTATAATATACTATAGCTGCGGGGTTTTCAGCTATAAGCTTTCCCCATACATACTGTGTTAATGTGTGTGATGATTTGATGTGCTATCGCTTCTATTCTTTCCGCATGTGACAATTAATTGTAGAAGAGATTATGTGTTATGCATGCAATTCGAAATTGATGTGTGATCAGGTTAATCTCCATTGAATAAGTGATTTATTCAGCTAATTTCTACAATCCTGGTGTATATGTCCAATGGTATTCACCCCTAGATTCCTTGTCAGAAATTTTCATTAACTCTTTGATTGAGGCCAATTTTGAAGGGCGTATATATTGTGGGGTCGGGATTGGCGACTTTACACGTTGTTGGAAGTTTCACAATATTATGAATAGGTTTTGGAGACATTATCAAGTTTTGTTATTGGATCATATTTCTAACGTGGATGAATTAATAGATGTTACCATTGCTGTAGAGATCAAGGCGTATAAGTAGTCGGGGAGATCTTCTGGGTTGATTTTTCCCAGGAGTTAAATTTTACGTGTCCCCCTACCCATTAATGAATTGTTTTATGATGGTTATATGTTTAGTCTGCCTTTGACATGACTTCTAATATTTAATTTTACTGGTTTAAATATAAGAAGATGTCTTGCATGCCCAACAAGGGCTGATCCATTATGGCTTTCTATTGACCCAACGCTATCCTCTGCACCTTCAAAGTAATATAGTCATCTGAGTATGTCTCTACTCCTTCAAAATAATATAATCATCGAATATGTCTCCCAAACTAAGCATGCTTTTGGGCACCTAATTAGGAATGACAAATCCTAATTCGTTAATTCAATGTTTTTGGGGGAGAGTGGTTGTTATAATTGAGAAAATCATTACATTCCATGTTGGAAAACTAGACTCCCGACAATCACATTAGGGCATTTCCTTCTCTAGGTGATTAGAATTGCCAGATCTCATTTTATCATTGTGCAATCCAAGGATATCAATTTTTAATGAAATAAATCCGATATATTGCAAACAAGAGCTTGAAAAAATGCTTCATTTTACTACTATTAATTTGGATAAAAAGTGTGCATTTGGAATTTTATTTGAAAAAAAAAGGATCTATTGCAAACAAAAGATTGAAATATCTCATGCCTGTTTTAACAAATTGTATCCTTTAAGTATCAATACAAGTTCTAAACACATTTTACCACCACTAGCAAAAGTCAAAATCAGATGGATTTAGAAGCCAAGATCGCCCATTAGCTTGACCAATGCCCCTTATTGAATAACCTTATATAAAAGCTAAGAAATAAACACAAGAGATAAAAGTTGTGACCTGTCTAAGCTGAGTTATGCCAAGCACATAAGCCCCCTCGAATATGAACTCACCGAGTGTCTTAGTGTAATGATTCTCTGCAAGATACCTGTCCACAATGAAAGCAACTTGAAATAGTGTGACCTTACCAATCACCAACTTCTCACGCTTCTTACCCCTTCCTTGCCTTCCTATCCCTTGAATTGCACTACATTATAGCAATGGGCAATCAAATTGTTGATTGATTGATTCAGTCTCACAAAAAGACTTAACAAGCATACACAATTAATCTCATATCTATGAATTCATACATTGCAAAAGCAAAGCAATGGGAAGGGGACATAAGTGCCTACTGAGCTCACAAAAACAATTAAATCAAACTAAGATAAAACATCAAACTAAGATAGAACAACAATTGAGGATACTGTAGAAACTAGAATGAGCATGGGAAATGCAAGTATCATCCAACATTTCCTGTGCGAGGTAAAAAAAACGGTTGGTAAGTGAAGAAAAGGAGAAGAAATGGGTGAATGGTGGGAATATGCACATCTAACTACCCAAAAGCCAAAATTTGAAATTCAGGAAGGGAGGAAAGTGTGAGTAGTCAAAGTAAGTTTATTGGGGCCAACAACAAAAACAAACCATCGATTGAAGTTGCATCATTTAGTGTGAACATTAATTTTAATGTGCTCGGAGCCCAATAAATATATTTTTCACCTGACATCAAATCTAATGGATTGAATGCAGAAAAATAGGTGGCTAGTAGAGTAGGGAAGAAGCTAAAGCTGGGACAAACTGGAGGTGATTTGACACCTCTGGTCCGCCCCTTTTTGGCACGACACCGCTCTCCGACCCAACTCCCTCCTCGCTTTTAAGGGCCCCACTAAGTCTGCCACCCTCCGCCCCTACCCTCCCATCTTCCTCCCTCCGCCCTTATCCCCTCGTCTTACTTTTTTGTAATATGGATGGCAGGCGCTTCAAGGGCTTCAATACTAAAGAACTCTGTTCAACAATGATTCGTCGTCTTTAACCACTAAAGAAATCAGTTCAGCGAACACAAATGCTTTTTGTTTGCATGTCACAGATAATAACGCAATGTAGGCTCGCGAAATGTTCTTTATGGTGATGGAGGCCTGTAAAATCGACACCCCTGCAAAATCAACACCTCTATTATTGGCTACAACTCCCGTCACAGATGAGAAGGTGGTGGAGGCTCGTGAACTGTTCTCGACACTTCTATTGCTGCCCACAAGCTCTGTCACAGACAAGAAGGCAGATGAGATGGTAGTGAAAGTCTGTGAACTGTTCTCCACCCTGATGGGCCACGGGGAAAATAAATGGATCGATCAAATTTTGGATAGATTTTATGCAATAGGTAAAAAGGGAAGACGAATCTGGTTGAAATTTAGATTTCAGACAACGGGCAAAAGGGTAGAACAATAGAAATTCAAAGTGAAAGGACATTGAATTGCTTCTTGATTCTCCAGTGGAATTTGGTTTGGTATCAAAAATTAATCCACGAAAATTAGGTTTTGGTTAATGGAGAATTAGTTTATTGATTTTTGACATTTTTTTTTTATATACATGTGTTGGAAGCATAGATGACAATAATCTTAGCAATATAGGGCATAACAATGTTGATTATAAATGATATATGTCATATTTGAATTTTATATTTATGTATATGAGTTGCACTTAGATTTACAAAATGCAGTCAGAGATACCAATATCACTTGCTGAAATTGATGGGAATTAATTTATTGACTTTTTAACATTTTGTTTTTGCCATGTAGTGCAAGCATAAATAATACAAGCAATATGTTGTACAACAATGTTGTTTATAAACGACAAGCATAAATAATAAGCTATAAATTAATGTTGTTTGTAAATGATATATTTGATATTTGAATTTTATGGTACATATTTGAGTTAAGTTGTCATCATTGAGTGGAGAAGTTCATTATACAAGGCGGTATGAGAGGTTGTGCAAGTTTGTCCGTCCTTCTGTGCCAGTTTAAAATGAAATTAAAAATTATGTTCTAAATAGAAAAACAATATTGGCTATAATTAAAAAAATTGAATATGTTGTAAAGTAATTAAAAGTAAAAAAATGTGTGAAATAGATGTTTAAATCTTATACTTTTCAAAATTAACTCAACAAGAGATTTAAATAAACTATTCAAAGATATGTCTATATCAACTTCAAAAAAATTAAGTTTTTATCGTTAAAATTTTTATTTGGTCATATATATACTTTATTTAACATCCAAAAATACAGATGTGAAAGAACACTGCCGACGCTTCGAACCAACCAGTGTGGTTCATCATCAGGACTAGGTGAGAGATTAGATCAAGGCATTGAATTTAAATAGATGCACGATTAGGTGAGAGATGAGATCAAGACATTGAGTTTAAATAGATGTAGAGATGACTAAACTAGTCATTACAATAATGGCTAGTTTAACTCCGAAGGGAAAAAAAAGAGATTAATTTTATTCAAATAATAATTTATTTATTTGTTTATTTATTTATTTTTCATATTTAAATATTAAAACTTTTTTTTGTGAATTTTTTTATTAAATTCTTATAATAATAATTTATTTATTTATTCATTCTTATGCTTATTTTTATTTTTAATTTTATTTATTAATTTATTTAATTATTCAATTATTAATTAATTAATTTATTTTTATTTTTATTTTTGTATTATGTTACTAAGCTTTAAAAGGGTTTTAAAAAGACGAGGTCAATAATTAAAAAATATAATAACAATTTTTTTTATTAAAAATAAATAATAAATATATAATTGGAGGAAGGAAATGGCGGAAACTAAACCATTTAAGAATATAGGGTAAGGATCCAACACCTGCTAATATTCCAGCCGTCATCTCTATTGAGATTGTTGGGCCTTTTTTCGACTCCTTTAACTTACGGTGACGAAAATGATCAATCCTAGCAATAACCTTAGCCTCTTCGATGCAAATATGATGGTTAGTCTTTTCTACATGCTCCACTAAGGCAGAGTAGCGAGATCTTCCATGTTTAATGTCAGCAGCATGCTCACAAATCCTTTGATTAATAGAACGACCAGTTTCACCAATGTAAAGTGTCCCACAGGAACATGGAATGATGTAGACACCTTTCCCGTCTCTAGGGTTAACTGGATCTTTAACAAATTTAAAAGAGCTGCGAATAACTGATTATTGAGGTCAACAATTGGTTATTGGGGTCCCTTTCAGTGTCATACTCAATCGATAACCCCTTCTAAGTCCCCTTGCACACAAGTCTTCCTCCTGGGGCTCCAAATCAGGGGTGCTTTGCACGAAAAGCCCTCAATGGCTTCTTTTCTCCTGTGAGTGCAAAAGATGTATTGGTACTGGGGTCATTTCTTGAATCTCCTCCTTCCAATCTCTGTAACAAAGTGCCTGAGGTGGTCAAGTCCCCAAAAGTTTTTGCATCATCGGGAGCTCCTTGCCACATTAGGCCCAACACTTGTGATTTCTCCTCTCCTATATTAGAAGATCTTGAATTCGATAGGGTGGCTCTTGCGGGATCTTTGGGTTTGGAGCCTATGACTATCCAGAGGGCATTCTTTCAAGACAAAGATGTGTCAATTGATAATGACCGAAGGCAATCCCCCCGATCGAGGTGCCATCTGGCAGGGGTAGAACCACGCCGAGGTGGAGGATGGGTACATGGCTCTCGCATGCGGTGGGAGGAGCACCACACCCGACGAGGACAAGGAGAGGACAACTCCCCCAACGGATCATTATGACAGCTTTTAATTCGGATAGCGAACAACTCGGTGAGCCAGGTGGGCTGTTAGAGCAAGGTTGGAAAGTGGGTCGTCAGGCTTTATTGACGCGAGTTATTAACCTACTCGGGGTTATTCTTTCGACATTCATTCTCTACAAATTGGAGGTTCAGTCCCTGGTTCTGATCGCTGGTTCCTGGCGCGAGCAACCCTGCAAGACTTACAGACGACGCCGAAGACCTGAAATTGTGAATTGTTATGTACCCAATTCACCTTTCACCACCATGACGAAACAAGTTTCTGCGTATCGCTGCATGCGAAGGACATTTTTTTATCTTTCTGGATTATATTTACTCGGTGTGTAATACTGTCAGTTACTGCATTGATGTAGTTAGAATTAGTTTGTTTTATGAGGGTTATGAAGGTTGTAAGTGTAGTCGAGGCCTGGTAGGAATTCTGAAAGGTCGTTGTAAGTCCATGTCAGCAAATTTCCTGTTTTATATGTCTTGTCTGGTAAACGTAGTTAGGGTAAGGAACTGTAAAACCATCGTTGTTTACCCCCAGTCAAGGTTGAATTTGCATGACTGTCATTCTCTGTATTCCATGAATATGTCAAGTCGGAAATGGGAAATCACCCGTATGAAAATTAATGATATTAATATTGTAAGGGAAGGGATTCTGAGGTTTTACAGTCACCCGATATGCTATTCGTCTTTCTTTGCTACGTTGCTTTCTGTCAGTCATTCTCAGAAGGGTGTCAGGGTAAATAGTAATACGGGTATTGGGCTTCTGTTAATGGGTCTATTTCACTCTTTTAGAGTACTCAACTCTTTCGAGTCTAGGTTCACACTACCCTTGGGTGGGTATGATGCATGCATTAATATGTCTCAAGGCCGCGTGAAGCAGAATTATCCTACTGCTGAGGATAACAACCTGACCATGTCTAATTGCTTGTTTTTTAATTTGCTAGGATGTTGTAAACATGTCTCTGCTACAAGTCTTGTAGCCATTCACCTCTGCCAGATAATTATGTCGTGTATGGCGAAAGGGAACAGGGGAAAGAAGGACACCAAAGACAAAGACAAGGCCAAAGTCTTGAATCCTCTAGCCAAGTGGGGCAGGAGGTCCAGCAGGGAATTTATGGAAACCTTATTTCAGGCTTATTGAGAGGAGACACCCTGCTTCGTCAAATCTCTCATTCATGGATGGGAGACTGATGCCAAAATCAAGATAGCAGAAGAGGAAGACACTGTGGAGGATGAACTTACTCAAATCATCACTGACCCGAGTCAAACTTGGGGTAGAATTTCTCTATTTCATCATTTTATCAGAACATAGTGGTTGATAAAATGCCTTCTTGTCAAGGCAATTATGTCGGTATAGGAAGTTGGGGAGATCCCAAGGCTGCAACAACTATGTCTGAGATCAACATAAGCATTCAGGAAATGAACCTTCGTCAACACCATCAGTATGTGCGCCTCGGCAGAATCGAGAAGGAATTACAATCCATGCACCAGGTTGATATGTCTGGTTCTAGTGTCGAAGACTCGACTCCTGTCGAGTCAGATGATGATTGAGAAATGATTAGTCTAAGTTTACTTTTTGATAATGATAGTGGATAACTTTTATGTTTTATGTTTATGTTATGTATAGGATAGCAAGTACAGAAACTGATATTAGTTATTTGAGGACAATACGGAGTAGATTCAAGATGTATATGTTTTGGATGGCGTATAACGCACTCAGACAATCAACAAACCTAGTTTCCTACGGGCAGGTTGAGGCTTAATTTTGTATTTTTAAACTTGTTTTTTTTACTATAAATAGAAAATAGAGAGGACCTACTAGGTTTACAAAAAAAAAAAAAATGACCGAAGGCATTAAACGTTGTCCAGAAAGAGGAAAGTGACAAAATAGGAGTTGTCTACCGACGCAACAAAATAACATGGACGGCATTTTTTTGCCAAAATTCAGTAAAAAAGAAGTTCAAAAAATCAGATAGTTAGAGTGTTTGAATTGCATTTTTGATGGTGAAAATGAATTCAAGATCATCAAAAACCCTTAGGGCACGCAAAATATTGAAATTTAACCACTATAACTAAGATTTTCAAAAAAATTTACCTAAATTTTTCATAATCTTAAGAAAATTTCTAAATTATTTTATGAATTTTTTTTAAGACTATGACCAAAATAGAAGAAGATTTCCACTTGCTTGGGATTACATCTGACCTCAATTCAAGCTTATCAGAGACTTTGGAGGAGGCCTACTATCCTCCCTTCGATCCAGGTCCGTCAAACGGGAATTTAATTTATTTTCCTTTGGTGCCTCTTCTTCCCGGGTTCTTATAAAGGACTTTCCCCACTAATAATATCTCGCAATGATTATTATGTCCATCAATTTCCGGAGCCTGGCATAAACCCATTTAAGCATATCCCTTAACAATATTTTCCTCATAAAAGAGTCTTTTGTGCGTCTGCTACAAGAGACGAAGGTGGGAAAATCTAAAGCATGGGCATTGTTCCGGATATTCCGTCCAATTTGGGATATTTGTGCTATGTGGGTTTTTGGGGTTTTAAGGGGTTTAGAGGGGAGTTGTCTTTAGTGTAATTTTTTAGAATTTTTAGTGCCGGCATTTGATAGAAAAATTTGAGGTGAAATTTTGATTTCTGCTATTTAAACTGTTTTTTTTAACTATATATATATGGATTTAACATCTTAAAAAAATTTTAGGGCACTTGGATTGTAGAGGGTTACCCATCAAAACATATGATTTCAACAAATTCCTACTAAATTTTAAAGAAATTTGATCAGAAAAATAAATAAAAAACTCTAAAAAAAAATCACACTAAAAACAACTCAACTCAATTCAGAAGGCATCTAAGACCCAGCATTTTCTCTTTCTGGGAGCAGAATTCGGTAGTTGTCTCCCTATCCAAGCGTGGTAGTTTTGTTGTCCTCGGAGAAGTTTCCTTCTCCCTTTTCGTTGATGGTCAATGAAGTGGTTCCGGCAGGTTCAGGTTCTATGTATGAAGGAGTGTGTGAAATGATTATAACAGTTGTATCTCTTTAAATTTAAATTAAATTTCTATTCGTGAATAGCGTAGCACATCGAATTATTAGTCTGGTATGAACTTTCGAAATTTGCATTTTTAAATTGCTTTGATGTGAACGTTTGAACTTTGTAATTTTAATAAAAATATTCAAAATGACACTTTAACCATTATTCTCCCAGTTATATGAAAAAGGAAAGGCTCTTACTTTATAGATGGAGAAATGTAACAATGCACCCATATAGAAATAAATGAAAAGCTATTCAAGCTGCAACCACAACCATACATATTCTGTAAAGCAACATCCAGTTGGTGCCCTGCCCTCCCTAAGAGTTGGCTAGAGTCAATCAAAGCTTTCGGTCCAACTTCGCTTTCTGGAGCCTGTGCTGCTTCTGAGTGCCTGCAAAGAGACACCCAAGGGAAGCAAAGAATTTATATCTTTCAGTAAACAATTAGCAAAACCTTCTTATATATATAACACGACGCAACCTCTACCTTCACTGCAAGCCATTCGTTGTATACCAATCTCTGTTCATCAACTACTCGGCTGAAATCTTTCTTCGTCTGTATTTCTGCAACAAGTGAACGAACTCTCAATTTGATACAGTCTTCAAAATGGGGGTATGGGCTTCTGACAAGAATTTGATTTTCTATGTGTTGTTGCAGATTATAGTTTTTGTCATGTGGTATAAAATGTGAATGATATGTTTGGTGATGGTCATGCAGCTAGTGGAACTAAGAGTGGGAATGCACTGTGATAAGTGCATTAAGGAAATCAAGAGGGCCATCAAAAAACTTGAGGGCATAGAGACCTACAAAGTTGACACAGTCGCCCACAAGGTAACTGTTACAGGGGATGTGACCGCCAAAACGGTTCTCAAAACTCTGGTGAGATCTGGAAAGCCTGCTTCTTATTGGAATGAAAGCGGTCACAGCTGATTAAGCTCTGCTTGCTGAGTCACAAGAAGCTTGATTTCAGGCAAAAGGCAGGGTTCAGGCTCACGATGGCAGCATTTTATTCCCCAGTTTCAGCGATTTTTATCAAGGACCTGAAAATTTCTTTGATGTAACCTAGATTATTGATATAAATACAGCAGAGCACACAGAATTGCCCATAAATATTGTTGCAATGACAGTATTTTTTAGGACATGTTCAAGCTTGATGTTATGAAATTATTATAAATATTGTTGCAATGACAGTATTTTTTAGGACATGTTCAAGCTTGATGTTATGAAATTATTATGCCTTGGCCCTTGGCAGATAAGGCTGGATTCTAGATCAGAGTTGTTCAGAAGACAAAACCTCGCCGTGAATGTCAATAATGATCTAAATAACTATGGCTTGGTTCAATTGTCGATATATTAAGATGCTGTATTGAATGAAAATTACAATGGAATATAAATACTTCGGTGCTTTTTCATTGTTGTAATATTTGAGAATAGCTCTCACCTAATAACAGATCATTCAATGCATACACCTATTTACAGAGTACTCAATGCTCGAAAGCACCTGCTTACAGGGCATTCAATTCATACACCTATTTACATTTTACAGAGCATTCAATGCTGGCATGTAGAGATGTATACTATAGGATTATTGCCTTAGTCTAATTGTTTCAAGTTTGGAAGGTTTTTTTTTTCATATTTTTCAGTCAAATTGGCATGAAATTTGGTAGGAATTTGTTAGAATTAGATCCGCAGATAATTTTTGAAGGTGCTGAATCTATTTACTTATTTAAAATTTGATTTTAAATTAAAAAAAAATAAAAAAAAAATACTATTTGACCACTAATTATGACTAAAAACTCCAAAACATAAAATAGTTGAACAATACCTAAAAAACTCCAAAACATAAAATAGTTGAACAATACCTAAAAAACTCCAAAACATAAAATAGTTGAACAATACCTAAAATTATGTGAATACAAAGTATTTAATGCTTGTAAACGGTAAACCATAATATTTCAAGTTATTTTAAATCCAATTGTGTATATCCCTTCATACAAAACATTAAATTCTATATAACAAAGCATTTTATACTTTCTTTCATTATGAACCAATGGAAATCAAATTCTCTGTTAGTGTCAGCAATCTCAAAAGACCTAAAAGAATAAAAATAAAAGAATCTGTGTATCCAGACATCCACTATAAAGAGTTGCACATCCATTAGGAAGTGTTGTTCCCTCTGGTAGGAACTTAACGTTGAGAACATTGAACATGAAAAAAATTCTATACTCAATTGATCCCGCATTTGAAACAATCTTGCAAGATACATTTTAAAGAAAAAAACATATTTTCATGTAAAAAGAACTTATGCAGAACACATTTACTGCCACAGTGCTGGAAGGCTTTTACATCTCAAACAAAACATGATGACTATTTTAAACAATCAAAAGGAAATCCCTTCTCAAAACAACTGGAAGAAGATCCTCAACTTCCAAGCTTGAAACAGCTTTATGTATCCTGATAGCCTGAAGGCAATTCAGCAATTCATTTAATTTTAAATTATAAAACTCCAATCAAAGATGTATCGTTTTTGTCTCCTGAAAAAACGGGAAGTGGAATGCAACATCTCATTTTGTGTTTTTGTTTAATGAGAGGGTATGAATTATATTTGAATGCAAATTTCCAGATCTTCTAATTATATTAGAAGAGTTGAAAATATATATCTTATATATTTGTTTTGTATTTTTGAAAGGATTAGATGAATTGGAATTAGGCTGGTTGTTTTTTTAAGTGAAAATGTTGGTGGCACAGAATATACTGGTGGAGGGGGTAAGAGTGACCTCTACCTATCACTCAAGCTACATTCACTTTATTTATTTATTCATTTATAACAATGTTTTTTTATAATTTAAAATTAAACATTATTTTTAAATATTTTATTTAGATAATGAATAATAATAAAAAAAACAACTTTTCATATAGAAATTATTCTTAAGGAGTTAGTATATTAATTTTGGTGGGACTAAAACCTAAGTGGGAAGGATAGTAGTGACTCCATCATACTATCCAAACTACTAATTTGACTTATTTATTCATTTATGATAATGTTAATTTATAATTTAAAATTAAATATTATCTTTAATATTTTATTTAGATAATTAATAATAACAAAAAAAAATCAATTTCACCCTGATATAGATATATGTATTTTTTTTTTTTTTATAATGTATAAACAAATTGGAATAACCTCTAGGTGTTTCTATATTTTAATAAGAAAGTATGAATTATATTTGAATGGAAATTTGTAAGTATATACCATTAATAAGATTAATAAGATAGTATCTACAATTATAGTAGAAGAATTGAAAATATATTTATTCATTTTTTACAATGTTATTTTATAATTTAAAATTAAATATTATTTTCAAATGTTTTATTTAGATAATTCATAATAGTAAAGAGAATTTAGATTTATCTTACTTTCGGATCTATCAAACACTAAGAGGGTTCAAATTCCTTGAGATGCAAATCTCTTTTCACTCTTTTTTAAAGTGAAAAGAGATTTGATCCCTCTTGGCTATTGGTAGGTCCGCACTAAAGATGGATCTAGGCTAGTTTATTCTTAATACAATTTGAGTGGGTCTAATGGTTAAGAGCATGTGTTTTCTCTTAAGAGGTCACATGTTCAAAACCAGAAGGGGGTAGAGTATGTATGCCTTGCTAGACTTAGCAGCTTGTCCCACAAACATTGGATAATGATAATGATAATTTGTAGAGTATGTATGCCTTACTAGACTTAGCAGCTTGTCCCACAAACATTGGATAATGATAATGATAGTTTACCAAATGAAATGTAATATTATAGTATTATATTTTACCCAATATCATTGTTTTCCTGGGTGATATATAACTGACAGGAGTGTGTGAAATGATTATAACTATTGTATCTGTTTATATTAATGAAATTTTAGTTTAAAAAAACACAATTTATTCTATTTGGAAAAACAAATTAATAAAACTAAAGAATTTAATCACAAAGATTCTGACCAAACAATAGAAACTAAGACTACTTAGTTAATCCATAAATTTCTCCCAAAACTCAGCCCAATTAAACAAGATGGAAATTTGTATTCGTGAATAACATAGCACATTGAATTATTATTCTGGTATGAACTTGTATTTTTAAATTGCTTTGATGTGAAACTTTGAACTTTGTAATTTTAATTTTTTTTTTTTTAAAAGGAACTTTTTATTGAGAAAATAAAGAGTTACATTGCATATGCATTTAAGCATTCACTTTATTATGTGACTCAAAAGAAGATACTCAGTAGATGAGTAAAAAGATCAATCTTGCCCAAAATACTGCTAGTTGATTGTTATCACTGGAAAATCAGACAAGCAAATATGACATTATTTAATGTCAGGCAGAAGGATTTACAGGGTTGAGAGACATTAAAGAATTTGAAGTATTTAAAAATCTCTAAGGTATGAAAGGAATAATCAAATTGCATAGAAAGAACCAGTCAAATGCGCCTTTGCGCGCAAAATTCTTCAAAAAGCGCGCCTTTGCACGAGTTTTCCTCAAAAAGCCGTGTGGTCCTAAGAGTGGCGGGAGTCACTTTCCGGGACCACAAGGCACACTCCAGGACATTGATCCCACACTTGAGGAAACCTAAGGACAACTGCCCAAGCCTCATTAGGACCTAAAAAGAGCACACAATGGAATCACCCTCCTCTCTTGGGTCACCATCTACAATGTACCAAGAGAGGGAAGGAGGATTTGAATTCTCCTATAAAAGGCCATCAAGAGATGAACAATATGAGAGCACATTTTTATGCTGGCCATAATTTCCCAAAGCAATACCAACAGTGTGTGATCTGGAGCAGAGATAGAGGGGACTCAGTTGTTGGCCATCCAACAACTCAAGCCCACCATAGTAGAGAGAGGGAGAATTTGCACCAAGGCAGCTTGGAAGTAAAACATCCTTGCATCGGGACTTGGAGCTCCATAGTTCCAAGGGCCCCTTGGCAGGTGGGTTAAATTTTCATCCTCATTTCCTACCAGCACTCAATAAGAGGGGACATAAGCGTTGTGGTTTGGATTATTGAATTTGTTTGACTCTATTTAGAGCTTTTGTTTTATTTGTTTCAGTTTAGTTTTTATGTTTGAATATGCATGCTATTTATATATCTAGTATGTTTATGTTTTAGCATATTCCACTAACTTGCTTGACTCCATCTATTTTATTCCTGTGACCAATAACTTAAGAGGGAAAAAACACCCCTTTTAAGCAAGTGAGATTTGGTACATTCGTGCACCAAACACACAAACACAGGATTTGCGACTCCACTAACCTTTATTTCCAAGTTTATATGGTTGTGCCTTTTTGCAGAGACTTCTGTCTTTGATGTGGATTTAGACTGGGATTTCCCCCTTTCTCTCCTTCACTGCCTGGTTCATCCCAAGTGACAGGTTGAAGCTTAAGAGCTCCCAAAAATTTAGATTTCCGGAATTTGTGCACCTTTCTTCCTAATAGGCGTGCCCTAGTGCACGCATTCAGAAGTGATCTACGCACAAAAATCACGCCTATTTCAGCCTTTTGCACGCGGAAACCAGAAGTAGTATTTTTCCTACTATTTTTGTCTTTTTCTTGCTTGTAAAGGTGACTGGCAGCCCATAATACATCTGCCAACACTGGTTGAGGTGCCCCCAACTTTCTAAATCTCATTCTTAGTTGTTTTTAGTAGTTTAGGTGCTGGTTTTACTTCAAGTTGATTTTTGCAAAGTTGACACATAGTTTAAGTAGGAGGCAAATTAACCTGAATTCCGAAATAATTTATGTTTTACAAATTTAAGTACCAAAACACCTAGATAATTAGCCAAAGTAAGTGGCCCAATTCCACACATGCTTAGCTAGTTCTTTTTTCTAGTGTAAAAATCATTAGTTTAGTTCAATTTCTGCACTGGGATTTTGGGACCAAGATCAAATTGTTGATAAGAGAGCAAGTAATATCTGCTGCCTTTACACCCTCCGGTGATCCTAGGCATGCATATGAACACTCTCTATTCACAACTCACCATCTCCCTATAGTTAATAATTTAGATTAACTAGGAAAAATTGAAAGCGGCCCATATCCGCCATGTTTTTCTTTTGAGCAAGGAACAATAGAACATAGTTTAAATAGGGGATTTTGTAAAGGATTATCGCATATCCACATGTTCAAATTATGTGCTTGTTCACCTTTTTTTCACACACATCCACACCCTAAGTGAAGTAAAGACACCTAAAAATAACTTAACAAAACTCATTAAATTCTCCCTATAGGGGCCAGAAAATAATTTATAGTCTAAGTTAGGACCAAGGGGGTAGGCATCCAATAAGATGCCTTGGTCATTCTTCATCTTGAAACATAGAAGTTAACTGTTGAGGGAGCTTTCAAATCCGTCTATCATCCCATGGAAAAGAAAACCCGAGCGCGGCAAAGACCCAATTCAGAGGGGGTTAGGCTTAGGCCCAGTGCGTGCAGTATCAGTTGGGGCTACCTAACCCGGATGATACTCGATATTTTCAGATGCAATACTAAGAAGCCCAAAACTCGAACATTCATGTGGGACGGCGGTGCTTAGTGGCCAAAATTAGGGCATCCTTTCCATATAGATGACGGTGCAGGCAAGCACTAGATCCTCTACCCTTACCTTGGTGGATTTTCTTCGGTTGAATGGGGGTGTCACCAGTTCCTCCGAGACGTTGTGCCAGCATTCACAAGATATATTCTCAAGCCCAAGTTACATTTGAGTGTGTGAGGACGATTAGGTCTTCTAGGATTTGAGTATCATATGTAAAAAAAAAAACCATATTTTTTGTTTGACTGGTCACATAGGATTAATCTAAAGGGAAAATTTATTTTATGTTTGCTTTATTTTATGTATGTGATCGGAATTTTGCTTTGATTATAAAATATATCCTCTCAAATATTTCCAAAACCATACTTAGTTGACGCCAGAACAGACCCAACAGGACCTTGTCGATCTAGACGTCTTTTGGACTTCTCCCCATTACTAAGATGGTTCCAGGTCTTTCGCCATTTACGCGTCAAAGACATAACACTTCCACCCTTATTGCTTCATCATTTATCGGGGCATTTGTAGTTAGGAGCCCTAGTCAGTCTCCCAACACCTCACCAGTGAACACCCCCACAGGGTCACCACACACCACTCCTCCCACAACCCCTAGCGGGCAGAGGAGTGCTACCCATTCGGGAAGCCAGGTGAACGCACAACAGGCTACGTTGCAGAAAAAGCTTATTCCTAACCAAAACATTATGTTTTCACAAGCTGCAATGGCTACAACCTCGCAGTCACGTTTTCTAGCATCGTTAAATCTATGAGATTTAACCAAGTTGACAAATGACCCCATTGCACACAACCCCATATGGCCTCCCATGCCCACGAAGCTCCCTTCGTACATTCCAAAATTCGAAGGAAAACAAGCAGAAGACCCAAGAAATCATGTTATGACTTTCCATGTGTGGTGTTCTTCGAACAGAATCATCGATGATACTATTCGACTAAGATTGTTTCAACGCACTCTAACTAGAGTAGCAGTGAAATGGTATGTGGAGCAACCCTCTGCTACACATGGAACCTTTAGCGCCCTCGCTACTACGTTCATAACATTTTTTCAGTGACCCATCCACCACAATTCCAGAATGGATTTACTAACCCACTTTAGGCAAACCCCCATCGTCCATATCTCGGACCATATCTACGAATGGTGGCAACATCGTAGTTTGTGCAAAGCCAAAATCGATCATCGAGTTCTATTAAACGTGTTCCTGAAAAATCTCATCGCAGAGATTTCAAAATATGTGGTGCAACAAAATCCCATATCCGAAGAGGACGTCATCAGTAAGGCCCAACAGCTCGAGCTGATCTATACGCAGTCAAGGTATATTTAAAATATCCTGCCAAACACCCCATGTCTGCAAACTTACAAATAATTTCCAGGCGCGTCGAACTCTGCAGACGATTTAATTGGGTCATTGACCCAAAATAACCTAAGCAGTGGCATTCAACACCCCGGTTACACATATGATTCTACCTAGAACATACCACAACCCGGCTACCAAATTCATCACGTGCCTCTGCAAAATTTGACCATTAGGGCGTCATCATACCACCATCAGCATGGAGGATCCTATCCTCTGGCTCAACGGACCCACTACGTAGATAGACATACTGATGGAAGAGCTCCCACCCAATAGACGTTTACAAACCAGGGACCGCAATATGCCAAGTCCCCAGCACAAGAAACACCCATGTAGAATAATGCACAGGTGAACTTCGTGCAAGCCTCCCAAAACCAACCGCGCCAACCATATAACCAGGAGAACCCTAATTATCCACTAACGCGGTTAAGAAAAATTGAAAAAAAAGGCCTAAAGGAAATCCTGAACAGGGGGGCAACAATCAACAATGCTCTCCACGATCTCAAGCTGGAGGCAACTCCAACCAAAATCAAAACCAGGAGCCAAGCAACTTCCAGAGGCATAACAAAGGACCAATTCTTCGGACAAACCACTCTTGTTTGATCTGTGGTGAGTACAGCCATTACACTGACCACTGTCCTCAACCTCCCTAAGTTAAATAAGGTACAAAGTAACCGTGGATAGGGGGGATCCTCCCAGCAGACAATAGTTATGCAGGCGCATTTCCCCCATCAAGGGAAAATTAGCACACAGCAACAAACCCCTGACAATTTCGAGAAAAACAGCCACGAAATCTACATGACTAGCAAAGAAATGTTTTTTCAGACACGGAATCGAAATTACGACACCCCACTAGACACCAACGTGTCATGGGCTAGTACCAGTGCAGCAAAAGCACCTTTGACCATATCAGAGATGCCTATTGAACCATTGCCAACGATGGCTAAAGGACCAACTAGGCAGGCAGGAAACTATTCCAAAGCAACCCATAACTATAGCATTGTGGATAATCTAGCCCAATCTCTCACTGCTATGTCAGCTTTGGAGGTATTACAATCATGCCCAAAGCAACAGAAAGCCTTACTTTCCACATTAGGCGCCATCGACCCTGCCAATTCGTGCCTAATGGATTTTGATTTAGATAAATCCACCGTTAGGATTCCTTCAATGGTCACCTTCCAGATACCAGTGTCGGTCCAAAACATTACCATTCACAGATGTGTCATTAATGAAGGTGCATCCACATGCATCATGTCAAATAACGTTTGGCAGAAGTTAGGGTCCTCCGAACTAAAGCCATTAGACACCACGCTTAGAGCATACGATGGTCGCCCTTCAGCCCCCATCAGTCTCTACCAAAACGTCCCGGTCTGCTTAGCCAAAACTTTGGTCCTTATAGACATCGAAGCCTTGGATGCCCAATTGGACTACAATATACTCCTTGACCGGAGTTATATGTACGCCATTTCAGCCATCGCATCCTCCGTCTTCCGAACTATGATGTTCCCCCATGAGGACCACATCGTTACTGTCGACTAATTGAAAATTTGCGAAAAGTGACCCCTAACAAATACCAATGTCATTCTACCCTACGTAGACACATTTGCGGACGTGCTTTCACGGTACCAAGAATATGGCCCTGACTAGTTCAAACCGCCATCCATCCGAGGGTCATTCCTAGGATATCCCCCTGTTATACCTGAGTCATCACTTGATGTCACGGGGGATCCGGTGTGAATGATGTACACATTAAACACCGAAGCTAGTTAGGACACAGAGACAAGCATTAATGACACTAAGTCCTCGGCCATGACAACCTCTCTAGCCTATGCCGCCCCCCAAACCCCTTTCCTCTACCCCCCAGCTGGTTTCGTATCCCAGCAGGTCTTGGCTACCGTGGTGTTACCAAACATATCTTTTGCAATACCGGTTTGGTACCTCGTTCCCCCTACTGGGATGGGAGTGACACACATCACCTCTATAGGGTTAGTACCCCTCAGTCCCGAGGAGGCCCCACCTGTTCAGGAAATTGTTGAAAACATCCCTGCAAAGGAAATTCCCATTGCAAAATCGATGATTACGACTAAGAAATCCAAGAGAAGATGAAAGAAGGTGGATACTCCCACCACACAATGGGAATCACCAAGTTTCTCCATATGTGACGTAGTAGGGCACCGTACCCACATTTGCCCAGAGCTGGACAAATTAAACCGCTCCTTAGCTCTACAGCAGACATCACGACACCACATTCCCGTAAAAAGGAACCTGCCACCAGAAGTCAAGGCAAAGCATTGCGTACCAATTACGCATGCGCTATTTGTAGAAATTATGGGAACTATACCCATCATTTCCCAGAGATCCCGCGATATAGGGACACCTTACATGCCATCGAGCGGTCCTACCAAAAGGATCCCTCCACCCAGTCATCTGGAGATGAACCTCGCACCATCCTTTAACTGTAGGAGGAGCGATAGTCGCTTAAAAGACTCTCGTTTATATTTCCCCCTCCTATCATACGCTACACGTTGTATGATGAACGTGGTCACTTCATTGAAGAATGCGCAGCCCTGGAAATCATCCACAGATGGTATCCTATAGACCGCATTTATTATGTTTGTTTGTGGGTAGCACAACACATGTCCTTTATGTGTCGACAACCACATTTAGAAAATTGCCACTATATACCCCGATTCTGCTTAGCACTAGCTAGTTTTCACTCAGTCATAGTCCACCTCTCCCAAGAAGATGGCACAGACTCGAAATCTATGAACAGCTCGACAAACCAAGAAGATATGACGAGTAGATCCATCCTCTTTATGTCAGCTAAAAAGCGACCAATCAGGGAACCTTTAGTTACCCCCAACCACTCTCTTCAAAGAAGACCAACATGTGTGTTATGTAAAACACACAATCATGTGGCCGCCACTTACCTTGACTTAGAAGCGCTACATCGCTGGTACCCCATCACGCCACCAACTAAGCATGATGGGCACCCCATATCTAGGCTATTTTTCCCAGTATGTCAAGGCAATCATTGTGGACAGCGTTGTAACTATATCCCACAAGTTCATCCTCTAATTGATATGATACATAAATTAGTGAAGAAACAAGACGATCTCCTCAAACAATATGGAAAGTATATCACCCCCCGGCCAACAACCCCACACCCACATCGGCGTGATGGAAAAACTAGGACGGTGCACCAACCAAGCATGACCCAGGTACAACCTAGGATTACATGCGGACTATGCGACCTGATTGCCCACTGGGTCAATCAATGCAAAGAACTAAAGCACCTCGAAATAGTTTTTGCACAGTCTCTTCTCTCCCACAAAAACTTCTCTCTATCCAAGAGAAAATCACACATACTTATTGCCGGATTTGTTCACACTTTCATCATACAATTAAATGTGATCATCTGCCCAAGCTAAGAGTGACAAGAGCAGCGTTAAGTATACACTCCCAAAAATAGCTAGACACACCCAAGCCAAAGACATAGAAATGGAAGCAGAAGACCCCGTCTTCTACCACAGATCCTTTAAAAGCGTCCACATCTGGGATGAAGAGTAGCGTTGATTCCTACACAATCTACTCAGTTGGCATAGTGGTACCATGCACCATCTGCATTGGCCATAACCACGAACCAGAGACATGCTTTCTAATGGAAACATTCAGGTATCTCTGCACTTGACACAATTTCCACCAGCAAGAAATTGGCCATCCTAACAGATGACCCAACCTTGCACTCTCCTAAGCTCCCATCACGGATATTCTCCCCCCACCAAATGTCGATGACACGATACACCACATACGATTCATATCATCATGTATCGGAACTATGACTCGAGTTTTCTGCTCATCTTCCATAGGTTTCAAGTTCGCTACAACTACGAGAGTAACTGTACCTACGACAGTGCAAACCCAATTAGTCTACACTCTGTCGACCGCGTATAGTTCCACCACATCGATGATAGAATCCTTCTCGTGTCTATCAAATAGCTCCATGCAGATTGAACCTCTTCGGCATAGGCTTACGCAGGATCAATCACCCTTAGGGTCCCTATTTCATTCAGATGAGGACATCCTAGAAGCCATGATAGAGCTGGATTATCCATTGGATGCAATACATCACCGTTCGCTTTTTCTCCCCAAGAAAATGTTCAGTCCTTACAAGAAAAAAGAACAAGAGATCTATGTGATCGAATCAAAATATTTCCTCCCATCAGGCAAAGTCGATTAGTTCAAGAATCCTATCCCAATGCCCAATGCGTTCAAGGAAGGAAATATGTAAAACATCTCACCCACCGTCAAGGTGAACATATCCCAAAACCCTAGAAAGGTGGAAGAAATCTCACTGGGGGCAACATGCTCTCCAGAAGAAATAAACTCTTATACCCAATGGCTACAAGAGTATAGAGATATCTTCACGTGAGACTACTTAGAAATGCCTGGGCTTAGTCCCACTATCGTAGAGCACTATATTAACACTTGGCCTGATGTACCTCTAGTACGCCAGAAACAACGTCAACTGCACCCATCAAAGGCAGAAGCAACAAAACAAGAAATCGATAAGCTTCACAAAGCCAAGTTTATCTACCCCATTGCTTACACATCTTGGGTTTCCAACCCTATTCCCGTCATGAAAAAACAGGGCACAATAAGTGTTTTCACCGAATTTCAGGATTTGAAAAAAGAATGTCCCAAAGACAATTATCCCACCCCATTCATCGACCAGGTCATCGATGCTTGTGCGGGCCATGAGGCTCTCTCCCTTATGGATGGATTCTCTGGGTACAACCAAATTCAAATATGTCGTACAGACTGGTACAAAACCACATTCACCACCCCCTGGCGCACATTCGCATACAAAGTAATTCTGTTTGGCCTAAAAAACGATGGAAACACCTTCTAGAGGGCCAAGAACTATATATTTCATGACTTGGCACACCTTATCCTCGCCTACTTGGACAACATGACCGTTCGCTCCAAGAAGCGCTCACACCATATTGAGGATCTGCGACTGGTATTCCAACGATGCCGACAATACAACCTACGCTTGAACCCCCTCAAGTGTGTCTTCTCGTCACATAAGGAAGACTCTTAGGTTTTATCGTGTCCCAGCAAGGGATTCGCATGGACCCCCTCAAGGTCCAAGTCATCAAATAGGTACCTCCACCTCAAACCCTCAGCGAACTACAAAGCCTGCAGGGGAAGGCCAATTTTCTGAGACACCATTTTACGTCGGTGCCTCACTCACGACCAAGGGAAACAAGCCCTTAATGACTGCCAATGAGGAGATTGCGACGGCCACCTCTCCGGGATGGCCACCGCCCAAAAAGTCCTACGAGAAAGATATTTTTGGCCCTCCTTGTTTCGCAATTTCATTACAACAATTAAGAGATGCCAGCGCTTCACTCATAAAGCAAGAGCCCCTCCCGCTCCTCTGCACCCTATCATCGTCGCCAACCCCTTTTATAACTAGGGAATCAACTTATGACATCCAACCCGAATCATCTGGAAATTATAAATACATCATAGTGGTTGTCGATTATTTTACCAAGTGGGCAGAAGCCAAGCCTATATATGACAACACCGCAGAAACCATCACTCGATTTCTGTTTAACCACGTGATTGCTCATTTCGATGTTCCCAAGGAGTTAGTCTCCGACCATGGGAAACAATTTGAGAATGAAATTTCCAGGAGCTATCTCACCACCTCAGATTCACCCACGACTTCGTGTCACCATACTACCCCCAATCCAACAGACAGGTAGAAGCTGTAAACAAAGTCCTCAAAATTATGTTACAGCGCATGGTGAATAACCATAAAACCACTGGCACCATATGATTTTCTCCGCCCTGTGGGCATACCCCACAGTCGTGAAAACATCCACTGGTTTGACTCCCTTCCACTTGGTATATGGGGTCGAAGCCGTGATTCCCATAGAACGCGAGATCTCGAATTTACATGCCTTCATAGAACTCCTTGATGATACCCAACCTCTAGAACAATGTCTAGTACAACTAGAGCTCATCGATGAAAGTCGATGACAATCATTGCAACACAACAAGGCCCACAAGAAACGGGTAAAAGCATAATTCGACCGCCACATCAACCCTCGCACATTCATAGAGGGAGAACTAGTCCTCCGCTACGATGTCGCAAAAGAAGCCCTAGGGCCAGGAAAGTTTGAAACCTTGTGGAAAGGACCCTACATCATAAAACATTGCCTCCTCAAGGGGGCATACATCTCGACTGAACCGGATGGGACATGCCTCAGCGACCCCATCAACGGACTTTACCTCAAGAAGTTCTACCCATAAGGGCCAAGGAGTCCCTACCCTAGTGTCATCGTACACAAACTCAACCATTGTAATTTTTTTACCAAAAGACTTGTTACAAAACGCGCTCGAGTGTCACAATGGATTACCAACGTGACCCTTACTTCGGATTTGTAGATGGAGCATCGAAGTGGTCTCAAATTTTAGCAACAGCCGCCTAGGTTATTTGTCACCCTGACCGAACAACACTTTGCACCAATGGTGTGTGCATTGGTTCAGCAACAAAAAATCATGAAGAATATGATGCCATCATCGGAATTATGTGCAACGCCCTCCATCAGGGCATACGCCATATGCATATCTACCTTGATTCCCAGTTAGTAGTGTTGCAGTTAAACCAAACATTTGAAACAAGAGACCCATATCTGTTTAGAAAATACTTGCGTGCAAAAATATTAAGCAGACAATTTGCCTACATTACATTCACACCTGTACCAAGGAGACAAAACCAAATAGTTGATCACATAGCTAACAATATTCTAAACTGGAATGCATCTTGGATAAACCATCATTCATAAAAAACAAAAACATAGAAAACACAGATATCCATCAACATAACATAATCCATAATCATAAACTGGGGGCACACCATGTAGAGCTGCAAAAAAATATCTCTTGCATATATATATATATATATATATATATCAAAATGTATGTGTCTGAGTAAAAAAAAATAGTGTCTCTAACCCACCGATCAACACAAAATATACAAATATACAAGTCAACAAAAATAGGGGAAGCGTCCTCATAATGGGTGCTTTCCACATGTACAAAAAGTCTCTATGGCAGTGCTCCCCCAAGTGGGGCACCTGGACCCACTACCGCTCCTGGTACCACTACTGGAGCCGCCATCAATACTAAGACCGCCACCCGACATAAAACTGGCCGATATCCCCTCTCCCGAGCCATCAGGGTCTCCAGCCATACATCCTCTAGTTCATCCAAAAAGCCCAGAGTAGGCATCCCCTGGGTCAAGCGGTCCACTCGATCCTAGGCATCCTCTAGAACTGCCACCCGCTCGGTCAACTCAGCAACACGAGCCTCTGCCGCATCAGCACAAGCTCGCTCATGAGCAGTCTCGGTGGCAGCCGACCTGCTAACCTCCCCCGAAGAGCCAACCTCACCACCCAGTGGTCCACCTAGAGGCTGAGCAGGAGCTCCACCCTGCCCCCCGAGAGCTCCTCGAGGTCGTCGAATCACCTAGTGCCCAATAAACCGAGCCACAAGACGACTGACCTTTCCAACATCTGCAAGAGTAGCCAAAACTATGTCAATGTCATCATAATACACATATAAAACATAAATACTCAAAGAAATATAGAAAACACAAAGACGTAGCTGTTGGCCCCCAAGCATATCCAGCAGGAAGACCCATCTCCGGATCTCCCCGGAAGTCCATCCATGCATAAGGGAATGGCAGGAACATCTGAGGGTTGGCCTCAAACCAAGCCTCAGTGGTGGCGATCCAGTAACACCCCACCCTACCACCACCTCCTCAAGGCATCGCGGGAGCCCACCTCCTCATGCGAGGCTCCTATAGCCCCCCAGCAGGCACTGCCAACACAGATCTCAGTAGTACCAACCGCTTGTACATAATGCTGCATAAAATGCTAGCATAATTAAATAGCTCTGATCCATCCCAGACCTTTGAAAGCTATGCCAGCATCTCGCCGTAACAAAAATGGGCAAAGTCAAAAAAGTGCTCGGCCCTCAACCGGTGCAAGACACCGCTCTGCGGACCCGATGCCCGATGAGGAGCAGACGACCCTGACAATCGCACAATGGCTACTAAAGAACACCGATCGACCAAATCTGTCACTGTAGCAATGGCTATGCACCCCTCTGTAAGGGGTGCCCCACCGCAATGACGTGCCTGGAACCGATCGAAATCAACCCTCCCAGACGGAAGTGGATACCAAAATGCCTCACCTTGAGGCAACAACCTGGTCACAAAGTAGATATCTGTCTCGGGAAGGATAGTGAGGTCACACCCATGTAACACCATCAACTTGCGTCGCCTATTCCAACACTGGATCAGGTAGCACAAAATTCGATCCTATGACCGAATAAGGTCATTATCTAGAAATTTCAGCAGACCCCATCATGCCAACTGTTGGCGCGCCTGACCATCTGAAACTAGGGCAGTACGGAGCTCGGGCCAATCCCTCTACCTCTACACCATCCTGTCATCAAAACATGATCACATCAGCAGCATGAAAAACACCAAAATTAGACAAAATTTCCCAAAAAAATGGCACAAATTGCCTCGGATTTTCGCGCGCTTGTTCCTCAGACAGGCGCGAGGAAGGTGCACCTATTCTCCTCATAGGCGTGCCAGTACCCTAATCGCCCGCACAGTCAAGGGAAAAATTGGCTAAAAATCCGTACAAACTAGTATTGTATGGACCCCGGCACTCACAAACTAAAAAAATTAAAATGCAGGACGTCATGAAGTTTACCTGGCCAAAAAATCGCTAATCCCGGGTACTCAGGCTGACCGCAACGGCAAGAACTGCTCTGCAAAAGCCTCTGACCTCTCAATACTCAACAGACATAAATGAATTGAATTGAGCCATATTCACCTATATGTCGTCATTTTTAGAAAATTTGGAGGACCATAACTAGAGCTCAGAAGGCCCAATCACCGAACCGAAAGTAGCACTGTGATCAGCGCTCCATAATGCCCAAGGGCAGTGCCACACATTCACACCCCTGAAAATATAAATTTTCAGCGCCGGAAAGTATGCCCTCTCTTATATTCTTTTTTAAGCACATGTCTTTCAAATAAATATTTGAATAAAGAACATGATTTCACTTGGGGTACTTATTTTTGCAGGTAGTATGAAAACCATCCACAGCTCCATCCACTAAAAAATCCAGAGCAGGTATCATTCTACCGCCAGCATGATAGAGTCCCAGAAAAACTCTACATATCCTGACATCATTTCTCCATCAAAAATTAACCATAGGTTCCAAACACCTGATCATTTTTATCATCATCTCACCTTGCACATGATAATCATCCTCGTTGGTTGGTAGAGCCTCCCCTCCATGGTGCCTATCACCCAAAGTAGAACATATATCACAACAACAGTGATGCCATGGTCATACCACTATAGTTCGAGAAGCACCTCATGCCCATTCACTCGACATGCATCACGTCAAGTTTTACCATATCAAAATAAAACCCCTTTCTCGGACGACCAGGTTGTGTAAGTAGATCAAAACCATCGCGCCTCTCATTTGGCCTACCATACCTCCATTAGCACAACCCATCTGCAATACCTTTTCATCCGCTTCATCAACCTCACAAATGAGACCAGCCAATGGGGCCCCCACCCTCAGGAAAACACCTTCCTCACATCATCAGTGAGCGAACAATTTCATGTTTTGGGGCACTCGTCTCTGTGTTTTGTACAAACTAAACCCCATTATTTTATTCTTTTGGTAAGTGTACAAAGACCGCAAACGACGCACTACATCCCCCACCCACCCATTTTTTCTCCCATGGCAGTAGTCCCTCATCACCTTTGGTCAGAGTATAACACCCGCACACAAAAGCCACCATGACATTCATAACCACTCTATACCCACCCTAGAAGTCCTACCGACTCCAGGGATTTCCCCATCAAAAATAGTTATGACTGCCGCCAAGTTGCTTTTTATACTCCGACCTTGGGCCATTGAATCCCCATCATCAGTTTTCAGTCACCCCTCGCCAACATGGCTATGTTAAACCCATCACATTCTGGATCCTGATCCTTCGTATCAGTGACCCTCTCGTTCGGTTGAGGCTTCCTTTTTGTTGACTTCAACACCTATTTTCCAAAAAGGAAGCAGTACCTTGGATCACCCCTCTCCATAAAAGGGACATCCTCGGGTGGCACTGTGGGAGACATCATTGCCCACAGATGTCATCGATCCTCCTGACATTCGACTACAACACAAGCTTTCATGTCAAGATGGTATCGTACCTTACAACCATTACACTTTGATCAAATTTGTCGAAGATCCATGCCTCTATAAGCGTCTCTTTCAGCAATGCTTACACAGGAAGGCCCCAACCAACGCTTATGTGTACCATGTGCATTTATATGCCATACCAATTTTACACATATGGGTAACATATTCTATCTATTGTCAAAGAAAAAAAGCCCCTGAGGGCATTAGCAATCTTCGTCGTCAACCAACAGATCACTACCTTACTAGTGACATAGACAGAATATCTATCTATCAAATAGATTTGTTTAACTAGCCAAAACATCATGAGCATGGGACATGCCTGCCTCGTAGAAAATTTGTATATATTGTATTGTACCTTTACTTGCAGGGATCCCACAGGACATGGTCGCTCTTCGACCCAGTGCAGGGTGTCTCCAACTCCGAGCTACACGCAGATCTCTCTCTCTACACACAGTACACAGAAAAGAAATTATAATGTATTTCGGCTATACAGTTCTTCCTAGACCTCACACATTAGGGGGCAACTATTATCACTGGAAAATCAGACAAGCAAAGATGACATTATTTCATCTCAGGCAAAAGGAATTACAGGGCTGAGAGACATTAGAGAATCTAAGGTATTTAAAAATCTCTAAGGTCTGGAAGGAAAAATCAAATTGTGCATAGAAAGAACCAGTCAAATGCGCCTTTGCATGCAAAATTCTTCGACAAGTGCGTCTTTGTGCGGCTTTTCCTCAAAAAGACGCGCGGTCCTGAGAGTGGTGGGAGTCACTTTCCAGGACCACAAGGCACACTCCAAGACATTGATCCCACATTTGAGGTTGCCTAAGGACAACCACCCAAGCCTCCTTAGGACCTCAAAGGCACAATGGAATAAATGTGACACACAATGGAATCACCCTCCTCTCTTGGGTCACCATACACAATGTACCAAGAGAGGGAAGGAGGATTTGAATTCTCCTATAAAGGGCCACCAAGAGATGAAAAATATGAGAGCACATTGTTATGCTGGCCATAATTTCCCCAAGCAATACCAGCAGTGTGTGATCTGGAGCAGAGATAGAGGGGACTCAGTTGTTGGCCATCCAACAACTACAGTCCACCATAGTAGAGAGAGGGAGACTTTGTGCCAAGGCAGCTCGGAAGTAAAGACATCCTTACATCAGGACTTGGATATCCATAGTTCCAAGGGCCCCTTGGCAAGTGGGTTAAAGCTTCATCCTCATTTCCTACCATCACTCAATAAGAGGGGACATAAGCGCCGTCGTTTGGATTATTTAAGTTGTTTGACTTTATTTAGAGCTTTTGTTTTATTTGTTTTAGTTTAGTTTTTATGTTTGAATATGCATGTTATTTCTCTATATAGTATGTTTATGTTTCATCATGTTCCACTAACTTGCTTGACTCCATCTGTTTTCTGTTTGTGACCAATAACTTAACAGGGAAAAACCACCCCTCTTATGATTTGGTACATTCGTGCGCAAAACACGCAAAACACACTGATAAATTGCTAAAGCCCTAAGAGAACCATGTATGACTGATCAGGAGATCATGTCCAAGTTAAAAAATTTCTCAAAAGTGGAAGTGCTCAGAAATGGTTACAATTTGAACGCCCGGAAAGGTCTCGTCGCTACGATTATGGTGCCGCGAACGAGACTCAAAATTGATGTCGTATGTGAAATTTATTGAGGTTTGAATTCGTCTAGTGACCTCTAAAACAAGACTTTTTTACTATGATTTTGTCATTTTCTAAAAAAAATTATTATGGAAAAAAATTGATTTTTATTAAGTTTATTTAGGCCTCTCAGTGGGCAGGCCATTAGTTGAAAGATGAAGTTAAAAGTTTGGAGGGCATGGGTTTCGAACCATGACCTGACTACACGGGCAAGGTCGACCCGACCAACATGCTACGGAGGCAAGACTTGTGGAATGGGCGAGTCGGGCGGAGGATTGAACAAAGAGTCAGGTCGTTGGCATTGTGGAATGGGCGAGTCAAGTGGAGGATTGAACGCAGAGTCAAGTCGTTGGCATTGTGAATGGGTGGAGATTTGGTAAAGCCCTTAGGGCTAAAGTTTCAAGCCATGCGACCAAGTGTGAGAAATGGGAGCCTTTACACCAGTGGGATAAAATAATTAAGCCCTTTGGGATTAGCTCTTCAACATATGACCTTCGAACCGTGACCAAGGGCGCGGTCTTTAGTCTTATCCGCCAACATATAAATCATCTAGACATTGCATATGTGAATGCGCCAAAATAAACTGACAGTTAAACTTAATGTTATCCCTAAATTAGCGCGCGGTTCCGCCAGGTCAAGCAGTTCCGCCTTTTTGGTGAGTTAACTGGAGTTCCTCCAGTTTTGGAGGAGGTTTTCTAGTGCCACTTGCCAAAATCTTGTTAGGGTCATAACTTTATAAATTTTCGACCAAACAAGATGAAATTTTAGTCAATTTTGGGTCTCTTCGATCTTCTGGAGAGTATGGAATAGATTTCAAAGCGAAAAGAAGTGATCTATAATAGATTTTACTTCAAGGAAGAGGAAAGATCCATCAGGGCCATCACGGAGATGAGCTGTATTGGGTTGTACTTCACTATTTAAGGTGAAACAAAAGCCATCTTTAGCTTATTTCTATGTTCTGAAGCTGAATTTACAGCTGGTTTTGTTTGTTTAGGTATATTTTTCACTGCGTAACCATTTTGAGCAAATTAATAAAGCAAGGACATGCCATTGAGGAGCCTTGGACTGGCAGATGTAGCCGAGGAGGGGTGAACTGCCTCAACATTTTGATGTGTTATGCTATGGTGAATTTTACTTGCTATGTATTTCTGCTATGATATGTTAAACAGTAAACTTAATTAACAAATCATCACTCATAAAACTCAGAAACATTACCAAAAGCACTTTGTTTAATCTGCAAGACATGGAGAACACTTTGCACACTAAATTATATGGAAATGGATACTTCGCATAGCATTAAAAATAGTTCTATTTTCAGATCAGTTGGTATCAAAGCTAGATTTTTACTCTGAATTTGTTCTTGTGCAAATATATAGTTGACTGTTTGCGAGTTTTTATGCTTACTAGGCTTAAGCTCAAGAGAGGGGAAGGACAATTGGTTAGAGCACAAGTTAATCCTCAAACAAGGAGGGCTAGAGTGCCTTTAACTCCACCTTATAATTCACCTTCATGAGCCATAGAAGAAGCCTCAAGCATGTCTTCAAGAGAAGGAGAAGCTCCTGAATACATTAATCCCAAAGAAGAAGAATGAGTGTTCTGAAAGGCTTTCTTGGACATGACTGAGATGGTGAGGATACTCTACCAAGAAAAGAATGATAGGCTTATAGGAGAAGGGTCTAAACATTAGAAAGAAGGAGAGGGTATTTAGGAGGAAAGAAAAGTGATGACAAGTCAAATAAATGACAAGGAAGAAATGGTGATCCACCATCCCCATCTTCATCCTCTTCCTCTACTTCAGTGAATCAATCTCACAAGTCAAAAACCACTGGTAAAATCCCATTTTTAAAGCTTGATGTTAAATTTGAGTTGCCTATGTTTAAAGGTGAAGTAAATGTAGAGAAACTTGACAATTGGATAAGGCAGTTGGAGGTTTACTTGAGGATACATAACCTTCATGATGACGACACCAAGATACAGTTAGCCTCTTTGAGAATGGATGAAGATACATTGCTATGGTGGGAAGCCAAGACCAAGGATGAAATTAAAAAACATGGTAAGATCACTTTATCATGGGCTGAATTTATTACTGCAATTAAAAAGAAATTTTATCCATTAGCTCATTTACAAAAGGCTATCATGAACTGGAAAAACTTCAGACAACTTAAGGGACAAAATGTACAAGACTACACCCAAGAGTTTAGGAAAAGAGCACTCTTATTAGGGGTAGACTTACAAAGTCAAGATAATTTACTGAAATATATAGGTGGTTTGCACAGCTACCTTAGACATACTATCCTTATGTTCAATCCTACTAGTGTAGATGAAGTTTGTGTACAAGCTATGCATTTAGAGGCTAGAGGGAAAAACACTTTTGAAGAGGGTAGAAACAAGCCTTTTAAGGGGAAAAACAAAGATAAAACCTCTAAGGGAAAAGGAAAAAAGAATTCTTCTGTCAAATAGGGGGGTGAGAAAGTGATATGTAAACACTGTTCAAGAGAAGGCCATGAAGAGAAAAACTGTTGGAAACTTCATCCTGAAAAAATAACTCAGTTTAACAAAAACAAAGGAAAGAAGAAAATTGCAGCTACTACAACTACACCACAAGACTTAGGTGATGATTCAGGTCACGAAACCAAAATTGCAGACATGGGTTTGAAGAGTATGAAGGGTAAAGAAACTGAAACTAAGCCAATAAATAGTACTTCAAACTATCATGTACAAGCTCCAAATGAGGAAGAAAGAATTGAATTGTTCCATGTGAGGATAGTCTCAAAACATACAGAAATTGACACATTGTTTGATAGTGGGTCACAAGAAAATCTCATATCAGAAGACTTGGTCAAACAAATTAAACTTAAGACCATTCCACATCCAAATCCATATCCACTTGGATGGATATGCAAGGATGCAAACTTACAAGTCTCAAGAAAGTGCATATTGTGTTTTGCAATTACTGCACACTTTATTGACACAGTTGAACTTGATGTAGTACCGCTTGATATATCAGGAATTGTTTTGGGAAGTCCTTAATTATTTGACAGGAAAGCGATCTTCCATCGCTATGAAAATAAGTTTCATCTTTTCAAATATGGCAAGGATTTTATTGTTTGAGCACATCGCAAGAAGACAAATATAGCGATGATAAATGCGGGACAGGTAAAAAGGCTAGTGAATTCTAGTAATTTTTTTGTAATTCTTATGGTTAAGCCTAAGGTTGATGTGAATCATGAGTCATTTGAAAATCGTGATTCCAAGCTAAAATCAGATTTATATGATATAGTTGATGCACATCATGAGATTTTTCAGGAACCGACATGATTGCCTCCTAAAAGGAAGATTCAACATGAAATACAGTTACATCAAGATTTCCCTCTTCCTAACATAGGCATGTACCGCATGTCTATCATGGAGAATGCTGAAATAAAGAGGAAAATTAAGGACTTGTTGGACGAAGGTTTCATAAGACCAAGCACTTCACTATGTGGGTCACCCATCGTGTTGATTCCAAAGAAAGATGGAACTTGGCGCCTGTGTGTGGACTTCAAGGAATTGAACAAGATAACGATAAAGAATCGTTACCCACTCCCAAGGATAGATGATTTGTTAGATCAAGTGAAAGATGCTAAATATTTCACTAAGTTAGACTTACATAGTGGTTATCATCAAGTTAGAATTGCAGAATGTGACATTTGGAAGACAACATTTAAAACCAAATAGGGACTCTTTGAGTGGATTGTTATGTCGTTTGGTTTATGCAATGCACCTGCAACTTTCATGCGGGTAATGGATGATGTCTTACGTCCTTTTCTTGATGATTTTTTTATTGTCTACTTAGATGACATTTTAATTTTTAGCAAGACTAGAGAAGAGCATGTCATGCATGTTAAGAAAGTACTTGATGTTTTGAAGAAAAATCAGTTATTTCTTAAAATGTCAAAGTGTGAATTTGGAAAGAATTCTTCGGTTTATTTGGGACAAATAGTAGGAGGATGTGCTTTGAGAATTGATCCTTCTAAGGTAGAAGCCATTTTTAATTGGCCTACTCCCAAATCCATTACAAGGGTAAGAAGTTTTTTTGGTGCAACTCAGTATTGGAGAAATTTTATTTCTAACTTCTCTTCTATAGCAGCTCCTATGCATGCAGTGACAAGTGTGAAGTGTGCTTTCCAATGGAGAGGCAAGCAACATAAAGCTTTTGAGTCTTTGAAAGAGAAGATAAGTTCAGCTCCAGTCCTTGCATTACCGGACTTGAGATAGCCATTCGATATTCAGACCGATGGTAGTGATTACGCCATGGGTGTAGCTCTCTTACATCATGGTAAGCCTATCACATTTCATTCTGAGACATTTAATGGTGTTGTTGTGAATTATCCTATATATGATAAGGATTTTTATGTGTTGGTACAAAGTGTAAAAAAGTGGAAACACTATTTGATGGGCAAAGAAACAATTTTTCATACCGACCATCAGCCTTTAAAGTACTTGCAATCGAAAAGTAAATTACAACAATGACGACATTTCAGATGGATGGGTTTCCTACAACAATTGCACTTGGTAATAAGGTACAAGAAAGGTATTTTCAATAAAGCTGCTGATATACTTTTAAGGCCTATTATTAGTGCTACTACATTACTTAAGAATGAATCTATTGTACATGAGAGCTACATAGAACAGTATGCATCAGATGTTGATTTTAAGGATGTGTATGCTAACTTGAGTGAAGGGAATCATGTTGAGGAGAATGATTATCACTTGCATAATAATTTGTTGTTTCATATGGGCAAGTTATGTATATCACAAGGGGAGAGACTAATTGTCATGAGAGAAGCTCATTCTTCTCTTATTGTTGGACATTCGGGGTAAGCAAAACGGTGGCACATTTACAGAGGTATTGTTATTGGCCTCGCATGGTAGATAGTGTTTCACGTTTTATTATAGGTTGCTCATTTTGTGCTACAAGAAAGCCTAGCAATAGGAAGCTTGGTTTATATACGCCATTGTCGGTACCTTCTAGACCATGGGAATGTGTTTCTCTGTATTTTGTTGGAGGTCTACCATTGTCTAGAAAGCAACATGATTATCTTTATGTAGTAGTTGATAGATTCAGCAAGATGTGTATTCTTATGCCATGTAAGAAATCTATAACCGCTAAAAAAACTGCTGATTTATATTTCAACATGTATGGGTTCATTATGGCTTTCCTACTTCTATTGTTAGTGACAGGGATTCCAGATTTGTTGGGAATTTTTGGTCCAATTTATGGAAGATGACAAACACCAAGTTGAAGAAGAGTATTGCTTTCCATCCACAAATGGATGGCCAAACAGAGGCAGTGAACATAACCATTGTACATCTTTTGAGAGGTTATTGCAGCAAGCATCCCAAGCTTTAGGATTAGCACTTGCATTACATTCAACATGCTTACAATCGGGCCAAGCACTCTTCTAAAAATACTTCACCTTTTGAAGCTTGTTTTGGGTATTTGCCTAAGTCACCTTTAGATTTCATTCTTGAGAAGGATGTTGCCATTGATGGGCATAGTGACATTTACAAAGCTCGCATGTTCATTGAAATAATTCAGCTCATACACCAGCAAGTTCAAGAACAACTTGAAAAAAGTCAAGGTAAGTACGAGGAGACGCATGCCAAACATAGAATTGATCATAAGTTTCAAGAAGGAGATGAGGTATGGATGCATATTAGTAAGGAAAGAATGCAAGGAGAAGGTAAAAAGATGAAGCCTATTCGTTATGGTCCATTCAAGATTCTTAGACAAGTTGGAAATAATTATTTTCAACTAGATTTGCCTTTATAGATGCAAATGTATTCCGTTGTGAATGTGGAAAATTTACGTTTGTATGAACCTCCTTTAATCGTTGATCATGAAAGTGACATTGAGCTGCCATCCATAGAGGATTTTTCGCCAGAATTTTTGGATGAGCTAAAATAGGATGTTATCCTTGACAAAAGGACATGCACTTCGAGGAGGGGAAGTGTTGATTATCTTCAAATTGGTCTTAAAGGTAGCAAAACGAGTAAGGAAAAATGGATGGAGGTGGAAAAGGTGAGGGATCTGTACCCTCATGTTTTGAACAGGTAATTGAAGGCTTTTGGGGTCCAAAAGATTCCCATTGGGGAAGTGTGATCAGGATATCATGTCCAAGTTAAAAAATTTCTCAAAAATGGAAGTGCTCATAAATGGTTGCAATCTAAATGACCAGAAAGGTCTCGTTGTTGTGATTCTGGCGCCGTGAACGAGACTCAAAACCAATGTCGTATGTGAAAGTTACTGATGTTTGAATTCGTCCAGTGACCTCCAAAACATGACTTTTTGACTATGATTTTTCCATTTTCTAAGAAAAATTATTATGGAAAAAATTTGATTTTTATTAAGCTCATTTAGGCCTATTAGTGGGTGCCACGTGACCTGCCCGGAGGCTGCCACGTGGCCCCAGGCCATTGGTTGAGAGATCAAGTTAAAAGTTTAGAGGGCATGGGTTTCAAACCCTGACCTGACTACACAGGCAGGGCCGACCCGACCAACACGCTACGGAGGCAAGACTTGTGGAATGGGCAAGTCGAGTGGAGGATTGAATGAAGAGTGGGGTCGTTGGCATTGTGGAATGGGCGAGTCGGGTGGAGGATTGAACGCAGAGTTGGGTCGTTGGCATTGTGAATGGGTGGAGATTTGGTAAAGCCCTTAAGGCTAAAGTTTCAAGCCATGCGACCAAGTGCGAGAACTGAGAGCCTTTACACTGGCGGAATAAAAGAGTTAAGCCCTTTGGGATTAGCTCTTCATCATATGACCTTTGAACTGTGACCAAGGGCGCGGTCTTTAATCTTATCCGCCAGCATATAAAACGTCCGGACATTGCGCATGTGAACGCGTTAAAATAAACTGACAGTTAAACTTAATGTTATCCCTAAATTAGCGCGTGGTTCCGGCAGGTCAGCCAGTTCCACCTTTTTGGTGAGTTATCTAGAGTTCCTCTAGTTTTGGAGGAGGTTTTCAGTGCCATTGGGAAAAATCTCTTTAGGGTCATAACTTTCTCAATTTTCGACCAAACAAGATGAAATTTTACTCAATTTTGGGTCTCTTCGACCTTCTGGAGAGTTTGGAACAGGTTTTAGAGTGAACATAGGTGATCTACAACAATTTTTGCTTCAGGGAAGAGGAAAGAGCCATCAAGGCCATCAGGGAGATGGAGCTATATTGGGTTGTACTTCACTATTTAAGGTGAAACAAAAGCCATTTTTAGCTTATTTCTATCTTCTGAAGCTGAATTTACAGCTAGTTTTTCCTGTTTAGGCATATTTTTCACTGTGTAACCATTTTGAGAAAATTAATACAGCAAGGACATGCCATTGGGGAGCCTTGGACCGGCAGATGTAGCCCAGGAGGGGTGAACTGCCTGAACATTTTGCTATGTTATGCTATGGTGAATTTTACTTGCTATGTAATTCTGCTATGATATGTTAAACAATAAACTTAATTAACAAGTAATCGCTCATAAAACTCAGAAACATTACCAAAATCACTTTGTTTAATCTGCAATACATGGAGAACACTTTGCACACTAAATTATATGGAAATGGATACTTTTCATAGCTTTACAAATAGTTCCTTTTTCAGATCAATGACGAGGGTTTTTTCCCAAACCTCCTTTTATGATGAAAACCAACGCAAACAGAAACAACGAAAATTTTAATAAAAATATTAAAAATGGCACTTTAACCATTATTCTCCTAGTTATATGAAAAGGGAAAAGCTCTTACTTTATAGATGGAGAAATGCAACAATGCACCCATATAGAAATAAATGAAAAACTATTCATGCTTCAACCACAACCATACATATTCTGTAAAGCAACATCCAGTTGGTGCCTTGCACAAGACCTGGCTAGAGTCTGTTGTAATCCTACGGGATATTGTGCAGTTAGGCAGTTTAGCAGTTTAGTGTAGTTATTTTTCAGTTATGAGTTATAACTGTTTTAGAGAAGTATATATGTAACCCTGCAGTTTAATAAAATCTAAAGCATTCAAATCAATATTCCAATTTAACAGTGGTATCAGAGCACACTTGAGATCCTAGGAGGCTGGCGGCAACATTGATGTTAAGGGAGTGGTTGACTGTTTTTCAATCTACAATGTGCCCCCCTCTGTCTTCAATGCACATGTGACTCTCCATCTGTACCACCAATTAGATTGCCGGTGCAGAAGAGATTTTTTTTGTGGACCAGCGCTGTGGAGGAAAGTTTGTCGTTTGTTGGAGTGATTGACAACATGAACTCCAGGAGAGGATTTTTGCTGGAAAAACCATTTTTCCAACATCGTGTTTGATGATCTGTAAGTTAAAAAAAAAACGCAATTTTTTTTTAAAGGAAATATGTGCTTTGTGGAAAAGAAAAAAAACCTCTGAACCTACAAGTTAAAAACAGAGTGTTTTTTAAGAGAAATACAATGTTTTTTAAAGATAAATGTGTGTGTGTTTGTGGTTAAAAATAGAAGCACTGAATCTGTTAGTTAAAAACATAGTTTTTTTGGAGAAAAATCTGCCGATGATTGCAGATTTTTTTGTGGTTGAATCAAATTTTTTTAAGATCAAATCAGAGTTTTAAAATGAATTCCTTGGTATCTTTAATCGGGGTTGTTTTGAACAGAAAATAAAATTACCAAGAATGGTTCGAAAGGTTAAAAATAATCTCATTTTTAATGATTTATGGGATGGAGGTAGTGAGGAGAAGGAGAAAATGCATCAATGCAACCTGATGATCAAAAACAACTCGCATTCTAGCAAAGTAAGGATAAGAATGCATTTGCCTTAATATCCACTTCAGTCTTAGAAGAGGTAAGCAGATACATTACTCAGAGTAAAACATGTTATGATGCCATAGAAAAACTAAAAGAGCTTTATGATTCACATTCTGAATTGGAGATAATTCAGTTATTGTTAAAGTTATTTAATTTGGAAATGAACGATAATGATCATCTAAAAATTGCCTCTAAAATCAAAGCCATCAATCATGAAATTGAATGTACTGGAGTTAAAGTTGATTTTCCGCTTACTGCCATTATAAAGCTCTTTACCCTAGTTATTCACACTACTTGGAATCTCTCCAAGCTAGTGGGCAATTAAAAGATATAGATTTTGACAAATTAGTAGGGAAAAATGCAGAAAGAGAGAAGGCTTTTGGAAAGAAAGAAGCATCATATAGTTCTATTACCGAAACCTTATGTCTTGCTCAAAAAGAAAAAAAAACATTAGGAGGAATATTTCAGAAATACTAGAGGTAATAGAGGTCGTGGTAGGAATAATTATAGAGGTAGGGGGGGCAGAAATATTCAGGGAGATAGACAGCAAAATGAACAACAAAGAAATTTTTTTGATAAACCAACTATAAAATGTTTTAAATGTGGTAAACTTGGACATGCTGCTACAAATTGCAGAATTCCCTTGGATAAAATTAATGAAAAAAGAGAACAATTGCTTGAAAATAAAGATAATATAATTCCAGACAGAGGAAAATCTTCTGAGAATGCACATTATGTTGTTGCACATTGTAATTTCCACATGGAAGATGTTTTTAGTACTTATTTTTCTTCATGGTATGAAAGTCGGGTTCTACACACAGGTGCCATGTGTCATATGTCCTTTCGAAGAGATTTTTTTGATCAATTCAGTGATAATATTGATGGAGTAGTGTATTTTGTTGATAAGTCCCAAATCAAACCATTAGGGATTGGTTCAATTCAGTTAAAAATTCTTGGACTTCGAAATTATGTTTTGAATGATGTTATTTACATTCCGCAGTTCCAAAGAAATTTTTTTATCTCTTATACAAATAAGAAAACACGGACATTCCATTCACATATTTGATGGTAAAGTAGAAATTAGAAGAACAACTGACAATAAAACTGTAATGTCTGGTGTGGAAGAAGATAAATTATTGAAGTTGCATTGAACACACCTTATTTGGTTCAGCAAAATGATTCTGTCATCTTCTTTATTATGACATGCACGCTTCAGTCATGTTAATTATGAAAGTATTTGAATTATGCAACAACAGGGGATTAAGGGACTTCCAACAGTTCCCAGAAAATTTACCCCATGTAATGCTTGTATATTGGGCAAGCATCACAAGCAGTCTTTTCATAATTCTAAGTCTAGAGCTACAAGAAAATTAAGTCTCATACACTCTGACTTATGTGGTCCAATGCATGTACCAACTACAAATGGAAATAAATACATACTCACTTCTATTGATGATTATTCGAGGATGTGCTAGGTTTATCTACTTAAAGAAAAATCACAAGTTTTTGATGTGTTTAAGAAATTTCATCTCCTGATAAAAAATGAAGCACAACTTACTATTGGTACTATAAGAACTGATAATGGAGGAAAATATACTTCACATGATTTTGAAACATATTTGCAAGAGAATGGCATCAAACACCAGACCACAATACCATAGAATCCGCAACAAAATGGTGTTGCTGAAAGAATGAACCGAACATTGCTTAATATGGTAAGGTCAATGATGTTTTTTAAGAATGTAAAATTAACGTTTTGGGGAGAAGTCGTGCTCTATGCGGCATACATTAGAAATCGGTGCCCTTCCTCTGTCATTAACAATAGAACTTTGTATGAAATGTGGTACAGTCATCTTCCTGCTATTAAACATTTCCAAATTTTTGGTTCTCAATGTTATGCTTTGATTCCCAAACATCAGAGGAATAAGCTGAGTGAACGAAGCAAAAAATGCATATTTTTAGGGTATTCCATGACTTCTAAGGCATACCGATTATATGATGAAGCAAACAAAAAGTTTATTTTGTCAAGAGATGTAATTTTTCATGAAAATGATAAAGATACTCTCATTGTTGATAGACAACTTAATCAGATAGAAAATTTTGTGTCTCAAAATTTTTATTATGAATCCAATAATATACTTCCCCATCCTGAAGGGGGGATTCCTAGATTAGATCAGTCTGTGGAGTTTCCTTCTTTCAATGATGAGAAATTGGTTGATGATGATAATTGAGTTGTTGCTGATGAGGAATTAGTTGATGCAAGTGTTTCTATAGAAATAATGTCAGAAATGGAAAGAACTGAGCCAGATGAAGAAGATGAGAAACTTCTTGAAAAAACGTCCTACACAAACTTTGTGAAGGTCAACTCGTATTTGAACATTTCCAAAGAAATATGATGAGTTTAAGGCTATAAGTTGCTCAGGTAACTATTCTCATTGTGAATTTAATTTTTCTGTGGATTGTGAACCTACTTGCTTTGAAGAAGCTGTTAGTTATGAACAGTGGAAAGATACAATGCAAAAGGAATATGATGCTCCCATAAAAAATGGCACATGGAGGCTGGTGGATCCTCCTGCAGGCATCGAACCTATTGGTTGCAAATGGATTTATAAAACTAAGTTTAAAGCTGATGGTTCGCTAGAAAAGTACAAAGAAAGACTTGTAGCGAAGGGATATGCACAGAAAGAGGGTATCGACTATACAAAGACTTTTGATCCTACAGCTAAATAGGGCACTATTAGATCTTTGTTTGCTATTGTAGCTCATAAAGAATGAAAAGTTCATCATATGGATGTCAAAACTACCTTTTTAAATGGAGATTTGAAAGAAGATGTTTATATGTTTCAGCCATAAGGTTTTTCCATTAAAGGGAAAGAACAAAAGGTTTGCAAACTAATGAATTCTTTTTACGGCTTGAAACAAGCACCATGAGCATGGTATGAGAATCTAACTGAACATCTTCTTAAATTAAACCATAAACATTTTTACCTAGATGATGCAACTCTTTTCGTTAAGAAAGTTGGAAGATCAGTTGTATATCTAGTTGTATATGTTGATGATTTGATGATCACATGAAACAACGGTGAATATATATCATCTATAAAGAAGGAATTGAAAAAGGTTTTTGATATGACAGATTTAGGTTTACTTTATTATTATCTTGGTATTGAAGTTGATCAAAAACCACAACATATTTTCATCTCTCAGAAGAAATATGTTGATAAGTTATTGAACACATATGGTATGACATAATGTAATCTTGCTGCTACTCCAATGGAGCAGAAATTGAAACTCAGTTCCAAAGAAGGAAAGTCGTTTGAAGATCCAACAAACTACAGGCAACTTGTTGGAAGTTTGATTTATTTGTCTCTTACTCATCTTGATATAACCTTTGTTGTCGGAATGCTTTCTAGGTTTATGCATCATCTTTGTGAGGGGCATTGGGTAGCACCAAAAAGAGTTTTGAAATATTTAAAAGGAACTCAAACTTACAGCATCAAATATTCCAAAGTTTTAGACTTCCATCTTGATGTTTATCCAGATTCAGATTTTTATGGAGATAAAGAAAATGGAGTCTCAAATTCTGGATATTCGATGAATCTTGGATCAGCACCCATCAGTTGGAGATCTTACAAGCAATATGTTCCTGTTGATTCTACCACCAAGGCCGAATATGTTGCAGCAATTCAAGCCACTAAGGAAATCATTTGGCTCCAGAAAATACTCGAATATTTGCAAGAGAAATAAAAAGCTTCAACTCCTCTATTTGTCGACAACTCTTCTACAATTCAGTTGGCCAGGAATCCAAATTTTCATGATCAAACCAAACATATCAACACCAAGTATCATTTGATTCGACATCATGTAGAGGCCAAAACAATTCATCTGACACATTGTCCAACTTATGAACAAATTGCAGATATTTTTACCAAAGCATTAGGGCGTGAAAAGTTCGAAAAATTTAGATCCTTACTTGGTATGTGAGAAACGTTGTAATCCTACGGGATATTGTACAGTTAGGCAGTTTATCATTTAGGCAATTCAGCAGTTTAGTATAGTTATTTTTCAATTATGAGTTATAACTGTTTTAGAGAAGTATATTTGTAACCCTGCAGTTTAATAAAATCTAAAGCAATCACATCAATATTCCAATTTAACAGAGTCAATCGAAGCTTCGGTCTACCTTCGCTTTCTGCGGTCTGGGCTGCTTCCGATTTGCTGCAAAAAGACACCCAAGGGAAGCAAAGAATTTATATCTTTCAGCAATCAGTTGTCAAAACCTTATTATATATATCACATGACACATGGTCTAACTTCATTGCAAACAATTCATTGTATACCAATCTTTGTTCATCAAGAACTCGTTTGGAATCTTTCTTCATCTGTATTTCTACAACAATTGAATGAACCCTCAATTTGATACATTCTTCATAATGGGGGTATGGGCTTCTTATAAGAATTTGATTTTCTTTGTGTTGTTGTAGATCATAGCGTTTTTCATGAACTTTAAAATGTGAATGATATGTTTGGTGATGGTCATGCAGGTAGTGGAACTAAGAGTGGGAATGCACTGTGATAAGTGCATTAAGGAAATCAAGAGGGCCCTCAAAAAACTTGAGGGCATAGAGACCTACAAATTTGACACAGTCGCCCACAAGGTAACTGTTACAGGCGATCTGATCGCCAAAATGTTTCTCAAAACATTGGTTAGATCTGGAAAGCCGGCTTCTTATTGGGATGAAAGTGGTCACATATGATTAAGCTCTGGTTGCCGATTCACAAGAAGCTCGATTTCAGGCAAAAGGCAGGGTTCAGGCTCATGATGGCTGCATTTATCCCCCAGTTTCAACGATTTTTATCAAGGACCTGAAAATTTATTTGATGTAACCTAGATTATTGATATAAATACAGCAGAGCACACCGAATTTCCCATAAATATTGTTGCAATGACGGTATTTTTGAGGACATGTTCAAGCTTGATGTTATGAAATTATTATGCCTTGGCCCTTGGGAGATAAGGCTGGATTCTAGATCAGATTTGTTCAAAAGACAAAACCTGACCATGAATGTCAATAATGATCTAAATAACTATGGCTTGGTTCAATTTTCGATATATTCAGATGCTCTATTGAATGAAAATTACAATGGAATATAAATACCTCGGTGTTTTTTCATTGTTGTAATATTTGAGAATTTTGTTAAAAATTGTGTTAGAATATTACATTCAAGTACAATAGCTCTCACCAAATAGCAGAGCATTCAATGAATACACATATTTACAGAGTACTCAATGCTCGAAAGCACCTACTTACAGGGCATTCAATTCATACACCTATTTACATTTTATAGAGCATTCAATTCACGTACCTATTTATAGAATTATTCAATGCTGGTATGTAGAGATGTATAATATAGGATTATTGCCTTAGTCTAATTGTTTTAAGTTTTGTAGGTTTTTTTTGTCATATTTTTTAGTCAAATTTACATGAAATTTGGTAGGAATTTGTTAGGATTAGATCTGTGAACTCTACAAAATCCCAAAATAATTTTTCAAGGCGCTATACCCATTTACTTATTTTAAAAAAAAAATTAAATAATAAAAAACACTATCTAACAAAAAAACTTCACCAATTGTGACCAAAAACTCCAAAACATAAAATAGTTGAACAATACCTAAAATTACTTGAATACAGAGTATTTAATGCTTGTAAATTGTAAACCATAAAATTTCAAGTTATTTTAAATCCAATTGTGTATATCCCTTGATACAAAACACTAAATTCTATATAACAAAGTATTTTATACTTTCTTTCATTATGAACAAATGGAAATTGTAGGAGTCAAGCAGCGGAAATTAAATAAAACACACACAACAAAAACAAAGAAGACAAGAAGATTTAACGTGGTTCACCCAACCAATCTGGGCTACGTCCACTAAACAGAGGCATCGGCAATCTCATTCATCAACAGGAGAATTACAACAGTAGAGTTTCTCATCTGCACTTTTGTTCCTCTCACCTCACATCCCTCATGCTCATTTGCCTCTACGGACTTACATTTTATAGCTGGGAGTAGAAACTGAATCATAAATTCAATCACAACAAAATAGGATGCAATAACTCCACATTAGGATTAGATGGAGTCAATTTAGCAACAAATCCTATTGTTGTCATATTCATGAGATTTTCTCCAAATTTAATTAAAAGAAATCTCAACAATCTCCACCTTGACAACAATTAGCCTGATACCCTATTCCATTATTATTTTTATCTTTTCTGCAAGCCAAGAGAAGCCAGACACCATCGTAGCTTCTCTAATAAAACTGGTTTCGTGAACATGTCTGCACAGTTTTCCTTTGTATGCACTTTTTCAAGAGAGACTCCTCGTTCAGTGATAACCTGTCTTACAAAATGGTACTTTATAGGTATATGCTTTGATTTACTATGATAGGCTGGATTTTTAGCCAAATGAATTTCACTTTGACTATCACAAAATAACTTTATGTTGTCCTGCAACCTACCAAACTCACCAAACAAACCTTTCAACCAAACCGCTTCTTTGCAAGCATGTGAAGCAGCTATGTATTCTGCTTCTGTAGTGGATAAAGCAACAATGTTTTGTAGCTTTGACATCTAGCTAATAGCTCCACCTGCAAGAGTAAAGACATATCCTGATGTTGACCTTCTCTTATCCAAATCACCTGCAAAATCAGAGTCAACATATCCGCAAACAAATTCACTACTTCTGTTATAAGTGATACAGTAATCACTTGTGCCTCTCAGATATTGAAGCACCCATTTCACTGCTAACCAATGTTCTTTTCCTGGATTTTCCATATACCTGCTGACAACCCCAACTGCATGTGAAATATCTGGTCATGTACAAACCATCGCATACATCAAACAACCTACTACATTGGCATATGGAATTCGAGACATATATTCCTTTTCTTCATTTGTGTTAGGACATAAACTTGAAGAAAGCTTAAAATGGGAAGCTAAAGGGACTGAAACAGGCTTCACATTGTTCATACCAAACCTTAAGATTATTTTCTCAATATACTTCTTTTGTGATAGCCACAACTTACCATTGCTCTTGTCTCTGAAAATCCCCATGGCCAAAATCTGTCTTGCTACTCCTAGACCTTTCATATCAAACATCCTAGCCATTTGAGCCTTTAACCTGTTGATCTCTATTATGCTTTTGCTTGCTAAAAGCATATCGTCAACATATAACACTAAGATAATGAACATGCCATTACTCAATTTCTTAAAATAAACACAATGATCATATTCACTTCTTATATAATTTTGACTCATCATGAAAGAATCAAATTTCTTGTACCATTGTCGAGGCGACTGCTTCAGACCATACAATGATTTCTTGAGCCTGCAGACAAATTTCTTGTTGTGATTTTGAACAAACCCTTCTGGTTGTTCCATGTAAATCTCCTCATCTAAATCTCCATGTAAAAATGCATTTTTAACATCTAGTTGCTGTAATTCTAAATCAAGTAAAGCAACTAATGCTAACACAATCCGAATTGAAACAATTTTTACAACTGGTGAAAATATCTCATGAAAGTCAATTCCTGCTTTCTGAGAAAAACCTTTCGCGACCAGCCTCGCTTTGTACCTGTCTTCTTTATCATCAACACCCCTTTTCAATTTGTAAACCCATTTACATCCCACATTTTTTCTGTCTTTAGGAATTTCAACCAGACCCCATGTGGCATTCTTGGCTAATGCCTTCATCTCGTCCTTCATAGCCTCCTTCCACTTACCACTGTTAGAACCTTCTACAGCGTCCTGATAGCACAAAATTTCATCATCATTAGCGGTTAAAGCAACTGAAGTAACATAATCATCATACCTTTTAGGAGGACGTCTGATTCTCGTGGACCTCCTTAAAGATGTTTCTGGTACTTCCACAATTTGCTGATTATTATCTGTAGGAACTTCTTCATGATCTGCATCTGAAACATGTTCATGATCTACATTTGAAACTTGTTCATCTGGACTATCATCAGTATTTGAACTGGCTTCAAACTGCATATGTTGAAACTTAGGTACATTATCCTGTTTCAATTTCATATCTACATCTGGATTATTGAGTGAAGATTCATTGAATTTAACATCTCTGTTAATGATGATCTTGTGAGTAGTAGGATCCCACAACCTGTATCCCTTAGTCCCATCACCATATCCAACAAAGATATATCTTTTTGATTTAGGATCTAATTTAGAACGCTGATGTTTCGGAACTAGAGCATATGCATCACAACCAAAAACTTTTAGTTTAGAATAATCACATGGATAACCTTTCCATACCTCTTGAGGAATTTTGCATCCTATCGCAGTTGATGGTGATCGATTTACCAAGTAACAAGCTGTAGAAACTACTTCTGTCCACAATTCCTTCTGCAAATTGGCATTACTAAGCATACTTCTTGCTCTCTCTAAAAGAGTCATGTTCATGCGTTCAACAACTCCATTTTGCTGAGAAGTATATACAGTGGTTTTAAGTCTTTCGATCCCAACATCCTTGCAATAATTATCAAATTCCTTTGAAGTAAACTCACCACCATTGTCAGTTCTTAAACATTTAATGGTTCTTCCAGTGATGTTTTCAACTAATGCTCTAAACTGTTTGAAAACTGTGAATACATCAGACTTCTTCTTTAACATATAGACCCACACTTTTCTAGAGAAATCATCAATAAAAGATACAAAATATGACAATCCTCCATATGAGGTCGTAGGAGATGGACCCCAAACATCAGAATGGATATAATCAAGGATTCACTTACTAGTATGTTTTCAAGTTTTAAACTTCTGCTTGCTTTGTTTCCTAAATATACAATGTTTGCAGAAATCTAACTTAGAAGATTTTAAACTAGAAAGTAACTTATGATCAGATAAAATTTTTAATACTCTTTCGCTCATATGGCCCAACTGTTGATGCCATAGACGAATAGAAGTACTATCGTTTTCAGATACTGTAGAAACATGATCTGACTCTGTTCTTCCTTCTAACTGAAAAAGATTTCCAACCTTCTTTGCTTTCATTACTAGTAATATTCCTTTATAAAATTTCATTACTCCACCTTAAATAAGGATTTTATATCCATTTGTGTCTAGCACTCCTAGAGAAATGAGGTTTTTTCTAAGTTCAGGCATGTGTCTTACATCAGTTAATAATTTATTTGTCCCATCAAACATTTTAATTTGGATGCTTCCAATTCCCACAATATTACATGAGACATCATTTCCCATGTAAACAATTCCATCATTGATTGATTTATAAGATTTAAACCACTCTCTGCGAATGCACATGTGATTTGGCACACCAGAATCTAATAACCAATGTTGATCATGATTAGACAAACTAACTGATAACACTTCATCACTCATACTTGAAACGGATGCCGAACCTGTATCTGTCGTGTTTGCTTCTTTCTTCTCTGTCGAAGAGTCTCCTTTGGATGTTTGTTGTCTCTTCCAACAGTCCTTCTTCAAATGTCCCGATATGCTACAAAACCAACACTTTACCTTACTCTTCTTCCCTTTCGATTTTGACCGTGAGTTGTTCTGCTTACTGAAGTGTCTTTCTTTAGAACGACCTCTAACCATCATTGCTTCTAATGTAGAGGTTTCTGAATTTGACCTTTTCCTTGTTTCTTCAGATAACAAAGCTCCAAAAACATCATCAAATTCAAGGGTTTCTGATGAACTAAGACTTATAGAAGTAACAAAATTATCCCATGACTCGGGCAACAAGCATAATAAAGTTACAGCTTTATCTTCTGAATCAAATTTTACTTCTATACTTTCTAACTGCACCAAGAGAGTATTAAAGGTATTCCGATGATTAGTTATCGTCGTACCTTCCTTCATGCACAAGATGTACAATTGTCTCTTCAGAATAATTCTATTGGTTAAGGATTTTGTCATGTACAGATTTTCAAGCTTTGTCCACAAACCAGCAGCAGTTTTCTCTGACACGATGTTAAACAAAACATCATCCGCCAAACACAACCGTATGCCACTCAGTGTTATGTCATCCATGTCACTCCATTCGTCATCTGTCATGGCGAGAGGTTGTTTGGCTTTGCCTAAAAGTGCCTTTGCCATGCCTTGTTGTACCAGTAGATCATGCATCTTAACTTTCCAGATCTCGAAGTTGTTTTTCCCATTGAAATTCTCGATCTCAAATCGAGCACTTTGATTTTTTAACATTTTGAGTAGTTTGTGTCAAGAAATTTCCAATTTCAAGTCTTAAGAAATGAAGATCTTATTTTTTTAATCAAAATTAATAATTCATTGTGCACATTCCACCGTCGAATACTAGTTCCTAGGCCCTAGGCCCTAGGCCCTACCCAAAAGAATATTTCAAAAAATTTTAAATCAATAAAGTGTCACCTTATAAATCAATATATATATTGGCATTTCCAAAAAAAAAATCGTTTTAAAAAAGGCATTGAAATCGATATATATATTGGAATTTCAAAAAAATCGATTTAAAGAAGGCATTGAAATCGATTTAACTCACTTTATGTATCGTTGAACCGAACCTGTTTACTGTAATGGCCAGACGCTATGATATTCTCCAATGATCAGCGACATCAAAAAATTCCACAGAGCACCAACTCATGGCGCAGTGGATTCTTCAGTTTACACACAACAATTCAAAACCGACTGACACGGCCTTTAGCTCACGAGATCACGATACAGCTATCAACGCACAACAATTACAGCTCTTATGATTTACCCATTCCACGGCAGCTCACGGTCCACGTTTGGCTCACGTTCATGGTAAACAACAAACGTTCTACAGTTTCACTGCTCATACCAGCTCACAGACCAACACACATACCAGCAATGGTCCAACAGCTCTGGCTCAATACACATAACAGTCGACGTATATCTGCAGCTCACGGCTCTTCCAGCTCACAGGATATTCCATAGTCCACGCAGCTCACAACTGGCCAACCTGCAATCCTTCGCCACGCAGAAATAGCTCACAGCTATATCATATGCAGACTTTAATAGCTCACGGCTAACATAACAGCCCACGTCTCTGTGCAGCTCTTTCACGCACATCCAAAACGGATCTGCGTTCACCGGCTTTCACCTTCGACAACTCCTTTCTCCATCTCACGGTGTTTTGATCCTCAGCCATAGCACTGTCTTCTTTGCGCTTTCTCCACAGCGGACTCACAAATCAACAGATTCACTTTTCTGTTATTTGTGTGATCCACCACTTATTATATGGCCACACAAACGAACTCGGATTTGGAGACTTATTAACACAGCCCCACCTATGATTTGCAATCACGCAATGCTTGATCTCACATCGCTCTGATATCAATCGTAGGAGTCAAGAAACGGAAATTAAATAAAACACACACAGCAAAAACAAAGAAGACAAGAAGATTTAACGTGGTTCACCCAACCAATCTGGGCTACGTCCACCAAACAGAGGCATCGGAAATCTCATTCATCAACAGGAGAATTACAACAGCAGAGTTTCTCATTTGCACTTTTGTTCCTCTCACCTCACATGCTCATTTGCCTCTATGGGCTTACATTTTATAGCTGGGAGTAGAAACTGAATCATAAATTCAATCACAATAAAATAGGATGCAATAACTCCACATCAGGATTAGATGGAGTCAAGTTAGCAACAAATTCTATTGTTGTCATATTCATGAGATTTTCTCCAAATTTAACATAAGAAATCTCAACAGAAATCAAATTCTCTATTAGTGTCAGCAATCTCCAAATACCTAAAAGAATAAAAATAAAGGAATCTGTTCATCCAGACATCCACTATAAAGAGTTGCACATCCATTAGGAATTGTTATTCCCTCTGGTAGGAACTTAATGTTGAGAACATGGAACATGAAAAAAATTCTATACTCACTTGATCCCGCATTTGAAACAATCTTGCAAAATACATTTTAAAGAAAAATATATTTTTATGTAAAAAATATTTATGCATAACACATTTACTACCATAGTATTGGAAGGCTTTTACATCTAAAACAAAACATGGTGCCTATTTTAAGCTAATGAAAGGAAATTCCATCTGAAAACAAAAACATGATAACTATTTTAAACTATCAAAAGGAAATCCCTTCTCAAAACAACTGGAAGAAGATCCTCAACTTCCAAGCTAGAAACAAATTTATGTATCCTGATAGCCTGAAGGCAAATCATTTACTTAACTTTCACTTCTCACTATCTTATATATTGATTTTTCTGATAAACATTGAAACTTTCCAGCACAACAGGAAGTTACTTTCTTCTTAGAAAAGCTTAAAAGACAGGAATAAAGGCTCATATCGTTGGTTATCCTTCTTTCAGATTTTGTCGAAGTATTTCAAAGCCTCATCTGTATTTCAAGCTTCTACCTGCAACGGGATTCCTTTTTCTAAGAGGAATTTGAATGGAAATTTGCAGGTTTGTACAATTACATTAGAATAATTGAAAATACACTTATCCATTTATTACAATTTCACTTTATAATTTAAAATTAAACATGGTTTTCAAATGTTTTAATTACATAACTTGATGATAAAAAATGGGTCAATTAGATATACTTATTTAATTACAAAAAGGACAAAACTAAACCCCTTCTAGCATGTTTATCGAGAGCAGAACATTGAGGGAGATGCCTTATCCAAGTATGGAGACTTGGAGTCTCTCTTCTTCCGGGGCTGATGCACTTCGAACACCTGGTCAATGGCTTCAAATGGCTTCGTTTGTGGAGCGGGGTCTTTTGAGTTCTATCTTGCTCAGTTTTTTGTCTGGGTTTGTGGTGAGTTTTTTTCCTTTCTGGTTTATTTCTTTTTTTGCCTGTAATTTCTCTTAACAGTGTGCTCTCTATGATGTCTCTCGAGAAAAGGTTGTACCATTAGTTTTTTTGTTCGGTTTAATTATGAATACCTTTGGAACATGGGCGATCTCCACCTTCTTTTTTAATGTAAGCCTATTTATGAAATGGAGGAGTTTGTAATTGGGCACACACATAACAATAATATGTCTATGTAAACACCTCTTTTATCAATATATATAACAATAATATGTCTATGTAAACTCCTCTTTTATCAATGAAAGATGTTTTGTTTTTATTTATTTTTACTATTTTTTGTTTGGTTAATAAGAAAGTATGAATTAGATTTTCCAAGAAAAAACCTAGCGGAGCTCTGCACCAAACCCATGACCTAGGGTTTGTTGGTTCTGGCATTGGCTGCCCTTGGCAGACCTTCTCCCCCAGCGTGATCTACAACAACCTCTCACTTGGACAGCTATAGGCTTACCGATGACCGACTCCAGTGGGGCAACGACTGCTTCCCCCCTCACAGGCCAGCCTCCAACAGGGACGGTGTCAGGGGCTGATACTGTCAATCAGCACAACTCTGGCCCATCTCAAAAAAATGTAGGGGCGACACCCGCATCGCAGACGACTAATACACAATCAACAACAACCTTGAACATGAAATAAACAACATGCATACCAAAGGACTCCAAGAAAACTGTGATCAAACTCCCAGCGCATCACATCAATGGCAGAATTCAATTCATGAAAGATCACGCACTGATTGGCAAGTTCATGGGCGTCTGGCCTAGAGAAAAAGTGTTGATAGGATGGATAGCCTAGAAATGGAAACCCAAAGGCCACATTGACCTACAGTTGTGCGCTAAAGGCTTCTTCAATATTCTCTTCACCTACTCTGAAGACAAAGATATGATAATGGATGGAGGTCCCTATTTATTCAACACTGCAGGTCTATACCTCAGACCCTGGACTAAACGCTTCAACCCAGATAAATAGGATCTAACTTGGTTGGATCAGGCTCTACTCTCTCCCCCAAGACTATTGGGACGAGCTCACCCTCAAAGAAATTGGCAATGCCTTAGGAGAGTTCGTCAAGATTGCAGAGGAAACCAAAATCAACCGCTACGCAGCCTATGCTCGTATATGCGTCTACGTGAACCTAGCCGAACCGCTACCAGGCGAGGTAAGTCTGATGCATGAATATTTTGAATGGACAAAAACTATTGATTATGAACACATACCTTTTAGATGCAAAAAATGTCACCATCATGGGCATCTCTTAAGAGACTGTCCCCTAAACAGAAAATCCACAGCTGAAAAGGAATCCAGCAAACAGGAGGCAGAAGGATTCACGAAGGTACAAGTAAAAAAAGACATAACAGGAGAGCTACCCCTCAGCAGAATAAAAAAGGACCTATAATCAGCAACAACTTCGAAGCCCTAAATTAGCTAAATGACAACGAAATCGAACCAGTCAATGAAATTGGGAGTACCTCCACAGCGCAGGCCTAGTCCTCTAAGTCTCACCAGAATAAGCTTCCACTTGAGACCTTCTTGAAACCACCCAATGCAAATGATGCATAGGATACCAGTCTGATAAAGGGCAAAGAACCGATCATGGAATCGATCCCAGAAGTGATGGAGGAAGAGCCAGAAAGCATAGATCTAGAAGGCTTCGATCTCGCTGGGTTAGAGGAAGCCTGCAACAAGAAGGATTACATATCAATCCCGGAGCAACAAATCCAAAAAATGGAGGAAACCCTAGCTAGAGCACAACAACTCCCCTCCTTGGGTATCCAGGGGGGCACGCTTATCAACAAAAAATACTTCACGAAAGAGTCCCGCAAAAGAGGCAAGAAAAAATCCTTGCAGAGAACTATAGAAATTGGGAAAGAAATGGTGGATTCTGGGTGATTCCCTAAGCTGACCAGATTCTATGCCCGCACCTCCAATCATATCCCATGAATCTAATCTCATGGAACATCAGAGGGCTCAACAGCCCCACGAAACATGGGATCATAAAGAAAATGATATATGAGGAACATCCGGCAATATTCTACATGCAAGAAACCAAATGTTCCAGCTCTACTCTGGAATCCATCTTCAAAAAGATATGGAAAGGCAACAATACAATAGCGGTTGATGAAAACAGGGCGTTTGGATGACTAGCAATTATTTGGAACCCTCAAATCATCTCCTTAGAGAACTTTCAAGCCCATAAACACTTCATTCAAGCCAACTTTCACCTGACTGGAACGAACATCCATGGCTTGCTTACTAATGTTTACTCTCCGCAAAACGCCCAACAAATATTGGCGCTCCTGAATAATCTAGAGGAAATCAATAAGCAGCAATTCCTCCCTCTCTGGCTACTAGGAGGAGATTTCAACATGATAACCAATCTCCAAGAAAAGAAAGGTGGAAGGCGGCATCTGGAATCGAACAATAATGGATTCAAAATATTGATCCAAAGCAACAACCGCATAGATCTACACACCTCCAATGGAATCTTCACATGGAACAACAAAAGTGGGGGCGCCCATTAGATAGCCTCAATACTGGACAGATTCCTCATCACCGATGAACTTATCCGCCTCGGAGGTAACTTAGATACCACCATCATCCCTGCGACAAGATCTAATCATTGGCCAATACAACTTCAATGGATCCAACCAGGCAAGCATGCTCCTAAACCTTTCCGCTTTGAACATTGTTGGTTCAGGCACCCGGGGTTCAAGGAAATGGTTTCCAACTGGTAGTCCTCCTTAGAACCTCCTCAAGGCACAAAAATGCTCCAGTTCTAGACAAAACTGAAAAATTATCAAAGGTCAACTAAAATTCTGGAACAAAACAACCTTTGGCAATATATTCACTGAACAGAAAGACCTGGAGGAGAAAATGAAGAAACTGCAACAAAACATCATCCAAGAGGGGCACACAGCCGAGTCAGCTCACCAGGAGCAACTCTTAACTACTCAGCTGGAAGAAATAAGGAACCAAGAAGAAGCCCTTTGGAGACAAAAATCAAGAATCAACTCGCTCAAAGAGGGAGAAAGAAACACCAAATTCTTCCATCGTTCCACTATTCAACACAAGATGCACAACAAAATCATAGTCCTCAAGAACCAAATGGGGGAAATGATGGAAATGCAGGCGACCATCACTTAGGAGCTACGCAATCATTTCAGGGATATCCTTCAGGAACCCAACCACCAAAGGCATGAAGCAATTGGGGAAATCACTCAACATACCCACAAGTTGATAACAAAGGATCATAACAGGATGTTGCTCGCTGCTACCACTTTAGCTGAGGTGGAACAGACAGTCTTCCAGTTGAAAGCAGAGAAAGCTCCAGGTCCTGATGGATTTACCACCAACTTCTTCCACTTCTTTTGGGAGATTATCCAAAATGAAGTCTGGGGAGTTGTGGATGAATCACGGTCTACTCACTGGCTGCTACCTGTGCTAAATGCCACCTTCATCACACTGGTTCCTAAAGAAGACAGAGTAACCTCACCAAGTAAGTACATACCTATAGCTCTTTGCAATGTCATTTCTAAAATTATCTCCAAATTCATAGCTAACTGGCTGAAGAAGCTCCTTCCCCTCATCATCTTCCCGGAGCAAACAAGATATGTGGAAGGGAGACAGATTCTTGATGGCATCATTTTAACCCATGAAGTCATCCACTCCCTCAAAACCAACAAAAAACCTGGTATGCTTCTCAAAATTGATCTATCCAAAGATTTTGACAAACTCAGCTGGGACTATATCAAAAAAGTCCTCTTAGACTTTGGCTTCAGTCAAACCTGGTTCAGATGGATCATGAGTCTCATCACCTCTCCCTTTCATTCCATCATGATCAATGGAATCCCCTCTGCCACCTTCAAACCCTCAAGAGGCATAAGACAAGGGGACCCTCTATCTCTCTTCATCTTCATCATCATGGCAAATGGCTTGGGTCGCCTAATCAAGAGATCTATCCAGACCGATGCCTTGATTGGTTTACCTCTCCACAACCTGCCTCCCTCTTCTCACTAACAATTTGTGGATGATAACTTGATCATGGGTTATCCCTCAGTCTAGGAAGCTCAAACCCTTAAATACGCTCTTGACTCCTTCTCTAAAGCCTCTATCTCCCTTCATCTTCATCATCATGGCAGAGGGCCTGGGTCGCCTACTCAAGGGATCTATCCAAACCGGTGCCTTGATTGGTTTACCTCTCCACAACCTGCCTCCCTCTTCTCACTAACAATTTGTGGATGATAACTTGATCATGGGTTATCCCTCAATCCAAGAAGCCCAGACCCTTAAATCCACTCTTAACTTCTTCTCTGAAGCCTATCGCACAGACGTCAACCCTAAAAAATCACATATATTCTTCTTCCATAACCCCCCTCAAACCCAGCGCACTATCGCCTGCATCCTTGGATTCTCTATTGCTTCTCTTCCCTCCAAATACCTGGGACCTACGCTAACTAACTCAGCCATCAATCACTCCTCCTCGAGAGCTCTGATGGATAACATGGAAACTCGTCTCTCCGACTGGACTCACCGCACCCTCAACATTTCCAGTTGTCTTGTCCTCATTAAGTCTGCCCTGAAATCCCTCCCCATCTATCTCTTCTCTGTCCTTGCAGCTCCCAAATGGGTTCTAAAATCCTTGCGCAATCTGCAACGGTCCTTTCTATGGGGAGTCACAAAAGGCAAGAACAAGTGGGACTTATTCAATTGAAAGGATGTATGCACCCCCAAATGTCAGGGAGGGTTAGGACTTCGTGATCCTGAGCACAACAATACCATAATGGGAGCCAACATCTTATGGAAATGGGTCTCCAACCCCAACACCCCATGGGCCAACCTATGGGCTGCCAAGCACACACCATATTGGCCAAAGGAGGATCTCATAAGATATAACTTAGATCTGGCTGGTTCCCAAATCTGGAAAGCAGCCAGCAATCAAAAAAGTTTAATCCAAAATCACAGTTTCTGGGAGCTGCGAAGTGGTAACCAAGCCGGATTCTGGGAGGACTCCTGGAAACAGCTGCCAAGGCTCTCCTCCATCTTCCGTAGACCTCTATGGAGTGAAACGCTCCAAGGAAGGCAAAGACAGAAGGCTCAATACTTCTGGACGGACGACATCTCCCAATGCCACAGGCAATGGCTTCATACAAGGAGATGGCAAGAAAACTGGAATAATGAAAGCCACACAGAAATCTGGGACGAGCTCAGCACAAAAAGAAAAATCAAAGTAAAAACCGGACCTAATATCCTTCGCTAGGAGCATATGCCCAGCAGAACTTATTCAACCAAGGAGGATTACAACATCCTTCATCAGGAGAACCCTGGACCAACCGACATCATCTGCAAAAATATATGGAAGGCCAATCTGTGGCCCAAAATAGCCACATTCCTATGGCTACTCAGTAAACGACGCATCCTCACATGGGAGAATCTTTTGAAGAGGGGGTTCGTAGGGCCCTCCAAATGTCCTTTATGTCAAGACAACTCGGAAACCATCGACCACCTGTTAGACCAATGCCATACTGCCAATTTCCTATGGGACAGAATTGATGTCTTATGTCGTCGTTCCAACCACGCTAGAGGTAACATCATAAACACCATCAGTAGATGGGAGGACAATCCTTACACCAGTACCCTTCTGAATAAACTATGGCAGATCATTTCGGGTATCCTCATCTAGAACATCTGGAAGGAACGAAACAGCCTAATCTTCAAGGAAAAGGCCTCCACCCCTGAATAGCTCTGAGATAGGATTCACAACAACCTCACTGAAACTCTAGCCTTAGACGCATGGAGTCAAGAGGACCTACCCACCGCGACAATAGAATGCCACATATAGAACAAATGGCACATGAGTCTAAAAACTCCCATGGACATCAATCCCAGAAGAGTTGGTAGAACTCCTGCTCTAGAAACATGGTCTCCTCCCTCCAAAGGCTTCGTCAAATGCAATTTTTACGGGGCGTCCAAAGGTAACCCTGGTAATGCAGATTTCAGAGGCATTATAAAGAACTCTCACGGAGATCCTCTCAGAATTTACTATGGGAGTATAGGATGGGATAGTAATAATTTGGCTGAGTTGGAAGGACTAATACAGGGTATTCAAATTGCCATAGAATTCCACTACTTCCCTCTAGAAATGGAGGGAGACTCGCAAATCATAACGATGGTTGCCACCAGAATTCTCCAAGGCATGACTTCCTCAAAAGTTTCCAACAACTGGAGACTTTCCCACAAGCTTAAGGTGTTGGAACTGCTGCTTCACAACCACAGAGCCATCACTTTTGGTCACGTGCGCAGGAAAGCCAACTCTGTTGCGAATCTTCTTACAAACAAAGGGGTGGAAAGCAACTGTGCTTTGCATCACTCCACCCTTACATAGGTTGAGGAGGCTTCTCTCAATAAAAATTGTATCACTCTCATTCAGAAGGATAAACACCCCCCGGATGTGGGTGACAAACTAGAAACGAGTGAAAATATCATCCCACCCTACCCCGATAACGGAGATCTCCCACACAGAGGTTCATCTGTTGCGGATCCAATTACCATTAGCCTATCGCACGAACCTCGCAAAACCAGAAATGATGACGAGAGGACAGGCACTACGTCACCTTACCTTGAACATCACCTCACATCCATCACCATTAATGTCCATCAAGATTAACCAGTATCGCAGCCATACCTCCTCCCCCGAGCCTGCTCAGGTTCTCAATCATAGCACGCAGATACGTGCAAAGGCCACTCATTGCTATCCTCATAGCTATCATCCACACCCCTTTATAAAGCTGAGCTATTTGCCCCTTTCCTCACTCAGACTGTTACCGTAGTCTTTTTCTCCCCTCACTCTGCTATGGTTTCTCACCAACTTCAATTGGCTATGAAGCCCCTATCTTAGCGTGGAGCTACGTAGTCGCCTTTGGATTTCCGCTCTCCCTCCTGCAAATCTGCCCCCCAAATATTTCTTCCCCTTTAGCCCCAGTGTGATACTAGTCCCCTCTTCTCGGCCCTGTGTGCTCCTGTTTCTCCTGAACATCTCTCCCCGTCCCAGGGGCGCAATGGCTCCTAGACTTCGCCAACGCACTAACCGCGGAGGTCAGCGAGGGGCTCTCCTGGGACGATATCATCGTGGAGAGGATAATTGTCTCGAATCAATTGAAGGCTCCTCTTCCAGCACTTTTGGGCGCCAAAGTCTCGAACCAGAGCAGCGTGCAGAAACTTCCAGGCAAGCTGCACAAAGAGGCGGTCGTGGTTCGAGGAGGTCCATCTCCTCTCCCATATGCACTCCCTGCATCACAATCCTGCCCCTTTGACTACTTCGGAGAAGGAATATTATGACACAAACATCTGGATCATGGACTCCGATGGCATCTGGACGCGTGTTCCCGATGGCGTAGACCCAAACTCCTCCGTCCTTTGCACTCCTGCGAGCACTCCCAAGCGTATTGTGGTCGATGTGGAGGCAGCTGCTGCGCAGGCTCCAGCTTGTCCTATTGAGGAGGAGTACCGCAATAATAATGATGAATATGATGAATAAAATATGCAGAGTTGCACAGTTCTTTTATGTTTTTTTTCATGTTCTCCCTCAGGGCTTTTCTGCTATCATTTACTTTGTGTTTTTTAGATATGTCAGCCTACTCTGCATAATTTACTGCTCGGTTCTAAGTTTTTTCTGGGCTGGTTTCCTCCCCCGAGGCAGCCCAGAAACAGTGTAACAAAGGCTGGGATTGGTTAAGTGCAGCTTGCTAACCTAGCCTGTAGCATATGTAACTTTATGTTTTCAAAATTAATAGAATATCTCAACTTACCAAAAAAAAAAATAAGAAAGTATGAATTATATTTGAATGTAAATTTATAGATTTTTTTTTACATGGTGGGAAAACCTAGCATAACTTGGTTAGTTCTCAAACCAGTAGTGAGGACAATCATCTCTGGCTACTATTAGCGAATGCAGACTGACTCATCACCCTTATTCAAGGAAAACCAGGCCACCTAGAATGAGCTATTTGACTCATCACCCTTATTCAAGGAAAACCAAGCCACCTAAAATAACCCACTGGTGGTCTGTAAGGGCAAGCTTGGGCAAGCTTTCACTCATGCCATATGCCTCTGGGTCTTGGGTCGTTAACTTGATTCCTTACGAGCTCTTAACCAAGCATGAGCAGTTTTAGGGCATACTCTCGACCTTAATTTACAAATCTCTTTAGAAATATTGAAAACATATTTATCTATGTTATTTTATAATTTAAAATTAAATATATTTTTTAAATGTTTTATTTAAATAATGGATAAAATAAAATAAAAAAATCAATTTCATCAATGCATAGAGATATTTGTTCTATTTTTTTATTTTAAAAAATGATTAGAGGAAATGGAATTAGGCTAGTTATTTATTTTGAGCGAGCATGTCAACCTTGGTGGGAATAAAACCAATGGGGAGGATAATAGTGACTCCTTCCTACCACCCAAGCTACACCAGTTTGACTTATTTATTCATTTATAACAATGTTGTTGTATAATTTAAAATTTAAAATTATTTTTAATTTAGATAATTGATAAACAAAAAAAAAATCAATTTCATCTGGCCATTAAGTTAAACGACTCGACATTTTATTTTTATTTTTATCCAGTCAAAATGTTAACATTAAATTAAGTTACGTTACACATCTCTAGCATACTGGGTTGCCTCTCAACCCAATAAAAAATGAGTAATTATATATATATGTGTGTGTGTGTGTGTGTGTGTTAAATACAAATATTATATTCAAAATCTAGAGTCCAAAAACTTCACCAAGTTAAACAAGATAGAACATGACATGACATTACAACATCTCTACCATACTTTGGTGGTGCAAAAATAAAAATCATTTCATCAATACATAGATATATTTGTTCTACTAAATGACTAAGTAGTTGGAATTAGGCCAATTTTGTAACCTCTAGGTATGTAAGCACTTGTTCTATTGCTTTTTTGTTTGTTTTTTAAATGATTAGAGGAATTGGAATTGGCGAGTTCCAATGTAACCTATAAGTATAAAAGTACAATTCTTTAGTGGTCACTACTAATTCTGGGGATTTGAACCTCAAATTTTTTTATACATAACATTTCATTTTCAAGACAATGGCCAATTAAATTATGATATGTTAGTGAATTTAATTCATTCATGACTATATATATATATTTATTTATTTATTTATTTATTTATTTATTTATTTATTTATAAATTATGATATGTTAGTGAATTTATTTGATTCATGACAATATAGTTAGAGTGTTTTTAACATATATAAATAAAATAACATATATAAATTCTTAATATGGAAGTGATGTTGTAAGGTTATGTTATGTTATGTAAACATTTTGACTCGATCAAATTATATAACAACCAACGTAGACCAATTTTAACTTTGGACCTACCCAGCCAAGAGGAATCAAATCTCTCAAATCTCTTGAGATTTAAAGGCTTTTAGAGCGAAAAGAGATTTGATCTCTTTTGGCACTTGGTAGATCCCTAGTTAAGATGGACCTATGTTGGTTTGATTTCCTCCTTTAAATAAGCTATATTCCATAGAAATACCATGGGTTCTCATAAACATGGACCTCAAGTTTATCTTATTATTTTAGTTTAAAATTGCTTTTATTTTTATTAATAAATATAATTATTAGTGTATTAATTTATATTATTTTTATTTTATTTGGTCAAGTAAAATGTTTATTTTTATTGTTATGTAATTTGAGTGAGTCAAAATTTACATAACATAACATAACATAACCTTACAACATATCTTCCACAATGGCCTCTAGAGAGCACCTATGTTATGTCATGTTATGTTATATTATGTAAAAATGCACCTATGTTATGTCATGTTATGTTATGTTATGTAAACATTTTACTTGGCCAAATAAAATAAACATATCTTATGTCTTAAAGTGGAAATCTTTGTTATGTCATGTTATGGAAACATTTTACTTAATCAAATAAAATAAAAGTAAAAATAATATAAAATAATTTTATTTATTAATAAAAATAAAAATAACCCTACTTTAAACATTTTTACTAGGTCAAAAATAAAATAAAGGAAATTAAAAATAACTCTACGTTAAAACAAAAATAGCTTTAAACAAAAATAATAAGATAAACTTGACTTGCTCGAGTTAGTAGTGGTTTTTGAGATTTAGGTCTATAAGTACTAATGGTATTGACCTATGGTATTCATGGTATTTAAAGGAGGAAATTACAAGCATAGATCCAACTTAACTTCGGACTAACAAGGGCTAAGAGGAATCAAATCTCTTTTCACTCTAAGAAAAGGTTTAAGAGAGATTTGATCCCTCTCATCCCTTGGTAGATCAAAAATAAAATAAATCTATGCTAATAACATATAATTGCATTATAATAAGTTAAATTGCAATATAATAAGTTGAAGAAGTGAAAAATAATCCAAGAAACAAAGATTAATTTGCATGTTACCACTAATTATATTCTTTACCTCCAAAGAATATAACATATTTTTAACATTTATTTTATTAGCGGTATATTTAAAAAATAAAAAAAAATAAAAAAAGTGAAGCATATAAGAGTATTTTCCTTAGGAATCACTTTTTCTTAGGCCATTCATCTGCCTTAGACATTATATGATGCCACATGTGCAGGATCGACTTACTTCTTTTTTTACTCTATATTTAAGGGGTTTCATAGTTTTGTATGCTCGTTGGGGGAGGCAACGAGGGGCATCCATTTCTATCAGTTGTTGGAATGGGAATGGGTTTTTTTGGGCATCGCCAGGTCTATTATATGATGCTCTTCGATTGTCGGATATCTTATTCATCACCGAGACGCATGAGAGCCATGTTCGACCTCTCCTAGACATTATAGGTTACCATAAGTTCTTAGCTTGTATACAGGAGACGAGGAGTTCTGGTGGTATCAGAAGTTTTGGGGCAGTTGCTTGCTTCATCAGAGATTCCTTTCAGAGCATGATTTCTTTGGTGGTTGCGGATGAGTTTGCGAGGTTTATGTTGGTTCGAGTTTGAGGGGTCTCTCCTCTCCCTAGTGACATTTACATTGTTGTTTGTTACTTCCCTCCTACTTCTTCGTCATATGCCATTCATAATGGGCCTGACGGGGACCCCTTTATCGATTTGTATGACAGCATAGCGCTATGTTCAACAGTTGGGGAGGTTATTCTTCTAGGTGACTTCAACTCCCACACTAGAGCCCTCTAGATCCCTCTTCACAATCGGTTTGAGGACGTGTACTGCATCCAGGAGATCGATCCAGAGTCAGTGGGATTTCACAGGATGTTTGATGATGCGTAGGGGCACCTTACCGCCTATGGTCGACATATTTTACACTTGGGCGAATCTCAGGAGCTGTTGATTCTTAATGGCCTCCCGCATTTTCCAAACTCCTACTTTTTCACATATCGGCCTCATGGTGGAGGAGCAAGCATTGTTGATTATGTCCTCTCTAGCCAGAACCTCCTCCACTTCATTCATCACTTTTTTGTTTCCCCCATCCCCTTAGCTGACCATGCTCTTCTTTATTTCTCTCTTTGAGCTGACAACCCCCCCATTCTCACCCACCTCCCCCTAAGGGCTCACTACGAACTACTTTTTGTTTTGATGAGGGTGACCCAAACATCTTCTCTTCCCACCTTTGCCAGATGCTCCCCTCCATGGACCAATTCTCACTATTTGACTCTGCATCGACCAAGTTCAACTATCTCTCATCCATCAATTTGGATGTTGCCCTTAAGTCCTACCCCCACTCTCGTCATCCCATTTCCACCTCGCATAAACCTAAATCTTGCCCTATGAATCGATGGTATGATGAGGAATGCAAAGCTCTCCACCACCAGCTTTGACATACATTCATCCATACTCACCCTTCCTACCCAAACATCAAAGCCTCATATTGTCGCCTCCTTTGTCGCAAGAAACGTCTCTTTGTCTCCCAGAGAAGACGTGACTTGTGTACCTCTCGTGCTCACTCCCTAGACACTTTTGGCATACAATCCTCCCCCGCCACTCTCCCCTCCCCTCTGACCTTAACCCCCAGTCCATGTTCTCCCATGTGTCCACCCTCTATGACATCCCAATGCAACCCCAGATTCAGGTGACCTCTCCGCCCTCTTCAGGTTTCGTATTTTATGATAGTGACATCAGAGAGGCCATTTGGGTGATGAACAACAACAAAGCAGCAAATGAGGACGGTTTCCAAGCAGAGTTCTTTAAACATGGTCTTCGTGCTCTGGTTCCCTACTTGGTTGATCTCTTCAACCATGTGGTCTGTACAGGTTTCCCATCGACATGGTCTCAGAACATCTTTCACCCGATACACAAATCAGGGCCCAACTCAGATCCCAACATTTATAGGACTACCATAGTGGGCCACACATTCTCCCAACTATATGCTACATCCCTCCACCTCCAAATCTCCATGGAGCTTGAGCAGAAACAACTTAGAGCTAGAGGACAGGCTGGATTTCAACTTGAGCACCAGACTATTGACCACATCCTTATACTTAGGGCCATCATTGAGGAGGCACGACATCGCTCATCGAAAGTCTATTTTCGTTTTGTAGACTTTCAAAAAGCTTCTGACTCAGTCCCTAGAGAAGCATTATTCCAGAGACTCAGAGATATTGGCATCTCAGAGACCCTCTTGTCAGCCATCATTTGCTTATATGAGTCGGTCCTTGGTCGTCTGCGCAAAGTACATGGGCTATCAGATTTTATCCAGAGCACTATTGGGGTAAAACAAGGTTGTCCCTTGTCCCCCACACTATTTGGGATTTATATTGACGGGCTGGATTCCTTCTTGCGTGAACACATCCAGGACGACGATGGTTGCCTTCTACATCACATCTTGATTTCTATCTTGTTGTTTGCAGATGACATGGTCCTTCTAGTCCCATCCGCTGATGGATTGCAGAGGAAGCTGGATGACCTGGCCATTTTCAGTGATCTTCGACAATTGACGGTCAACCTAGGTAAAACCAAGGTTATGATCTTCAACACGTCGAAGAAGTTCCTCTGTGATCTCCATTTCTTTTTCAGAGGAGAGGAGATTGAGATCGCCAGCTCATACACCTATCTGGGGGTATTTTTCACAAGACCTCGCATTAGCTTGCGGCCTGCACTCCAGCCTCGAATCAACAAGGGCTATGGATCCTTGGCCCTTCTCGAGAGACAATGTTTTCAGAATCATTTTCAGGACATATCAGCCAAGATGTCACTAATGGATAGTCTTGCTCGACCCACAGTTCTATATAGTTCGGAGGTTTGGGGTCCTAGCTTACTAGAGTCCAATTGGTCTTCTATAGAGAGAGTGCAGATCACCCTTCTTCGTCACATATTTCGGTGCAAGCAGACAGTTCCTCAGCCCATCATTCTTGCAGAGTTTGGAGCTCACCCCTTTCGCCTTGAGACAATGTTTGATATCATCTCTCTTCTTCACCGTGTTCGAGGTTTTGCAGATACAGCAAAGGGGCGGGACCGATATCCATACTTGGCCTACCTTTCATCAGAGTCCATTGCAGTAGCGAGTCCTTCGGCTCAATCCCAATGTTTGTATGCTGGAGTCTTAGATCTCCTTGCTTCAGCTGGTATCAAGATAGACCAACTCCCTCCATTCAAGTATTCTTTGTGTGCACCGGGCCACCTCCTACCAACCAAACAAGAGATGAATAAAATCGCCCGAGAGGATATTTATAGGAAATATGTACAGGTTATTTAGATAAACCCCCAGGATGGGTTATGTCCGAAGATGGCTTTCTATGCTGAGCACTTCATGTTGTTGAGAGATGGACTCATTGTTCGGCCCCTTTACACGCTTTGCCATTGGATGCACGCACTTTGGATCCCCTTGGGTCAGATCAGAGTAGGTTTTCATAAACTGCGGATTGAGATTGACCATCAGATTGCCTGGTTAGACAAGATTTGCCAGTTGTGCCACCTCTGAGACATTGAGTCGAAGGAGCACTTCATCTTCCATTGCCCCATTTATTATGAGATTCGTGGGAGATTCCATTGTTTGTTCAGAGGGATCCAAACCTTATCTAGCTTCTTTCGTTACCCAGACCAGAGATGTCTAGCCTTGTACATATAGGAGGCCACGCGACTTCACACACACATTCTCCAGCCTCCTCCTAGAGCAAATCATGTGTAGCAGATTACGTCATTTTTTACAGTGCTCCCGTCAGCAAGAGGCACGAAGCGACAAGTTAATGACATTGTTGCCTCAGACTCTAGACCAATGCAGGCTAGAGGGGCCATTCCCTAACACAAGGACCCCTAAGTCATTACTGGACCAGATCTCTTACTAGCAAGCAGTTGAGATCGCCTAGTCATCAGCGACATATCACTTCTTCTCGCCAACGACGTAAGAGTGGCTCCAGATCCTCCCCTAGCCCTCCCTCGGGACAACACTCCATCTTGAGTTTTTTTGTATTCGACCTCGAGTGTTAAGAGAGAGATTTAGTGGACCATTATCTTGTGCCCTCTGCACTTGGAGTCCAGGACTTTCCTCATTTTGATTTTCAGGCATTATGATTTTCTTGCTTTATTTCTTATTTCTTGCTCTTCATACAGGAGACCTTTTGGTACTCCTCCTTGTATCGACATCATTGTACTCTGCAATCCCATTGACCTACTTTTGTGGTCATTCCTTGGACATATATAATTTCTTTATTTTCTTTCTATGCTACAATTTTTCATTTTTTCCAATACACTTTTCCTTAGATCATAGCCTTACTGGTTTAAATGAATAGAACTTTACCCTATATAATAGTATGTTATTTTTTCTTCTGACCCCAAGAAAAAGAAAAAAAATTGTTAGACCACCCAAACTAATCGTGGAATCATGTTGTAAGGAAGGACTCCAATCAGATCTATCGCTCTTTCATGCGGATCTAGGGTTCTAGGCCGTGATGTAAGCGAAGACTTCCCCAGATCTCTGAAGCTGAGCTTATGAATGATGCCGGAGGTCATGGTGGGGGTTTCTTTTGTCGGGATCCTGCTTTTGAGTATATGGGCATATGGGATTTGTCATTTGGGGATATGCGCAATCCCCCGTATTGGCTTCGACGAAACTCCAACAGCATTTTCGATGAATCAAAGGCTTCTTTCAGCTTTTCTGTGCCTCGATCTATGGTTGTAGGCGGCGATAGCCAACAACAGTATATCTGGCCACAAATGCCTTTTTGAATTTTCCAATTTTTAGAGAAGCTGTGGATTACTTTTATATATTCAAACAAATATTTTAAACAATAAAAAATTATAATTTTTCTATATATTGTATCCGTTAAATAAAAAAACCAAAATGTCTAAATTTTCCAAATATTGTGTCAGTTAAATAAAAAACGAAAATGTCTAATAAACAAAATGTGAATCTTTTTAAAAATTTTATTATGTTTTGATTTTGTAATATTTTTATTATTAACATTTTGAATTTAACACGTTAAAACATTATTGTGATGTTTTTAGGTTAATTCTATTCGATTTCAAAATCAATAATGAAAAAATTGTTAATTTTAAAGATAAAGGTAAGATACATATTCTATTGCATTTTTTTATTTATTTTTCATAATGATATTCTTTTCTATATTCTTTTTATTTTTAAGTATACACTTTTATATTTTTTAAGAATTCATATTAATAAGATGAAATAGAAATGTGAGTTGTCTTTTATGCGATTTTTTGAAAGTTTTTTGTTGGATTTTTCCGGTCTATCTTCAATCCTGCAGGAATTCATTGAAAACAAAAGTTTGATGAGTAATCTTGCACAATCAAAGTGCCCTAAGGGTTTTTTAGGGTGCTCAATCCATGTATATGGTAAAAAAACCAGTTTAAATAACACAAATCAAGATTTCACCTCAAATTTTTTCACAGAATTTCGGCACAGGAAACTCCAAAAAGTCGCACTAAAGACAACTCCATAGAAATGTAGAGGCCTTTTAATAAGATACAGATTGTTGTATTGTGGAAATTTCAAACCTAAGCTTAAAGCATATTTAAAAATTTCACCTAAATACTTGAGGTTCCTTAGATCATTTTCCTATGAAGAGGTGGAATCTATAATATTAATTATAACCAAATATATTTCACTTCTACAACCAAAGCCACCAATTAACCCAAGAAAACAAACATTGAAAAAGTGCACTTCAAGGCCTAAAGATTCACATCCCAAGGGCTCAACCCACTCAATCCACTTCATAGATCAGATTGAGAAAATACTTTATAACAAAAGATTTATTACAATCTTGAATTTGCCCCTTTAGTTCCTTCTTAGTTTGTTAGATATGGTGAGGAAATAATGAAGTAACTTCTTAGTTTGTTAGATATGGTGAGGGAATAATGAATTAAGGTAGGTAGATTTTTTGCTTCTCATAGCCAAAAAACAACTGTGTTGACAAAACAAAGGAAAACCAATGTCTATTTCAATTTCCTCGAGGTCTTATCTCTAGCGATATTCATGATAAGAATTGATTCCACAACCAAACCTCTATTTATGATTGCCTTAATGTCTTCTCTCTATGGGTCTACATGATAAATGTTGAATCAATAACCTTGAGTGATCTTTGTTTTCACTGCATTATGGTTCAAATGTTCTTGGTAAGTCATGTTTTCATGGTAACAAATTCCCTACTATGGTCAATCTCACTTTGTAAATTTTCTAACCTTTCATGATAAATCAATGTACCAAACAACCTTAGAAATTATTCGTTAACATGAGAAACATAGGTCTCGTTTTGAAATATGCATTGTACAATATTTGGACAATAAAGTTACACATCATATTATAACATAATGATGATACAAGTAAATATCATTAGCTTATCACTAACTAGTATAACATGCCTTATTTGCTTAGCACAAGCTGGTACACTCCAATTGCATCGAAAACTTAGCTAGGATATCCATCATCAACATCAAACCCTATCCAATAATAATAGCTCAAGAAAGCATCACAAGAAGCTACTCTTAGCCACCCCAAAGGCTAAGTAACAAGCTAGTATCAACACCCCCAACAATTTGATGACCTCGCAGGTTTATGACTCCACAATAGGTAGCTTTAAAACTAAAGGCTACACTACAAGTTTCAAGAAAGAGAATTCAGTCCTTCCCTCTCTATATATTTCCTTAAAACTACCTTTCATCATAAATATGGAAGGATTAATTTTCAGAGTTTCACACTAATGGACAAACGTGAGCATGATTAAGGGAACACATGAGCATGTCAACCCTCTGATGATCAAAACCCATGTGCTCGTTTACCGTCAGTGCAACTTGATGTGTGAGAACGCTGGAGGTGAGAACAAGAATCAAACTCTAGAACATGAACTAAACTTCCGAGACAAGAACTGAACTGTTGGTTCAGGAACAGAAACTAAACTGCGGGAACATGAACCAAATTTATCCAATAGGAACTGAATACCCTTCATCTGCTACACCATCTGATTGACATGATCATGCCACTCTTACAATGTTGTTCAACTCTGGGTTTATTAAAAAAGTTTCCCATTAAAATCTGTGCATAAACCTTTAAATGGACTTACCTTCCATGCCACATCCAACAATCTTGAATTAGGCTTCATCTACATCTTTGATAATATCGAACAGGACTTCAATCCACATCAAATTTGATCTCATTCCTGGAATGGTCGAACTGCATCCTTGTCTTCAAACAATGCCCTCAAAACTAAACCTCAATGAATTAGAAATGAAATAGGAATGCAACAGGTTTCCTTTAGGTGTTTTCCGCATAACTCCTTTCGTGATTTCATTTTTATTTGTCTCGTCCAACAAAGATTTAATTGTCGATTGAAAAAATTTCCATAAATGTCAAATTCCTCTAGTTACGACATTGTGTGAAGCAGAGTTTCCTTGCTCATTCAGATCCAATATTTAACTGTTAAAAATGTTTCAATCAACTCATCCAACTATCGAGCTTCGATTTTCTTGGAGGACAAAACAAAGCTTCAGAAATTAAAACACAGAGATTTATCATTCCATTAATTTCCCATGCATAGTATCACACAATTCCTGCACATAGATTTCGTTTATTTTCTAAACAAACCTCCACACAATGATTTCACAAGGAAAAACTTTGGTTTTGGAGCCTATGACTATCCAGAGGGGAATTTTCTTTTCAAAGAGTGGTGACATCAATAACCCCTCCAACTATAGGACCATAATGATAAACCCCTTGTTTGCAAATTTATTTGGAAGCATGTTAGAGAATAAAATCAGCAAGTGGGCAGAAGAAAGAGATAAACATGCTAAAGGACAAGCGGGTTTTAGACCTAAGCATTCCACAATTGATCATGGTATAACTCTAAAGCATATCATTGAGAAAGTTTGGGAGAAAAAGGAAGAAGTCTTTTGTTGTTTTGTTGATTTCAGAGAAGCCTTTGACACAATTCCTAGGGATAAATTTTGGCACATAATGGAGGAACTTGGGGTTCCCAGGCATTTGAGAGCAATCGTGCATATGTTGTACGAAGAGGTGAAAGTCAAAATTAAAACTTCAGCAGGCATTTCTGAAAGTTTTAGAAGTAGTATCGGGATCAAACAAGGTTGTCCACTATCTCCTACCCTCTTTGGTTTATATATCGACAAAATTAAAGAGTGGCTAAATTTGCAAGGGGGTGACGAGATACATTTGGGCAAGTTTTTTATAAGGCTTCTTTTGTATGTAGATGACCTTATTCTAATTGCTAATTTTGCTCTTGGTTTGCAAGAGCACTTACTTTCCCTGGAGCATTTTTGTAGAAATGTGGAGATGCAAGTCAATATCAGCGAAATGAAAGTAGTGGTTTTCTCTAACAAAAGAAATCATAACCATCATAAGTTCTACTTTGAAGGCAACATTCTCGAGGAAGTTGCGGATTACAAATACGTTGGAATTGACTTCCACAGAAATCTAATTTGGGGTGGATGTAGAAAGAAAAGAACTTTGGGGGGTTGGAAAGCATTTTATGCTCTTCAAAATAGGTGTAGAGGGGAAAAGTTATGGGACTGTAAAACCACTCTAACTCATTTTGGGCTTCTAGTGATTCTGGTGATTCTCTACGGTTGTGAACTGTGGGCCAGCAGTACATCCGACATGCAGTGGAAACAAATTGTGAAAATTCAGAAGCGTTTGATTACAAACAAATTCAAAATTAAAAGTGTGGTTCAATATGCTATCTTGTTAAGTGAAACAGGGACGGCTCCTATTGAAGCAATAACTATGATACAGGTCATAATGTATTTAAAAAAAAATGAGCAAATGGAAGAGGAAAGATGGCCTAAGGTTGTGTTTAATGAAATATTGTGCACAAGAAAGAAGACTTGGATGCGGCAAAATAACAAATGGTTTAGCAAATGAGGCATTTTCTTGAGCATGTGTCCCACAAGCAGTAAAGAGATAAAAGCTTTTGTTAAGGATAAGTTTCACAAATGCACTTGGGAGAAGAAGTTAGGGAGAAAAAAAAGTATTATATTGAAGAGTTTAATCCCTCTCATAATCATCAACAAAAAGCGTACATAGGGGCCAATATTTCTTGGAGAGCCAAAATTCTTCTCGCTCAATTAAGGACTAATTCACATCAACTCCGTTGTGAAACAGGGCGCTGGAAAAGGCAAAAAGAAGTGTGGGAGGATAGAATACGTATTTTTTGCTCTTCCGAAAAAGTGGAAACAAAAAAGCATTTCATTTTAGAATATGAAGTCTTCAAAGACAGAAGAGAAAGGTATGCAGATATTTTGACAGCTAGCTCTTGGGATATTCTATTCAGCAAGGGCTTTGTCGAGAAGCACAACGAAATTATTGTGAAACTTTACAGGAAAAGGACAAAATAAAAGAGCCAAATAGAAAAGCAATATGTCCCATAAACTATATTTAACTTAATAAATGTTAAAATGACTTCTTTCTTTTCTTCTTTCTCTTTGTCTCTAAGACAAAGATGTGTCAATTGACAATGACCACCCAAGGCATTAAACGTCGTCCAAAAAGAGGAAAGGGACAAAATATAAGAAGATTTCCACTTGCGTTGGGATTACATCTGACCTCAATTCTAGCTTCTGACAGACTTTGGAGGAGGCCTACTATCCTCCCTTCGATCCAGGCCCTTCAAATGGGAATTTAATTCTTTTCCTTTGATGGCTCTTCTTCCCGGGTTCTTATAAAGGACGTTCCCACTAATAATATCTCACAATGATTTTATGTCCATCAATTTTCGTGGCCTGGGATCGACCCATTTAAGCATATCCCTTAAACAATATTTTCCTCATAAAAAAAGCGTTTTGTGAGTATGCTACAAGAAAAAAGACTAGATGTAGCAAAATAACAAATGGTTTAGTAAATGGAGTATTTGCTTGAGCATGTGTCCTACAAACAGTAAAGAGATAAAAACTTTTGTTATGGATAAGTTCCACAAACTTACTTGGGAGAAAGAAGAAGTACTACATTGAAGAGTTTAACCCCACGCATAACCATCAACAAAAGGCATACATAGGGGCTAATATTTCTTGGAGATCTAAAATTCTTATTGTTCAATTAAGGACTAATTCTCATCAACTCCGTTGTGAAACAGGGCGCTGGAAAAGGCCAAAAGAAATGTGGGAGGAAAGAGTATGTATTTTTTGCTCCTCCGGAAAAGTGGAAACAGAAAAACATTTCATTTTAGAATGCGAGGCCTTCAAAGACAGCAAGGAAAACTATGCAAGTATTCTGGTAGCTAGTTCTTAGGATAATCTATTCAGCGCTAGGAGCAGTGATTGTAAAACTTCACAAGAAAATGGTCGAATACAAGAGCGAGATAGAAAAGCAATCTGTCCCATAAGCTATTTTTAGCCTCGCATACGTTAAAAATACTTTCTTTCTTTTTACGAGAGACGAAGGTGGAAAATTCCAAAGCATGGGCATTGTTCCGGATAATCTGTCCAATTTGGGATAGTTGGGCTATGTGCGCTTTTGGGCTCTCTCGGGGTTTAGAGGGCATGTGGGACCCCAGCGTTTTCTCTTTCTGGGAGCAGAATTCGGTGGAGCGTGGTAGTTTTGTTGTGCTGGAAGAAGTTCGAAATTTGCATTTTTAAATTGTTTTGATGTGAACGTTTGAACTTTGTAATTTTAATAAAAATATTAAAAATGACACTTTAACCATTATTCTCCCAGTTATATGAAAAAGGAAAAGCTCTTACTTTATAGATGGAGAAAAGCACCCATATAGAAATAAATGAAAAGCTATTCATGCTGCAACCACAACCATACATATTCTGTAAAGCAACCTCCAGTTGGTGCCCTGCCCTCCATAAGAGTTGGCTACAGTCAATCGAAGCTTTCGGTCTACCTTCGCTTTCTGCAGCCTGGGCTGCTTCCCAGTTGCTGCAAAAAGACACCCGTGGGAAGCAAAGAATTTATATCTTTCAGCAATCAGTTAGCAAAACCTTATTATATATATATCACACGACACAACGTCTAACTTCATTACAAACCATTCGTTGTATACCAATCTCTGTTCATCAAGAACTCGGCTGAAATCTTTCTTCGTCTGTATTTCTGCAACAATTGAACGAGCTCTCAATTTGATACATTCTTCATAATGGGGGTATGGGCTTCTGATAAGAATTTGATTTTCTCTGTGTTGTTGCAGATCATAGCGTTTGTCATGTACTTTAAAATGTGAATGATATGTTTGGTGATGGTCATGCAGGTAGTGGAACTAAGAGTGGGAATGCACTGTGATAAGTGTATTAAGGAAATCAAGAGGGCCATCAAAAAACTTGAAGGCATAGAGACCTACAAAGTTGACACAGTCGCCCACAAGGTAACTGTTACAGGGGATGTGACCGCCAAAATGGTTCTCAAAACGCTGGTTAGATCTGGAAAGCCTGCTTCTTATTGGGATGAAAGCGGTCAAATCTGATTAAGCTCTCTGGTTGCTGATTCACAAGAAGCTCGATTTCAGGCAAAAGGCAGGGTTCAGGCTCATGATGGGTGCATTTAATTCCCCAGTTTCAGCGATTTTTATCGAGGACCTGAAAATTTCTTTGATGTAACCTAGATTATTGATATAAATACAGCAGAGCACACCGAATTGCCCATAAATATGGTTGCAATGACAGTATTTTCGAGGACATGTTCAAGCTTGATGTTATGAAATTGTTATGCCTTGGCCCTTGGCAGATAAGGCTGGATTCTAGATCAGATTTGTTCAAAAGACAAAACCTCGCCGTGAATGTCAATAATGATCTAAATAACTATGGCTTGGTTCAATTGTCGATATATTCAGATGCTGTATTGAATGAAAATTACAATGGAATATAAATACTTCGGTGCTTTTTCATTGCTGTAATATTTGAGAATTTTGTTAAAAATTGTGTTAGAATATTACAATCTAGTACAATAGCTCTCACCGAATAGCAGAGCATTCAATGCATGTACCTATTTACAGAGTACTCAATGCTCGAAAGCACCTGCTGACAGGGCATTCAATTCATACACCTATTTACATTTTACAGAGCATTCAATTCACGTACCTATTTACAAAATTATTCAATGCTGTTATTTAGAGATGTATACTATAGGATTATTGCCTCGCGTAGTCTAAAAAGGCCACGTTTTCACCGAGAATCCGGCAATGATTTTCAGAGAATCTGGCAAAGATTTGTCCAGAATCTTGTTTATAGTTGTTAAACTTCAATAATTTGAGTGCTCTAAGGGTTTTTGATAGTGCTGAATCCATTTCCAGCATCAAAAATGGATTCTATAAGCTCCAAGCACATGATTTTTCTAGTTTTAATTGACCGGATTCCGGCAATTTTCTGCCGTCCGGGCTATTTCACGGCTCCGTAGACAACTTCTTATTGCCTTAGTCTAATTGTTTTATGTTTGGAAGATTTTTTTTTGTTCATATTTTTCAGTCAAACTTGCATGAAATTTGGTAGAATTAGACCTGTGAATTCTGCAAAACCCCAAGATAATTTTTCAAGTCGCTGAACCCATTTACTTAACTGATTTTAAATAACAAAAAAACACTATCTAACCAAAAAATTTCACCAATTGTGACTAAAAACTACAAAATATAAAATAGTTAAACAATACCTAAAATTACTTGAATACAGAGTATTTAATGCTTGTAAACTATAAACCATAAAATTTCAAGTTATTTTAAATCTATTTGTGTATATCCCTTGATACAAAACATTAAATTCTATATATCAAAATATTTTATACTTTCTTTCATTATGAACAAATGGAAATCTGATTCTCTGTTAGTGTCAGCAATCTCAAAAGACCTAAAAGAATAAAAAGAAAGGAATCTGTGTATCCAGACATCCACTATAACGAGTTGCACATCCATTAGGAATTGTTGTTCCCTCTGGTAGGAACTTAACGTTGAGAACATGGAACATGAAAAAAATTCTATACTCAATTGATCCCGCATTTGAAACAATCTTGCAAAATACATTTTAAGAAAAAATATATTTTTATGTAAAAAGAATTTATGCAGAACACATTTACTGCCATAGTGCTGGGATGCTTTTACATCTAAAACAAAACATGGTCCCTATTTGAAGCCGATGAAAAGAAATTCCATCTGAAAACAAAAAATGATGACTATTTTATACAATCAAAAGGAAATCCCTTCTCAAAACAACTGGAAGAAGATCTCAACTGCCAAGCTAGAAACAGCTTTATGTATCCTGATAGCCTGAAGGCAAATCATTTACTTAACTTTCACTTCTCACTATCTTATATATTGATTTTTCTGGTAAACATTGAAACTTTCCAGCACAGCAGGAAGTTACTTTATTCTGAGAAAAGCTTAAAAGACAGGAATAAAGGCTCAGATCGTTGGTTGTCCTTCTTTCAGATTTTTTCGAAGTATTTCAAAGCCTCATATGTACTTTAAGCTTCTACCTGCAACGGGATTCCTTTTTCTAAGAGGAATTTGAATGGAAATTTGCAGGTTTGTACAATTATATTAGAAGAATTGAAAATACACTTATCCATTTATTACAATTTCACTTTATAATTTAAAATTTAACATGGTTTTCAAATGTTTTAATTACATAACTTGATGATTAAAAATAGGGGTCAATTAGATATACTTATTTAATTACAAAAAGGACAAAACTAAACCCCTTCCAGCATGTTTATCGAGAGCAGAACATTGGGGGAGATGCCTTATCCAAGTATGGATTCTCTCTTCTTCCGGGGCTGATGCACTTCGAACACCTGGTCAGTGGCTTCAAATGGCTTCGTTTGAGTTCTAACTCTATTTGACTTTCCTTCTCGCTCAGTTTTTTTTTTTGTCTGGGTTGGTGGTGGGTTTTTTTCCTTTCTGGTTTATTTCTTTTTTTGCCTGCAATTTCTCTTAACAGTGTGCTCTCTGTGATATGTCTCTCCAGAAAAGGCTGTACCATTAGTTTTTTTTGTTCAGTTTAATTATGAATATTTTTGGAACATGGGCGACCTCCACCTTCCTTTTTCGTTATACTGTAGGCCTATTTATGCAATGGAGGAGTTTGTCTTTGGGCTCACAGATAACAATAATATGTCTATGTAAACTACTACTTTTTGAATGAAGTATGTTTTGTTTTTTTCTACTATTTTGTTATTTATGTTTTGTTTAATAAAAAGGTCTGAATTATATGAATTATGAATTAATAAAAAAGTACTAATTTACAGATTTTTGTTTTTTACATGGTGGAAAATTTAGCATAATTTAGTTGTCAAATTAGTACTGAGGACAATCATCTTTGGTTGCTATCCCCAATGCAGACGGACTCCTAGAATAACCCACTTGTGGTCTGTAAGGGCAAGCTTTGACTCCTACCAGATGTCTTTGGGTCTTGGGCCATTAACTTGTTTCCTTAAGTCGGACCAATAGACACTCTTAACAAAGAATGAGCAATTTTATGGCATACTCCAAGCCTTAATTTACAAATCTCCTTAAAAATATTGAAAACATATTTATCTATATTATTTTATAATTTAATATTAAATGTTTTATTTAAATAATAGATAAAATAAAAATAAAAATCAATTTCTTTTTTTTTCAGAGAGAAAAAAACACTGATATATTAAATATAATCAGATCATTGGTCCAATACATAACATTCTCAGCAAGTCCTGCGAGAAAAGCCAAATACATTACAGCCAACATCGGTAAGAACCCAACCATTTCCTACAGCAGGTTCACCGCGGCTAACCCCATGTGAGGGGGGAGTTCCTCTCCCATCAGCGTTTCGGGAAAGGAAAATCCCTCCCCATCATCATACAAGTGATAATCAACCCTGCAGAAAGAAGACTATAATGAGAGAATAGTTGACCAAAAAGCAGAGTGTGAGGTTAGCTACCATATAAAATGGACATAAAAGCAAGAGAGTTAAAAGAAAGCACAATGACAGATTAGTGGTACCAACAGACTCGCTTGATAGCCTGAAAACTGTAGGAAAAGATGAATGCTGGCTCGCTTGAAGTAGTACGATAGCAGTCCCCATGAACCAGAGACGAAATGGAACATGTAGACAAAGGATGAGAGCTAGTCGAAGACACTGCTGTAAATAAGATGACAAGGTAAATGAGGCCGAAAACAACAGAGAAGACCGATACAAAAAGGACAAAAACAGCAGGCGATTCCAATTATGGAATAGGGACCGAATCCCCCCAGACCTTCACCCCATCCATATATTGGGCCACATGCATGATCCCAAATTCCGCACTGATACCCTTTTTCGAGAGACCGTCCGCCCTAGTATTGATATCCCTGTAGATATGACGAATAGGAGGAAAATTCAGCCTGCTCCACAATCTTTTAATCCTTTGGAACCAACCATGCAAATCCGGATTCAACATGGATGAAGATCCAGTCACCCAGCCAATAACCAGCTTTGAATCACCAAAAATATTTAAAACCTGAATCTGGAGATTAGTGACCGCCATCAAGCCGCCCCAGAGAGCCATCACTTATGCTTTGTTATTTGAGCCCGGGCCACCATTCCAGTGAATGTGGATCCTTTCACGCACAGACAATTTGATCCATGCTCTGCATCCAGTAATACCCTCCTGACATGCTCCATCGAAAAAAAGGGTAGGAAGGGAGATCTCGTAAGGCTTGATGCGGAAGGAAGCATCCTCAACGACAATATTTGGAAGTAGTCGTTCCTCAATCCATTTCATAACAACTGAGAAAACCAGTGGAATCCGGAAAGGTATATCCTGAAAAATCAATCTATTCCTCGCCAACCATATCTCCCAGATGAGGAAGAAAGGCAGCGACTTAAACTTGTCGGGCAGTTTATCCCAGGCATGGGCCATTGATATGAAGTCCCCAGGAAACCAATTGTGATCCATAAACTGAGAGCTAAAAAGTTTCCACATATCCAGCACTACTGGACACCAGAAAAACATATGAGAAATGGATTCGATATCAACACAGCATATCACACACCGACCCAGTCCAGTATGTCCGCGCTTAAGGAGGTTATCCCATGTGAGGATCTTCCCCCGCCACAAAAACCAGCAAAAAAGTAGAATCTTTGAAGGGATTTTTCTGTGCCAAAAAGGGAGAAAAACCGCCGTGATTTGGTCTTCATATCGCGACCTGTTAATCTGCAAATAAACATCTTTAACCACCACTGCATCATTTTTAATAGGACCATCCCATATAATATGATCTCCCTCCTGTGACCAAATAAAACCTGCACTTCTAAAATCATCCCTGAGAGTTTCCCAATCCTCCGCATCAGATCCCATAAGGTCCAGCTGAAAAGCACTCTTGAAGACAAGCGCACCAAAAACCCAATAATGGATCGTTTGAGAAATGAATATGATACCCTTGTGTGCCAATCTGTGAAGAAGACTAAGCGAAGGGCCTGAATGCGGGGCCATAGCAACCATCTTCTTGAAGCCGAGTGGAATCTGGCCGCCATCCCCGAAACTCCATGTTAATTGATCAGCCACGTGACCGAGAATCTTAATAAAGCTCCGCCATATGATCGAGATAGAGCGGGGATGATGGAAATCCAGGCACATGATCTGATGAAGGATGTCCCCTTGGATATATTTGCATTTAATGATAGCATTCCATATAGTGTTACCACTGATAGCCCTCCAAAAAGACTTGATGAGTAATGCCTTATTGAAAGATCTGGTATCTAATATTCCCCAACCATCATGTTGTTTAGGCCTGTTCAGAAGGGTCAGTCTGCATAAATGGTATTTATGTTCCATGTTGGGGCCCCCCCAAAGGAAATTTATGATTATCCCATTGATGATTTTAATTATCTGCTCAGGCAGAAAAAAGAGGTGTCCCCAGTATACCATTAACTGGGATAGGACCGCCTGAATCATAATTAATCTTCCACCAGTTGATAGCCATCTATGCGTCCATCTGCCAATATGCATCCTAAACCTATCAATCAACCACATCCAGTCTCTGACCTTGTATCCACATGGCTTGATAATGACCCCAAGATAGCGAAAACCTACTGAAGCCAATCTGCATTCAACCCCCAAGAATTCCGCAATGAAGAAGACCTCCAGTTGGTCACCAAATTCATGTATAATGAAAGATTTACTTCGATTAACAGCTAAACCCGTAGCCTGTTCGAATCTCAAAAACATATAGTGAATATAAAACCAGTTGTTCCTTCGCAGATAGCCAAAAATAAGAATATCGTCCACAAAAAGTGAATGAGTAGATGAAACAGAATTAGAGAATGAGAACTCCTGTATGAATCCATTCTGCTCGGCCCTCTTCATGATTCTGCTGAAGTTGTCCATGATTAAAATAAATATCAACGGAGAGAGCGCACATCCTTGACGTAATCCTCTGTCTGCATTGAAAAATTGGGTGGGGATGTCGTTTATGATGACCGCAAAACAAACCGATGATATACAAGACATAATCCATCGAATGACCCTAATAGGCAGACCGATCTTGAGAAGGACAATCCGAATGAATGACCAATCAACGGAATCATAAGCTTTATGAAGGTCAACTTTGAAAACGAGCACCTCTTGCTTCTCCGAATGAGCAGAATGAAGCACCTCCTGAGCAATGGCGATGGTGTCGTGAATAGATCACCCCGGTAAGAAACCGTACTATTCAATGCATATGAAAGAGGAAAGAGTGGCTCGCATCCGATTTGCAATAATTTTTGATGTAATTTTATATAGCACATTACAGAGTGCTATTGGTATGAACTCTGAAAATGGCATTGGATCAGCGACTTTGGGGATCAAAGCAATAAATGTGGAGTTGAGGTTCGCAGGCATGATCCCCCTGGACCTAATCGATTCCAGCACCTCTGTCAATTCATCACCTAGAAGATCAAAAAAGAAAACAAAGAACTCCGCGAGCCATCCATCCGGCCCCGGACATTTATCATTTGGAAAATATTTCAGGACCGATAATACTTCATTCCCAGAGATGGCAGCCTCCATAGATCTAATAGCATCCTCATCGAAAAACGTACCAACATGATCCAGTAACCACTCCTGGTTTCCTGCATTGACACCGAAATCCTGCTGATAAAAGCTTGAAAAATACCTGAAGGCTTCATTTTGTATATCCGCAGTAGAGAAAGCCAAACTATCGTCCGGCCTTTTAATGCACCAAATTGTGTTTTTACTCTTTCTTTCATTTGCGCATTTGTGGTAAAACTGGGTGTTTTGATCACCTTCTTTGAGCCATGTTATTCTGCTTTTTAATTTCCATGAGACTTCCTCAATGCGCAATATCTCCCTTTTCCTAATTCCCAGTTGATAAAGAGTTTGGTATGAGACAACGTCCGGAGGATTGTCAGAGAAGCTGTTTAAGATAGATTCCATCTGAGTATTAATATCAATTAATTCCGCCTTGAGGGCTCGCTTCTTGAAAATCTCCCAATTTTTAGACGCCGTCTTGACCAACTGAAGCTTGTGGTGGAAATGATCCCATATCCCGACACCCTGATAACCCTCAACATCTTTCCAAGTATTCTGAACCAAATCCACATACTCAGAATCCTCCAGCCAAATATGATTGAACTTGTAGGGGCGGCCCCGGAGATCTTCAGTCGATTTCCATAACAGAGAAATTGGCCTGTGATCCGAGATATCCGAGGTCAAGACATAGACCGGGGATCCCCCAAGACCTCCATCAGCGACTCCTTTACCAGCACCCTATCCAGTCTTTTGGCAATGAATTGATCACCAGTCCTTCTGTTAGTCCAGGTGGGAACCATAGGAGAGGGTCGAATATCCACCAAGCGAAAAGAACAGAACATATCATATAAAAAATCGGCCAGAGGGTCCGTTCGAACCCTAGATCCCCATAATTCATCCTCGTGCAACGAGGAATTGAAATCACCCATAATAATTAAATTTTGTAGATTGAGAATACTAGAAGCTTGCATACGATTCCAGAAAGCCATCCTGTCCCTGTATGACGCATAAATATTGACAATGTTAAACTTACCCTCAATACCCCGTATCTTCCCCGATAAGATCATACCACCAAAAAATATATAAGCCTTCAGAGATACTCTATTCGGATCCCAAATAGTGATCATCCCACCTAAGTGTCAAATAGAATCCACGGCCGCCGCACACCATCCTTTCTTGATACTTAAAAAACTCCAAATGGCTTTCTCCCTTACACAAAGAGTTTCTTGACCCAAGAATATAACTATATCCATTGGAGCAATAAGATCCCGTAGGCAATGAGATTTGGAGGCATTGCCTAACCCCCGAATATTCATAGAGATGATAGAGTTCATGGGGACACCACATCAGGGTGGCATGCTCTAAGCGCCCGTGTAGACCCCCAGGTACCTCAGCAACAACAATAGGAATATCAGTGAGATCATCATCCACATCCGAGAAGAGAGATACAGGTTTCATCTTCCCTTTTCCTTTGTGGCCATTTGGTTTGGAAGATCTTCTAATAGTGATGTTGGTTGGCCCTGTAGATACAGACAGTCGGGTCGTCGATGTGGGCAATTTGTCAAAAACAGTAAGGGCGGCGAGGTCCAATTGCGGGTTGCCCATGATGGATTCTAGGTCGCTACCTACGGTGTTCCTAGGGGATTCCGAAAGGATAATGGGGTCATCCAGTTGATTTGAAGAATAGGTATTAAGAGGGGATGAACCGTCACCCCCCACAGTTCTCACAGTTGACGATTCCCCCCTATAAGAGTGAGAAGATTGATACACCGAAGGGTCGGACAAAAGTTGATAGGGGTGGTCGATTGGAAAAAGGGGTCCGATGGTCAGCGTAAACGGTCGGGTTTGTGGCTGAAATGGAGCAGAAATGATGAAATGGTACGGAGGGATAGAGATAACGACATAATCCCCAATCTTGGGCAGTGTAGGGTTCTGATTCCGACCGCAGGATCCCATAGGATTAGCAACCATAGGAGAAGATACTAACCAACTCTGTTCATTGGAAGATGGTTCAGGCGGAATGATTGGCTCTCTATTTACTTCAGGTTCTAACACTCTAGAAATAGGTTGGTAATGAGGATAAAGTCTTTCAATCCTATCAGCATTTTCGTGAAGAGATACCTTATCATCATTTATACTATCCGCAGATACAAAAACGTCTTCATCAGAGGAAAAAGAGCTCGGGTTACCTGATGGGTTACCACCCGGAGTACTAGGGACCGCTTCATTTCGCCGGCCCGCACCCACACCAGCGACCGCCACCTTTGCATGGGTCATGCGGAAACGATATGGGAAATTTTCTCTTAAATGCCCAGTTCAATGAAAAATGAGGCACCTGAAAGGGATGCCCCAAAATTCAATGCGTTGTCAGTGACGCCTATTGTTCCATATGAGATCAACATCCCCAGGCAAGCCCCCCGCATAGTTCACGTCGACCAATATCCATGCCACTCTTTTGTCGCAGGCACCCACTATGCTAGGGTCGATATACTTAGTGTGCCCAATTGAGTTTCCAATCGCCTGAAGAGCCTTGAGCGTCCAGAACTCAAGCGAAAGCCCTGGTAACTTCACCCATACAACATGGTTACGTGGAGCCTCCATGACAGGATTGAACCCCAGGTATCACGGAACAAGCTGCATGAAGCTTCTCCCCCGAACCCATGTCCTGCCAATAATTTTGTGGACATCCTTTTCGTCCATGAAGTGGATGTTGAACCACCCATTGAGGAGCGAGCTAAATTTAGGCGTATAGCCTATGATCGGGAACCAGAATTGCTTAATCCACGCGGCAGTATCAAAATTTTCAGAGTCAGGGAACATCCATCTACCTATAACCGCTCGCTTCTGCAAACTCGTCACCCTGATACATAAATCTTCATGGTCCAAGAAAACTTCTTTGATTTCCATCTTATGTTTGAAAATGTTATTTTGAATCCACCTTTTCCCCCGATACCTAGTCCCTTTGAGGCGACCCTGCGCATTAACCGCAGCTGAAGGAAAGTCTTGAACCGCTTGTTTGATAATGAAATCATCAACCTAAAAATCCTCAGAGTGCTTAGATTCTTCAGCAAGGAGAGAAGCGTTTTCCACCCCCTGGGCCGATATAGTCGGAGAGATCCCAATATTCCCTTCTGCCATATCTTAATGTCCTGTCGATAGAGATAGTAAGTACTTCAGAAGTGGCAGCTGCCGCCACTGTGACTCTGATTAAGGAATTAGAACGATAATTACATAAGCCTTGGTTAGTGAAATAAACCCATCCAAATATGTTTACTGAAAATAGCCAGAAAAGGAGTGCAAAGAGGTGGGTAGGAAAGGCCACCCCTATACTGAGATCAGACAATGGACAGATAATCACCGCCACATACACCATCGATACTGAAGCCCAATGATACACTGTCGATACGCCACTTGGAAAAGAGGATAATCAACGATCAGCATGAACCTAATATGTGTCTAGGAAAAGGCAATTTCCTTATACACCCCCAGATCCCAATCGGGAATGAGCAAAAGTACTACCAAAAGATCCCATCAAATACCCCGACCTTGATAATACGCCGTCACACATCCAAAAGAATTAATAACAATAAAGAGGAAGAGGCAGAATAAAGACACGTGGACGAGTCCAGCACCACCACATCACCCCACTCTTGCATACATTATTGCCGCCACAGATCATCGGGAAAAGCCAAGCATTAATGCCTAGAATACCGACCACCAACTCCATACATGGGGGAGTGATTACTTTACCATATTCAAAAACTGGAAATAGGAAATTCCCAGATACCCCCCAAATCCTGTTCAGATATGGACAATTGTACTACCAATAATCCCCATCAATGACAATACGTCGGCACAAACCACCGCAGTCACACATACAACTTGGCCACCCCAGAGCCTGGAAAATAGCCCAGAAGTGATAGCCCATATTGCCGATCACCTATACCAGCCCAGGTGAATCAATGCACGATCATAATTCACCTACCACAATTATGCCCCCGAATAATTGGCCGAAAATACCGGTCACCCCCCCTGAAACATTAGTTCAGGCACAGCAACAGCACAAACAACCCGGGATAGACCACCATCTCTTGCAAAAACGGAATCCAAAACTCTTACAAGGCCGAGATATAATAAAAGATTCCTTCCATATACTCCATAGGTCAAGCAAGAAGCACCAGTGGGAGGATCCCAGTTTAATAGAGTCGAATGAAGTGTCCAGAGAAGAAGAGGATTCAAAAAACTCCTCTTGGGAATGCATCAATTTTCCAATCTGTGAACCAAGTAAATGGCTCGAAGAATGAAGACAGCCAGTATTAATAGTAAAGAGATCAAGCAAATCTCAACCGACTCTGAAAGGTTCATGGACTCATAACCTAACCTCTGAAAACCCCCCCAGCTTAACCAAAATACTGAAAGATACCGAATCAGACTTCACCCATTAGTCCAAAGAAGATTAATCTGGTAATACTTTTGCACTATTGGCAAACAGAGTGATTCCACCAACCCCGAAACACCCCAATATGACCCCTAGAATCCGCAAAGAATCATAACAAGTATCTCATCATGCGAAAACTCGAATAAGACTTGTAAAAGATATCATTCAGGATTCACTTACAGGAACAATAGATGAGATCAGCGTAACACATCCACATCCCTGCAAGAACGAGCTATTCTCAACAAAGAAAGCAGCATGTTCAATCATGTTCTATAACATCCCCCGGGCATCGAGCTTACCAGAAAAAACCGTCCTCCTCTCCTTCCTTACAATGGTGCATTTTCCCATGCTGCTTTCCAGGGGATTTGTAGAAAAAAAAACTGTTTCTAAAATAAAAATCAATTTCATCAATGCATAGAGATATTTGTTCTTTTTTTATTTTCAAAAATGATTAGAGAAATTGGAATTACGCTATTTATTTATTTATTTTCTTTAGAGCGTGCATGTCAACTTTAGTGGGAATAGAACCAATGAGGAGGAAAATAGTGACTTGTTTTATAATTTTAAATTTTATATTATTTTAAATTTTTTTATTTAGATAATTGATAATAACAAAAAAAGTCAATTTCATGGGGCATTAAGTTACACAACTCTATCATATTTTAATTTTAATTTTATTTTGATAGAGTCAAAATGTTTACATTAAATTAAGTTACATTACACATCTCTAGCATACTGGGTTGTCTCTCAACCCGATAAAAAATGAGTATATATATATATTCAAAATCTAGAGTCCAAAAACTTCACTTAAATTAATTATTTTACTTTAATTATTAGTTTATTTTACTTTACTCTATTTTTATGTTTATGTAATTTGACTAAGTCAAAAAGTTAAACAAGATAAGACATGATAGGACATTACAACATCTCTACCATACTCGGGTGATGCAAAAATAAAAATCATTTCATCAATACATAGATATACTAAATGACTAAGTAGTTGGAATTAGACCAATTTTGTAACCTCTAGGTTTGTAAGCACTTGTTTTTTTTTTTTTTTTTAATAAATTATTAGAGGAATTGGAATTGGCAAGTTCCATTGTAACCTATAAGTATAGAAGTACAATTCTTTAGCGATCACGAGTAATTCTGGGGATTTGAACCTTAAATCTCTTTGTATATTATAACACTTCATTTTCAAGACAATGGCCAATTAAATTACTCCAAAAGCTATATTAATTGTATTATTTTATATTTGAGAATTATATATATATATATATATATTTATTTATTTATTTATTTATTTATTTATAAATAATAATATGCTAGTGAATTTATTTGGTTCATGACAATATAGTTACAATGTGTTTTAACATATATAAATAAAGCAACATATATAAATTTTTAATTGCTAGGAGAAGCGCTCTTGGCTTAGTATGGAAGTGATGTTGTAAGGTTAGGTTAAGTTATGTAAACATTTTGACTCTGTCAAATTATATAACAACCACCATAGATCCATTTTAACTTTGGATCTACCAAGCCAAGAGGAATCAAATCTCTTGAGATTTAAAGAGCTTTTAGAGTGAAAAGAGATTTGAACTTTTTTGGCACTTGGTAGATTAAGAGTTAAGATGGATCTATGTTGGTTTAATTTCCTCCTTTAAATAGGCTATATTCCATCTGAATATCATGGGTCAATACCATGGGTTTTCATAAACATAGATCTTAAAAACCACCAATAACTTGAGCAAGTCAGGTTTACCTTATTATTTTAGTTTAAAATTATTTTTATTTTTATTAATAAATATAATTATTAATGAATTAAATTTTATTATTTTATTTTTATTTTATTTGGCCATGTAAATGTAAATCTTTGTTCTGTCGTGTTATATCATGTAAACATTTTACTTGGCCAAATAAAATAAAAATATCTTATGTTTTAAAGTGCAAATCTTTGTTCATGTTATATAAACATTTTACTTGATCAAATAAAATAAAAATAATATAAAATAATACATTAATAATTATATTTATTGATAAAAATAAAAATAACCATATCTTAAAAAATTTTACTTGGTCAAAAATAAAATAAAAGAAATTTAAAAATAACTCTACTTAAAACAAAAATAACTTTAAACTAAAATAATAAGATAAATTTGACTTGCTCAAGTTACTAGTAGTTTTTGAGATCTAGATTTATAAGAACCAGTGGTATTGACGCATGCTATTCATGGTATTTAAAAGACGAAATTAAAAGCATAGATCCATCTTAACTCAGGACTACCAAGGGCCAAGAGGAACCAAATCTCTTTTCACTCTAAAGGAAGTTTAAGAGAGATTTGATCCCTCTAGACCAATCAGAAATAAAATGAATCTATGCTAATAACATAAAAATTGCATTATAATAAGTGGAAGAAATGAAAAATAATCTAAAAACAAAAATTAATTTGCATGCTACCACTATATAATTATATTATTTACCTCTCAAGAATATAACATATTTTAAAATTTATTTTATTAGCGTTATATTTAAAAGAAAAAGAAAAAAAAAGTGAAGCTTATAAGAGTATTTTTCTTGGGAATCACTTTAACTTAGGCCATTCATCTTCCTTAGACATTATATGATGCCACATGTGCAGGATGAGATTACTTCTTTTTTGACTCTAGGGGAGGGACGCTAGTTGTTGGGCGCCCTCCGTTCCACGATGGCAATGGGCATTGTCAGCACATGGGCGCATGTATGACACGTGCCCAATCAACAACCCCAGGTGTGAGGGTTGGTAAAAACCATAAATTTCATGATCCTCCATACGGTTAGGGTTTGTTTTTGCTTGTTTACCGCCATGGTTCGTTTACCCTTCACATTCTTGTTTGGGCCCGGAGGGTGGGCAGTGAGCTCCGTCGGTCGTTGCTGGGTGAGGCGCCAGTGCTTGTGCACCTGGTCCGCCATTATCACGATGTTCTTACGACTTGCTTGTTCGCTCCTTATGGGTGATTGTATGCTTACTGTTTCAATATTTTTTCTCCTGCGCCCAGTTGTGGACCTGTTTGTTTCCTTGAACCTTTCTTATTTGCTCCTCGATCGTTCTTGGCTACACGGATTTGTCGACCTATTCGTCCGCTGTGTTCATTTGCAGAATTTCATGGATGGTCTAGGGTTTCTTGAGGTCCATTCAGGTAAATTCTGTTTTTTGTATGCATATTTTGGAATTGCTCTGCATTTTTCCTGTTTTCTGTTATGGGTTTTTGCTAATTTGTGTTAATTTATGTTTGTTGCAGGTAATTTCGAATTATGGCGAGGTATGGAATTTATGGCTCTCCAGCTGGCCTCTGCACCTCCCCGGTAGGAATTATATTCCTACCAGCGAACTATTGTATTTTTTAACACTTAAAATCATGTGTTTTTGAACACTTAAATTATGTGTTGGAATATTTGGCTCTCTGGGTTTTAGAGTAGGGTTTGATGGCTAATTAGCTTATACCCTGGAAATATGATATGGGATTTATAATAGGGTTTTACCTGCAATAATTATTGTTTTGGGTTTTGGCTCTCTCGGTTTACTGTTCATGTTAATTATTGTTTTTGGTTTTGGCTCTCTCGGCTTACTATTCATGTTAATTATTGTTTTGGGTTTTGGCTCTCTCGGTTGGCTTACTGTTCATGTTAATTACTGTTTTGGTCTGGGCTCTTAGGAATTGGCGGGTTTTGGTGTTTACATGGGGTTTTAGGCTGGAAATTTATAGTCAATCTAGTACTCTGGTGTTGGTCTTCGATCGATTTCAGTTTCAAAACCCTATTTTCTTGTGTTATTTTCAGAATCATTGTCCTTAGCCCCCGATCTCACAGGCACCATTGGTTCATTCTAGAGGCTATTCATGAATCCTAGTATGGGGTTTCTCGTTAGCAACAAATCCAATTACATCAAGGCAGGTCCAAAGAAGCCTCATTTCTTGATGTTTTGTGTCAACAACAACCCTCTTATCATTGTGAATTTGCTTGTTATTGTGAGGTAATATAATTATGCATGTTAGATCAGTTTTGGTTAAGATATCAAACGATTGACTTACTGTTCATGTTAATTATTGTTTTGGTCTAGGCTCTTAGGAATTGGCGAGTTTTGGTTTTTACATGGGGTTTTCGAGGGGTTTTAGGCGGTAAATTTATAGTCAAGCCAGTACTTTGGTGTCGTTCTTCGATCAATTTCAGTTTCAAAACCCTATTGTCTTGTGTTATTTTCAGACTCATTATCCTCAGCCCTCAATCTCATAGGCCCCATGAGTTCATTCTAGAGGCTATCCATGAATCCTAGTCTGGGTTTCTCGTTAGTAACAAATCCAATTACATCAAGCCAGGTCCAAAGAAGACTCATTTCTTATTGTTTTGTGTCCACAACAACCCTCTTGTCATTGTGAATTGCTTGTTATTGTGAGGTAATATAGTTATGTGTGTTAGATCAGTTTTGGTTAAGATATCAGACTTTGATTTGTCTGCAAGGATGGCAAGGCATGCTTTATATCCATCTTGAAATTGTGCAATCTTTAGTTCCTTTTTTAGGATTCAATTACTTTTTGATGATTTATGCTCCTCTTAACTTTAAGATATGTTTGTCTGTCTTTTGATGGATTCTGCTTTTTTTTGTGTGGATGGGGTGGACATAGCTATATGTATAATCCTATTTTGAGGTTGCAATGGTTTCTTGTTGTTTTGTGTCCACAACAACCCTCGTATCATTGTGAATTTGCTTGTTATTGTGAGAAAATATAGTTATGTGTGTTAGATCAGTTTTGGTTTAGATATCAGACTCTGATTTGTTTGCAAGGATGGCAAGGCATGTTTTATATCTATCTTGAAGTTGTGTCGTCTTTAGTTCCTTTTTGAGGATTCAATTAATTTTTGATGATTTATGCTCCTCTTAACTTTAAGATATGTTTTTTTGTATTTTAATGGATTTCCCCTTCTCTTGTGTGGATGGGGTGGACATAGCTATATGTATAATCCTATTTTGAGGTTGCAAAGATTTCTTGTTGTTTTGTGTCCACAACAACCCTCTTATCATTGTGAATTTTCTAGTTATTGTGAGGCAATATAGTTATGCATGTTAGATCAGTTTTGGTTAAGATATCAAACTCTGATTTGTTTGCAAGGATGGCAAGGCATGATTTATATCCATCTTGAAGTTGTGCCATCTTTAGTTCCTTTTTGAGGATTCAATTAATTTTTGATGATTTATGCTCCTCTTAACTTTAAGATATGTTTGTTTGACTTTTGATGGATTGCCCCTTCTCTTGTGTGGATGGGGTGGACATAGCTATATGTATAATTTTATTTTGAGGTTGAAAATATTTCTTGTTGTTTTTTGTCCACAACAGCCCTCTTATCATTGTGAATTTGCTTGTTATTGTGAGGCAATATAGTTATGCGTGTTAGATTGGTTTTGGTTTAGATAAGTTTTATTTGTTTTTAAAGTGATTTGATAATATCTCAATCACTCTTTCACCCCAAGAAAAGTTGCAGAGCTCGTGACTCGGAGTCCTACCACATACTTTAAGTACTAATCAATGCAATACAATTATTCTATAATTGAAACATATTGTTTTCTTACGAAAATAAAAATCAATTTATTTGTATAGAAAGCAATATTGCGTCAAATATCCATCTTCACTAATAAAAAATATTGCATCAAACCAATGGATACATAGTCATAATCTTTGTATTTTCATATCTACCAAAGGAGGTGATAGGCACACCCTCAAGGATAAATATTTTCTATTTTACTATTTCGAAACTTCATAATATTTAAATTTTATTATGTGGACCTCTTTTCAGTCCACCTTGTTATCCTCCTATATTTTACAGTATCACTAGGTGACTGTGGATTTTCTACAATCTGCTGAAAATAGCATTCTTTGACTATTAGCTATTTTCAGAAATCTCACTGCCTTCATTATCTTTATTTTACCTATCCACCATCTCTCATTTTGCCTCTTTCAAAACCCTCTAGTTCTGAAATTCCATGTTTTGATCCTAAAAACCCTCTTCTCACCCTTTTTCCCTACCTAACACTCCCTTTTCCTCATACAAACCCCCTCTTTTAGTCATTTCCCTTATTTCCTCAAAACAATATAAAAAATCCTTTTTGACATTGTTTTAAGACTAAAAGTTTTTCATTCATGACCCATTTCTTTTAATTAAACCTTGTGTTAGTTAAAACCCGACCCATATATGTTTTTTAGCCCCCCGCTTCAAAACCTAGATCCTCGCTCCCATATAACCTGCGTCCTCACCCTAATGATAAGCTCCTATGCTTATTATTTAACCCTGGCCCCACAAATACACTTAAAACCACTCTAAGCCTTCACCTCCACACCAATATAACCATAACCATGTGTTATATTTAAACCGTCTGCACTGTATTACTCCCGAGCCCCACCCTTTCAAACTCGCCCGCCGATCCATACCCCCGATCACAGTCGGATCTCGCCCCTCCTATCCAACGGTCCTAACCTCATATCGCGCCCTCCACCTCCCGGCGTTTTACGCCCCCAAACCTTGCGAAAGGGGCGGTATTTCCCACCGTCCCATCCGCCACGCGGCGTCCCCTCTATGGCTTTGCACACCCTCTGCCAAAACCATTTACCACCTTCGCCCCATGCGACAAACCGCCCATCGTCCTTCGCGCCTTAACCCCCATTCAAATATGTTCAAGTCCCCGATCCTCTATGCTAAGCCTATGCAAGCTCCCCAAAATCCCGACAAGCCTAAACAAACACAAAAAAAAACCTGCAGTGCAGGTTTTAGTTAACAAATGTTTTTAAATATGCAGGTAATCAAGGTAAAAAATGTAGAGTTTGCATTTCTAAGGTCCTAAAAACGTTCAAACAACCTCTCTAGGTGACAATCCAACAAGTTTTTGTTCAATCAAAGGGACTAGGAGCATCATATTAAAGCATAAACATCAATGAATCATGACCATTGATGGTTATTCAAGCACTCCAACAGCAATAATAGTTCTCCACATTGCAGGATAAAGAAAACAAAGGAGTTTATAACAATGGCAGGCAGAAATAAAACCAAACGAAGAAACATAGTCAGAAGGGGCAAAAAAAAGAGGTTAAGGGGTTAATCAAAAGGTTAAAGGTTGAAAGCAAGATTAGAAGACAAAATTTAAGGGAAAACACAGAAAGATCAAGGTCAAATAAAAAAGGCAGGGATGAATACAAATGATGAAAGATCAGTCAAAGGTTAATGATAATGAACAGAGAAAGAAGGACAACAAAGTCAAATTCTGAGTTAAAATCCAAACTAGGGTTTAAAGACAAATTTAAGGCAAATTACTTCTTTAGACCATATCTGCCACCTGCAAGCCTCATTTCACTTCAAAAACGGCAGCTACAGTTATTGAAATAGTTAGAGATATTTCCCGACTACTCAAAATTTATTGTAAAAGTTAATGAAAAGCCTTAAAGGTCAAAAATATCCTAAAGGTAGCTCAACAGTTAAGTTAAAAATTTATTGTTACAGTGAGTCAGTCACAGATATTTTGCCTTGGGCCTTGCATGGTCTCAAAGGTCAAAATTACATTAAATCTGTAATAAATAAAAATCTGTCACCCTAGGTTAGGGCAACCTCCTCATTTTGCAAATAAATATTGCATGTATTATTCATTTTTAGTGTTGGTTGTTGGTTGCTAGTTAGTTGTTGTGATTGCTAGGTTGGATTTGATCAGACTTGAGCTACAAAGGTTATTGCACTGGAGTAATGTAATTGTTTTGGACATCAGTGATACAAGCATGTTCACAGGATTCTTGAGCTGTGTTAATGGTGATGTTATCCTTATTTGTCAATGTTTCCCTTCTATTTTTCCATATTTTCCATCATTTATCTGATAAAAGAACATAAAATTTAGATTAAGATATGTTGTCTGGGCACCTTAATTCTGTCTGCTTCTTTCATCTTAATGTTTTCTTATACAAGGTCTGATTAGATAATTCAGGGTCGTCCTACTCTTTAGTTCCACCTAGATTGTTGCCTTGAAATTTACTCAGTAGAGTCCAGCCAAAGAAGTTTATGGTTTTTTGTATCCTTTGGTTTTGCTTGAAATGTTATTTTCAAGGCCTTCTTCGAAGTTTTCTTAGTAGAGTCTGTCCAAAGAAGTTTATGGTTTGCCCTATCCTTTGGTTTGTCTCAAACTGTTGCTTCGAAGGTCTTCTCAGAAGTTTTATTAAAGAATTCTTAACTGCTCTTTAGTTTTGCTGAACTGTTATCTTAAATGTTTTCTTTGTCTGAAAACAATAACTAGAGAATTCGGGGTTGTCTTTCTCTCTATGATTGCTGGATTGTTGTCTCAAGGTTTACTTAGTAGAGTCTGGCCAAAGAATTCTATGTTTTTCATTGTCCTTTGGTTCTTATTAAACAATTACCCTAAAGGCTTTTCTTGTTGAAGTATGGTTAAAGGATTCTTAATTGCCCTTTAGTTTTATTGATTTCACAACTTACTGTCATTTCATATTTCATCTAACCTAAGAGATCCACTTGATATAGTTAGCTTGCCCTATGAAAACCCTTGCAGATTTGATGAACAATTAAATCCTTTTATGACTCCATAGCCTAATGGATTAATGCTTCTCATAGTCTGTCTATTCAACTGAAACACTCAATCAATTAAACACACCATCAATTAATCAACCAAACAAAACAAACAGTCCTAGGAATTCATAACTAGCCTAAAATCAGAAAACAAAAGCATAAAGACACATCATTTTCATCACAAAAATAGAGAGAGCCCTCTCTGAGTCCAAGAAGGCTAGGTCCTTGGACTCCAAAGTGGTTTGATGTGGTTCCCTGCAGAGTTTTTCTTGCCAATCTTGCAAATCACGGAGAGCCAACATAGTGGCGACTCCACTGGGGACTGAGTTATCAAAACAGAATAATATTACCTCAAGAACTCAGAAAACCTCATTCAAACTTAGATGAATCAAGTGTTAGCCAAGAATGGTATCTGGTTGCTGATGATGGACAACAACCAGCTAAAGACAGTTAAAATCATCCACCTGGTGACTCCTCTGGTTTTCAGTAGGCTTGCTGACTCCACTGGTTTTCTACAGACTCTTCTGGGAAATTATTGAGAAATCCTGATATCATTAAACCTCAACAGAACCCAGTCAAAAATAATTTGTGGATTAAGTATTTCTTTCACAGATTGGTTTGTTTTTCAAACTGTTATACGAATTTAAACCTTTCTGAACCTTGGGTCTAAGTTCTGGCTTCTAGAAGAATCTGTACTAGATCCCATCCTGACCCAAACCCTCCTGCAATAGTTGACAATCCCAAAAGAATCCTTAGGAAATATCCTAGATCTAAAAGTCCAACTATTAGCAGACCTGTCCACAAAGCAAGTTCCCTACCTGAAAACCTTAAAGACTTGCAGGATATCCTCTTTGACTCACCCCGAGAACAAAGCTTGTCTAAGACTAGATCTCAGAATTGGATAACCTAGATAATCTTAGACTCATCCATCTTATAGCAGAATCCTATTGTACTAACTTCAACCCCCATTCATACACCCATTGTTCACCTTCCTCCATTTAATCCTTTACCTCCTTTTGCGAACCCTCCACTTATTAACCCTCCTTTGTTTCCCCAACTACCAACCATGGCAACATGGTATGCCCCATTAGTTATACCATTGCCTTTAGTTGTTCTACCACAGGACTATCAATCCAAGATTCCTCTATATGATGCAAGTAGTTCTACTACTACTCAAAAACATGTGGATATAATGAATAACTATTTTGACAGACAAGAAATAGATGATGAAACTGTTAAACTAAGAATGTTTGCTCAAAGCTTAAGGGGAGAAGCAAGAAAATGTTTTAAGGCCTAACCCCTAATAGTATACATGACCTCCCTGCTTTTCATCAATTATTATTAAACAAATGGTAAGTCAAGAAGAACCCTCTCCAAATCCTATCAGAGTATGAGAACATTAAGAGAGACATTGGAGAGGGTGTTCAAGAGTATTGCACTAGGTTCAATAGTGTATATAATGCCCTCCCTACCCACATGAAACCTCCACAAGGTCTAGCTCTAATGAAATTTCCAGATAGGTTTGACCCAGAAATGGCTTACCAACTAAGAGAAAGAGACCCTCTTATATTAGAAGATATGCAGAGGGGTGCAGTGAGTGTAGAGGAAAATCTGATTGCCAAAAGAGCTAGAATGAAAAATGATAAGAGAGTCACATATAGGGAATAAGTTGCACCTTCAACATCTTATACTAATATTGATAACCTAGTTAGAACCATGGAAAGGATGATGGAGAGAATAAACATGAATGAGAGAGCTTACCCCAGAGAAAACCAAGCAGCTCCTCAAAAAATAAATCAAAACCAAAACCAAAACCAAAACTTTAGGAGAAATCCCCCTCAAATAAGATAGAGAGGTCCTGACCAAAAAATCAAGCCTCCCTTCCAAGAAAACTATGCTGATGAGGATGAGGGGGTGATTGTAGAACCAAAACAAATTCAAATCAATCTAATGGGAGTAAATAATGAGGATACGATTTTCCTCACTGAGAAAGAACAAGGCATATTTGCACCAAATGAGGAAGCAATCCTAGAATCTGAAGACTATAAACAAGGCTTCGAAAATGCCATCATGGAAGTACATAGACAATATGACCTCAGAAGTAAGAAAACTCAAGATACTCCCAAGAGAAAGAACTCTGAAATTTCTGCTAGGAAGATCCCTGAAAATATTCCTAAAAAAAAGCAAAAAATTCAAACATAGTGGCTGAAAGTTCTGATAAAAACAAAAACAAAAACAACCAACATAGTGGTGACCAAAGCAGCACTAGTAATCCAGCTAGTAGCCCTAACAAAACTATTTAACTGAGACTCCAAATAAAAATCAACAAGTTGAAATTGTTGTTAAAACAGTGTCTGATAAAACTGATTCAAATTTGCTGAGAGCACAAACACCTTTCACTTTTGAGAATGAAATTGCCAAGATAAAAATCTCCATACCTCTTACTGAATTAGTTACCCAAGATGTATATAGATCCCAAGTTTTAAAAGCTTTAAACATAGGAGAAAACGTTGATTCTGTAAATTTAAATGATGACAAACCTGAACTTTTGTTTGGACCAGAAATAGAAGGAAAATTTCAAGAGGGAGGCGTTCCTCCATTTTATGTCAATTTAAAAATACATGATAAAATCCTCCACAATTCCATGTTAGACTCAGGAGCTTCACATAACCTCATGCCAAAGGTAGTAATGGAAATACTAGGACTTGAGATAACTAGACCATACAAATATTTATACTCTTTTGATTCCAGTAGAGTTAAATGTCTAGGCCTAATCAAAGATCTCTGTGTCAATCTAGCACAAATACTAGCCAAGAGTCTAGTAATGGATATTGTAGTGGCTGACATTCCCCCCAAATATGGCATGCTCCTTTCACCCTCATGGGGAGCTAAACTTCAGGGCACCCTCCAAATGGACATGACCTATGCTACTATACATGTCTTTGGTCAACCAAGAAGACTATATAGGGAGACTCATATGAAATACATGGTTAGCAGTCAAGAAAAGCCAGATAACTCCCCTCTTTATTCTATTTACACTGACCTTGATTCATGTATCCTTTACAATCATGAAAACATTAATGAACAAGTAGTAGAAAATGAGAAAACAACTGAAAAAGAAGAGGAAAGAGAGGAGGAACAGTCAGACAGTTAGCTCAAATAGAGAATGAACAACATAATGTCAAAAACAGTGGCAGCCACAATGACCAACATAATGATAAATCTGAAATTTAACCTCTTTGGAGCATGAGCTTTGATGGTTCTTGTGGTAAAATTGGTTCATGAGCAAGTGTTTGGGTACACAACACTGAGAATAACCATGCAGAAGACCACTCATATAAGTTGAACTTTCAATGTACAAATAACATAGCAGAATATGAGGCACTCCTTCTAGGGCTACAATTACTCAAGAAATTAGGAGCCAAAACAATCTATGTTCATGGGGATTATGAGCTAGTCATTAGGCAGATCAAGGGAGAACATTCAGTTAAACATCCTAGATTAAGAGCATATAGGAATGATGCCCTTGACCTCTTAAAAATGTTCAAACAATATGATCTTACCTTTGTCCCAAGAAATCAAAACATCCTTGCTAATGGTCTAGCATTTGCAACCAGTACTTGTCAAAAACCTTATCATAACAAGCAATACACAGTACAAATCAAATACAGACCAGCAATCCCTGACAATATAAAATATTGGCAACTTTTTGAAGGAGACAAACAGATTGAAGACTTCCTGTAGTCCAGAAATGAGTTTGAAATACCAAATTCAGACTCAGATCATGAAGAAGATTGCTTTGCTGAGGAACAAACTTACAAAGAAGAGCCTCCTAATCAGGCTGATGTAAATCTGTTAGAGGAAGAATACCCATATGAAGCAGAGTCGTGCACAGATTCAGAAAAAGAAGACTTTGAAGTGCTATAGTCCAAAGATAATACTTTGCCAAAGGGACTCGTTCCTCTAGAGGAACTTTTTGAATTTAATGATGTTGCTAAGAAGCCAAAGATGGAATCTACTAAAGCAGAGGTAGAAGAATGCAATATAGGCAGTGAGCAAGAACCCAAAATGATAAAATTGTCCAAGACACTGCCAACACATATGAAATAGAAATATATTGAGCTATTCAAAGAATTCAGTGATGTGTTTTCTAAGAGCTATGAAGACTTGAAGTCCTATGATACATATATAATTCAGCACAAGATCCCTCTTAAAGAAAACTAGAAACCCTTTAAACCGAGATTACACAAAACAAATCTTGTACAACTGCCACTGGTTGAGAAATAAATCAAGAAAATGTATGATGCTAGAATAATAGTCCCTCTCATATACTCAGAATGGGTGTCAAATCTTGTATCTATGAGGAAAAAGACAAGGGAAATTAGGCTATGCATAGACTTCAGAAATTTAAATAAAGCCTCCCTGAAGGACAACTATCCTTTACCAAAAATGGATCACATATTGCAAAGGGTAGTAGGCTCCAAAATAATATCTCTGCTTGATGGCTTTTCAAGGTACAATCAGGTATTGGTACACCCAAATGATCAACATACGACAGCTTTCACCACACCCTGGGGCACCTTCATGTATGTTAAAATGTATTTTGAGTTATGAATGTTGGAGCCACTTTTCAAAGAGCAATGGATATTGTTTTCTAAGAAGAAATAGGTTACTTCATTGTGATATACCTTGATGGTATCACAGCCTGTTCCAAAACTGATGAAGAACACCTAGCTCACTTAAGAAAGGTCTTTGAGAAATGCAGAAAGTATGGTTTGTCTTTAGATCCCAAGAAAAATTTGTTTGGCCTTCAAGAGGGGAAGCTTTTAGGCCACATCATATTTGAATAATGGATCAAGATTTACCCAACAAGGATTGTGGGAATATTACGAATCAGTCATCCAAGAAACATCAAAGAGTTGCAATCTTTCATTGGAAAGAGAAATTTTTTAAGAAGGTTCATTCCAAACCTTGCAGAACTCCTAAGAAATATCACCAATATGCTGAAAAGAGAAATAGGAGTCAAATGGACCATAGAAGAAAAGCAATCTTTTGATTTGGTAAAACAGGCTCTTACACAAACACCAGTTCTAATCAGCCCTGATTTTACCAAAGACTTCTTCATATTTATTTTTGCATCAGAACACACAGTTGCTACTGTCTTACTGCAGAAAAATATAAAAGGACAGGAGCAACCCATAGCATTTTTCAGCGAGGCATTAAGAGATGCACCTCTGAAATATAGCATAATAGAAAAACGAGATTTTGCCTTAATCAAGGCATTGAAGGATTTCAGAGTATGCATTCTTCACTCACACATCATTGCATTTGTGCCTCACACAGTGGTTGAAGACATCTTGACACAAGATCCTAATGGTAAAAGAGGTAAGTGGATTTATGTCATATTATAATATGAACTAGAAATCAAGCCCACCAAGCTAATCAAAGGGCAATGACTGGCTAAACTCATGGCTGAAACAAATTTTCAAGCATTGGACATCAATATGATTAATGCATTGGATGAACAAGAGGAGCTGGCTACTCCACCTATTGAGGAAGCATTTCTGAACTCATCTTGGTATGCTGATATATTATATGTGCTTTTTAATCTGAATGTTCCTCCTGGTTTGTCAAAAAAAAGGCCAGATTCTTGAAGTTAAAAGTTGTGAATTTCTGCATTTTGGTTAAAGTTTTGTATTGGAAAAACTATGGTGGTATATTGTTTAAATGTTTGTCTAAAAAAGATGCAGATAGGATTATGCATGAGTTTCATGAAGGAGAACGTAGAGGCCACCTCTATTGGAAACCCATTGTCAACGAAATCCTTAGAGTTGGCTATTATTGGCCCACCCTCTTTCAAGACATCCATAAAATGGTAGTTGTCTGTCATAAATGTAAAATAAAACTGATGCCATTGCCATTACAGACTATCTCTATTGAAGCTCCTTTTTAATAATGGGGTCTTGATTTTATTGGAGATATACACCCTGCCTCCTCTGCCCAGCACAAATGGATCCTCACTGCAACTAACTATTTTATGAAGTGGATAGAAGCCATTCTTTCTAGAACTACCACAGACTCAATAATTATCAAATTCCTTGAAAACCACATTTTATCTAGATCTAGTTGTCCTAGAAAAATCATTACTGGCAATGCTGCTACGGTTAGATACAAGAAAATGGTGGACTTTTGCCACAATATCAGATTACATTGGGACATTCAACAGCTTATTACCCTCAAGGTAATGGGTTGGTTGAATCCTCAAACAAAAGTTTTGTGAACATCATTAGGAAACTGCTGGAAGAAAATAAGAAATCATGGCACAACAAATTAGTACATGCACTATTGGCAGACAGATCACCAAATAAAAAGTCAATTGGTATGTCACCCTACCAGCTAGTGTATGGAGCAGATGTAGTTTTCCCAACAAGCTTAGGAGTGCCAGTAATGAAGCTCGTTCAAGAATTATAGTCTAAAGAGAATGATATGCAAATAAGAATAAACCAAATTGCCCAGCTGCAGCAAACCATAGAAGAAGTGTACAACAAGACCCAACAAATACAAGAAAACATCAAGAAACTTTTTGACAAGAGGACCAAGGCAAATTATTTCAGCATTAGTGACAAAGTGCTGAAGTGGGATTCAAGAAGAGAGGACAAATACAAGTATGGAAAATTTGACAATCTAAGGAAAGGTCCATACATCATCCATTCTGCAAGAGGTAACAAAGCATTTTTCCTATAAGAAATGGATGGAACGGAAATATTTAGAGGTCTTGTCAATGGCATGATGCTCAAGCATTACTTGTGTTAGAATTTTTTCTCAGTTTAAAGTTTTATTTATTGTACATAACATTGCTTGAACAAAAAGATCAGAAAAATTGACACAAAAAGAAAGAAAGAAAAGAAGAAAAGAGGGCAGATAAAAAGATAAAAGGTAAAGCCCCATACCAAAAAACGAAAAATTCTGAAAGTGTGCAAGTCCAAATGCCACTATTTTTGAAAAGGAAGCCTTGTTCAATCATACACCCTGGTGATGATGGGACAATTTTTTAATTTTTGCTGATAGGATAGAAAATGAAGATTTTCCAAACTGTTTAAACTTGACTTATCAATATATAGGAAAAAAGATATTGGTTCCCAAGTCTAAATCTGAACCAAAAAGAGAGGAAAGGGATAAATGACAAATTACAGATCAAAACCCTTAGTTTTTAATTTTAATTTTTGCAAAATAAGTATTGTGTGCAGCTTGTCCAAAATGCCACAATCCATGATGACCAAACTGCTTAATCTTGAGTCATTCATGTTTTAAAATTTCATGTTGATAGCTAGTGAATGAAAATCTGTCAAACTATTTAAACTTGACAGATAAGTAGTTAGGTAGAGAATAAAAGAGCTCATCAGTCTAATCTGAGCCTTTGGAAGTTATAAAGGTAGACATAGATAGTTTTCTTTCAAAAGAAAAATGATGTCAATGGTTTGCCAGTCTAAATGCACCCAAAGGAAGAAAAAACGCTAGGATAGAATGATGGGTAGGTAGAATTGATTTGCAGGGAGCATGGTTTTCAAATTTTGAAGGTCACAGTTACAAAGAGTTACAGCAGATCAGCAATTGTAGAATAAAAAATCTTCCAAGTAAAAACAAGGCACTGATCTACAAAGACCAAAGATTTGAAATCTGAGGTTCTTGACACCTCCTAAAGGAGCTTCCCTCCCATTCTTTTTAGGTACTATAACCAAAGGAGAAACCCATCGGCTATCTAAAATTGGATAAATGAAGTTTACATTGAGAAGTTTTGGAGCTCTTCTTTCACTATCTCCCTAAGATTTGGATTCATCCTTCTTTGAGGTTGTCTGATTGGTCTACTGTTTTCCTCAATATAGATATGATGGATGCAAGTATTAGGATCAATACCCTTCATGTCAGTATACTCCCATGCAAATGCAGTAGAATGTTTTTGCAAGATTCTGGTTAGTTCTTCTTGTTGTGATTTCTCCAAATGTTTGTTGATATTCAATGTCTTTTCTGGAAAAATATCAATAGCAGAATTACCAAATTCTTGTGATTTCTCCAGATGTTTGTTGATATTCAATGTCTTTTCTGGAAAAATCTCAATAGCAGAATTACCAAACTCTTCCATAGAGTAAAGAGACATTTGTCTTGATGATAAATATTCTATGTCAGTTTCCAACTGAAATTGTGTGGGGTCATATTCTGAAGATATCTCAAAATTTTCTAATGTGTTCAGAATTTGACTATCCTCACTAATTTCAGAAATGGTAAAGACAGGTTGTATAGTGTTCTCATCATCGACCCATTCATTGTCTCCTATTTCTGTGATTGCTCTTGCTGGAGGATACAAATTGAATTTCTTTTTCGAATTACCATTAGAAATGTACATGTCTCCAGATCTACAACTAATAAAAGCATCAGCTGTGGCCAGCCAAGGTCTTCCTAAGATAATTGGATGTCCTCCTAGATTATTCTTGGGAGTCAAAATCATAAAGTCTACTGGATATTCCAAAAAATCTAAGGAGATTGAAATATCTTCTAATACACCATCTGGTTTAATAACCGATCGATCTGCAAGTTGCAATAAAGTAGGTGTAAAAAGAAGGTTAGGAAGTTTTAATTGTTCCATAGTCTGTCTACTCATAATGTTGATAGCAGCCCCTAAGTCAATCAATGTGTTTGGAATTTCTATCCCATTTATATGTGTCTTGACAGTTGGACTTCCTGGATCTACATACTTCTGCATGGTAATTTTTCCCATCATAATGTCTGCAATCTTTCCTACCAGGTGGATTCTTCTTGTGTCCTTTAGCTTCCTTCCTGGTCTTTTGAAACTCAACTCCTTTATAGTTTTTGCTAGAATAGGAATTTCTCGAATAGCTTGTAGCAATGGAATCTTGATACAAACATTCTTCAATTCATCTAGAAAGTCATATTTAGGCAACAAGATTTGTTTTTCCACCCCCTTATCAATTTGTAGTCTTTCCGGAAAAGGAGGTGTAGATGAAGATACAGGTTGCTCAACTATAGGAGTTGTGGATGTTAGCTTTTCTTTTTCTTTTTGAATTTTTGAATTTTGAAAAGATTCTTCCTCAGAACCCTTATTGACTTGAAGAGAGTCCTCCTCAGAGGTATCTTGCTCTTGAATGTCTATAGAAGGTTTTTCTAAAACTCTACCAGATCTGAGTTGTACATCGTTGAGAGGAACAATCATATGGGTAGGAAATTGTTGTCCTTCTACCATATAAGTAGTTTGAGGATTCTTATTGTTAGGATTTGGCAATGGCTGAGCTGGAAGTTGATTTGTCTTATGTTGGTATGGGAGCATGAGTTGAGGATTTGTATTTTGTTGAGAAGGTTGTTGTTGTGGAAATGGCAATGAAAGTTGTGGATTTTGGCTTGGAAATTGTGGAGCTTGTTTATTTTGAAAAGATGGAGGATATTGATAAAATTGAGCAAATCTCCCATAAGGATTTTGCATCCCTTGTACCCATGGCTGATATGAATTTTGATGTTGGGGCCAATGTTGTTGCCAAGGAGTCCAATTTGGTGGGGTTTGAAGATTCATAGGGTTATTAAACCCTTGAGATTGTTGTCCCTGCCAAGGTCTCCTTGCGACAAAACAGAGAGATTCTATTGAATTTGGATCTTCTTGAAAAACAGCTTTGAGTCCAAGGATTGAAGGACAATCCTTGATCTCATGATTTTCTGAGCAAATCATACATGTTTCTACAACTTTTGCATCCAAGGGACATTCCCTTAAAGCATGTTTCTTTCTACATTTAGGACAAAAGATGGCTAAGGCATATGTTTCTGCTTTCTGCTTGTTTTGGATTTTAAGGGTGTCTAGTTGTTCACTAAGGCTCCCTAAGATATCAGTTTTGAACTCATCAAGCATATTACCAATCTCTGCCCTACTTACTGATCCAGTTGCAGATTTGTTAGCCCTAATAAGAGAAGAATCCCTAGGCCATTTTCCAGTTTTAGATTTTCCCCTTGAGAGATGGATACATAGTTCTGTTATATCATGAAATGGAAGTTGAGAAATGTCTCCTTTCCCCATCATGTTTAAAATGTCTATCCATTCATCTCTAATGGCTTTTAATAGGAGGGCTTTCAAGGTTTCATTATCTAAGTTGCTCATTTTTTCTCTTTTCAAGTTGTATTGAAATCTTTCAATTAAGTCTTCCAAATTTTCATCTTCTTTTTGCATCATTTTGAATACCTCATACTTGTGATTGGTGGGCATACAATAGTCCAAGTATCTGTCCAAAAATGTTTGTTTCATATCATTCCAAGTCCTAATAGATTGAGTGGCTAATCCCATGAACCATTTCAAAGCAGATCCCTTCAATGTTGAAGGAAACGGTTTGAGTTTTTGAGAATCTTCCATATAGTCATAAGTTCGGCACACTACTTCAAACTCAAACAGAAATGTTTCAGGATCCTCACTTCGCAATCCATAAAAGTTAGGGAGAACAGATGGTGAAATATTTTCATTGTTGCATGAGTTTCCTCATCAACTATAGGGAATCCAAGCAAATTGTCCCTATTTCTACCATCATTTCCTTCACCATTGTTATCTCCATTATCTCCTCCTCTTCTACCTCCACCTCTATTTATTACTTCCTCTTCCATGATAGTTTCTTTAGAGTCCTTATAGTCCTCTAGTTCTTCTACCAAGGAAGGATGAGAGAAAGTCTCTTTGTTTTCTAAGTGGGTTTTAGAAGGTGGTATAGGAGAATCCTCTAATTCATTTGTTCCTTGACTTCCAAGAATCTTAAGGCTAGGGGTAGATGGTGGTGAATTTGGTCTATGCCTTGAAGAAGATGGAGTTATGAAAATCGAACTCTTGGCTTTAGCTATAAACCTTCCCCTAGAATCTCTTGCTCTATGCATGTCATTTTTATTTTTAAAAAGTTGGGCTAATAATTCTCTTTCTGATCTTCCAGATCACACTAGGTGCAAGAAGAGAGCATACTTAAGAAATTACTAAACCAATAACTCTCTTTTCTAATCCTCCAGATCACACTAGGTGCAAGAGGAGAGCATACTTCAAGAAGTTATCAAGTTTCCCTTCTTTTATGATTTTATGTTTTTTTTTTAAGAAATTGGCTACCTAGTTACACTTCCCCGGCAACGGCGCCAAAATGTTTGGTCAATTTAGTGTGTCCTAAATTGTTGCATTTAATTTGTCAATCCGGGAATCGTAAGCTGATGAAGTGCGGCGCACTATATGTGCAAGATAACCTATTTCTTAACTTTTGTCGTTTTTGGTTTTTCTAAGGTGAAATGGAAATTCTAAAATGAAAAGCAAGTTTGGTTATATTTGTTCAAGGAAGTGATATCCCTATAATGATTTACCAACTTGAAACTTTAAAAGCAAATTGAAAATTACAATGACAAGACTTGAAAGAAAGTAAAAGTGTACTGCTGAAATGAAAAGGTGCTGCTAATCTAATGAATCAAAACAGTAAACTAGTGAACATGAAAACCAAACTATTCTTGCTGCCAACTAAACACAAAAGAAACTATGCTTAAAGAAATTCAAAATTGCAACAAAATAAATCTAAATCAGATTACATCAATTTATCTTCTGACCCTTCATCATTAGTCCAGCTATGATTTTCGGAAGTAATCATAAACAACTTGTGTAACTGATATTTAATTTGCAGAAAATAAACTAATACTAAACCATACACTCATGATTCAATCCCTCACCATCAGTCCAGTTGTGGCTTTCGGAGGCAACTGAAGATGTCATACATGATTTAATATATCTAAATTTGCAGAAAAGAAACTAATACTAAACTACACATTTCATAATGCAGTCCCTCACCATCAGTCCAGCTGTGGCTTTCGGAGGCAACTGAAGACGCTATGAGCAGCTTAATATATCTAAATTTGCAGAAAAAAAACTAATACTAAACTACACATTTCATAATGCAGTCCCTCACCATCAGTCCAGCTGTGGCTTTCGGAGGCAACTGAAGACGCTATGAGCAGCTTAATATATCTAAATTTAACTACTGAATCAGATAAGAAAAACTGAAATGTACAAAGCAAGACTGAAGTTAAACAAAAGCTATGAAAAGCAAACTAGCAGCAGAACAATGTTAGTTTCATGTCATTAGTCAAAATACTATGAAAATGCCCGGGCTGTCTATCTAAAACCTGCAATCAAGAAAACTGATCAGTGATTAACAATCATAAAACATGAAATACAGAAATGAAATGGAAATTATGGAAATGTATAAACAGAAATGAAACAACTGCAAAGTATGAACATATGGATGGATTATGATACAATGACTTTTAAAGAAATGAAATGAGAAAGATACACTAATACACAAAACCTTAGCTGAGCAGGGGCCCTCTACACAGCCTTGGTAACGATCCTCAAACACGAATTAAGTTGAAAAACAGAGTCTTCTCATATTAAAAAGCAGTTCATTACAGAATGGTAGTGTTACGGCTCAAGGGCAGCGTAATCACTACAAAACAGACTAACAGAGATTACATTCGCTAACATCAACTATCAACTAACTTTATGTGCGTATGCAAACGCTCTATATATAACAATAAACTGTAACTGTCTCCTAAAGTTCATGATGGCAGAGAGCATGTAGACCACTACGTCCACGGATATAGGAGTATGGCCGTGTTGGAAAGTGAATCTACGGAAGGTGGATGCTTGAATTCGACTCCAGAGCTCTGCACAGATGTCGATTTAACCTCCGCGGGCTTAGAAACGGCCGTATGGATGTTTATGTGCCACGAAACAGAGTCCGGCTGACATGAAACTCCATAGTTGACTTCCATGTGGACGCCTTTGACCGCGGCTTCTTTGGACGAGTTTGCTTGAACCAATAGGACACGAACCATGTCCACGTCATTCCTAGCCTGCCCATGTGGCTCGTTTCCCTTGTAGACACATGTAGCATAGATTTCCACAAAATAGCTGCGGAAAGTTGCAGCAGCTGCGGAAAGTGGCAAGATTCCGCAGCTGAATGAACAAAATCTAGATCAAATAGAAAACACAAAAACATAATTAAAAGCCATGTTAGATACCCTTTTGCACATGATATTGACAATTTGGGAGGTTTAGGTGAGTGAAAAAGGTATGGAAAAGTGTATGGAAAAGATGCAAATTCGGGACTCAACATACCCCCACTGTGAAGGTGTTGCATGTCCTCATGCAACCAAAATTTTGATACTCTTTGTTGAGTTCATGTGCCTTGATACTTCAGCCAGCACATCCAATCCCCTTCTCTTCTTCTTTGGTACTGCCATCATTCTGGGTTTCTTCATTAAGCACCTAAATTTGATATTCACAAGTGCTCTGCTCAATTTCTGGCATTTCCTTTTTAATTTCTTATTCTTCTTTTGCCAAATTCCCAAATGTAACATAGTATTATCATGGATGATCTTGTCCAGCTTGCCCTGTTCTTTCAATGTTTCATTTTCATTTTTGATGTGCCGATTTAAAAGCTCCAGCTCAAAAATTTCTTGTTTTAATGACTGAACTAAATCATCCTGCAATGTATGAGGCTGAATGGAAGAGGTACTTGGACCTGTGGCTGCCTTTTCCAAGGATTCTATATAGTCATAAACCTCCTGCTGCTTGGGGTCTACTTCCGGTGTCATTTTCATTGGGCTGTCCCCAAAATGCTGCAAGGGAGAATTATGTTCAAAATCTGGCCGAGGAGGGTTTACATCAATATTTTGCTGAGAATAAGATGGAGTATGCTCATTGTCTGATTGGGAGTGAAAGGAGTCAGGTTCACTAACTGACTGAAATGGACTATGGTCAGTTGGAGACTGTTCAGATGTCTCCTCACCCAAATCGATGAAATGAGGACCCTTAATTTGTGTTTTTCTCAATTTTCCCTTAAGCCTGCTGCTTCTCCTCACATGCTGTGGTACACTACCCTTTTGTTCTTGTTTTCCTGTCTCTGCCTTCTTGGATATAGATGACTTTTTTTGAAGATAAACTAATCTTTCAGATAGTATTTGATGATCTTCTTCTTCAGAAGAAGGAGTTTTATGGACAGCCTCAATAATTTCTTTCCCTTTTGGTATTATTGGCTTCTTGGCCTTGATTTCCTTCTTCTTCCTTTTTACCAATCTCTCTTCCCTATCAGTTCTTTTCATAGAAGTAGTAGGAGTATTTTGGATTTCATCTATTGTTCTTTTCCTTCTACTTCTTTTTGCTGTGCTAGCTGCGGGAATTTCCTGAGTAGGAGTAATTTGGGTTTCAACATTCATTCTCTTTCTTCTACTCCTTCTAATTGAACTACCTTCAGGAATTTCCTGAGGTTCTTCAAAGAAGTTTCTAACTAGGAATTGTTCCCATGTATCTTTTCTTTCCTTTAGCTCTTTTTCAATCAGAATTTTTATAAGGCCGTGGTGATAAAGATGAGGCTCTACATCTCCTAAGTGTTTTTGAACAGTCACAGCCATTTTCTTTAAGCTATTGAATAGAAAATAAGGGAGATTGAGAGTTTGGTTTTCTAGAAAATTCATCAATAGCCTGGTATGGTACATGTACATAGACCCAAAACGGCCTTCACATGTAATGAATTTCTGAACAATTAGCAGTAAAGTGGCCCATTCTTCTTTTATTGCATGCACAGAGATTCCTCTTTTAAAAACAGTTATGTCCATACCTTGATTTCGTAGGATTGTTCTCCATGCCTCATCACTGATGCTTTTATTTTTGAACCAACGCTCTCCCTCCTGAAGAAGTTCTGTGGCTGTTGCTATTGATGCTTCATTGACCAAAAACTTGAGGTCTCCAATTTCTGCTTCCGAGCCATCAAATGACCTTGCAAACGCTTTCGTAACTTCTTTGTGGTATCCTCTGAATTTCTGAATAAAACGCAGCCATTTTGCTTTCCTCAACATCTCTTTTGCTTGCGGATATCCCTCTATAAACTTCGGTCCTTCCGGCTCTGCCCTTAATAATTTTCCCATTTCACTTCTCTGTGCTTCACAAATTTGCTTTAGTGAGGGTTTAAGTGGAAATGGAACGACTGAATACACAGGATCGAGCACAATGACTGTGGGAATGTATCATAGAATGGAAATGAGCACCATGAACGGAATGGAGTAAGACTGTGGGTAGATATACGAGAGTGAGAATGAGCAAAAGGAACGAAATGGAGTGAAACAGGGAGTGAGAATGAGTAGAGTGGGGTTTTGTAAACACGACAGAGACACGACAAAGAGGTTAAAAAAGTATAATACATTCGGCCGCGTTTTGAATTTTGGTGGCTGTGTAATAAATATGAACACGTTTCAATCAACGGTTATGAAGTTATGCGGCTTGTAAGAGTCCTTTGTCAACTCAAATACGTCTCATTATCTCCGGTGGGATATTGGAACATGAGTGAGAATCGGAATTTCAATGATGAAACCGTTTATGAATGAATGCAAGAGGATAGCATGGAGATCGTGACAGGTTAAGGAACTGTCAATATAATCATTGCGCGTAATGGGTAGAGCTCATGGTTTAAAATTATATAAAAATGTGTTTTTCAATACTATTTGAAATAAACTTTATTCATACCTTTGGAATCCTTGCTTTTGCCCTTGGTCTTCAACTGATTGATCTTCATTAGTGTCTTGAATGTTCCATTGATCCTCTCTCTTGCATTTTATTTCATAATTATGGAAATAACAACTGACTGTACATTCTCTTTGAAAACAGAGTAGTAGCTGCGGAATCTGCTTCTGGCTGCGGAAACTGGAGTCAGCTGCGGAAACAGATGTCAGCTGCGGAAACTGACACAGCTATTACTTGGTTGATTATAAATGAACAAATGACAAATGACCAGATGGAAATGGTCATAAAAGAGATTTTTATTGATGGAATGGATGAAATGAAGTGGAATGAAGTGAAATGAAATGAAATGAAATGGAATGAAGTGGAATGAAATGGAGTGGGTGGTGAAATGAAATGAAATGAAAGACAGATTTTTTTTTGGAAAATATAGAGTGTCAGGTGCCCCTGATTTTCACCCTATATTTTCTGCATAAGACTGCCAATCAATGATTGGTTTTCAGGCTTATACCATTTTTTTTTTTTTTTTTTTAAAGTGAAAAACAAAAGCTAGGCTGGTGGAGAAGAAGAATTCTTCTGTACCAGCCTGATTGCAGAACTTTCTTGAAACATCTTGACAAAATCCTTTTTTGAGAGTGGCTTATGATAAACTTTCAATCTATGGCCATTCACAATAAGAGGAGTTTGAAACTCATCAATGGTCTTGATTCTTACAGCTCCATTGCTAAAGATTTTGTCAATCTCATATGGCCCAAGCCAATGAGTCTGAAATTTCCCTTGAAAATATTTAAACTTGGAATCAAATAATAATGCCCAATCTCCTTCTTGAAACTTCTTCTCTTTGATATATTTGTCATGCCATTTAGTTCTTTGATATTGAACTAGATCAGTTCTTAGAATTGCTTCTTGTCTGGTCTCATCTAGCTCATTCAACTGCTCCATTCTATGCTTTTGGGCTTCTGATAAGTCCATCCCCAACTGAACTGCTATCTTGAAGGTCTTGACTTGGAACTCAATGGGGAGCAAGACTTCTTTCCCATAAACAAGTTCATAGGGAGAATGTCTTGTTGTATTCCTCCATGTAGTTCTGTAGGCCCACAAGGCTTCAGGAAGCCTTTCTGCCCAATCTCTTCTATGTAGATGAACAGTTTTGGTGATGATACTTTCAAGAACTTTATTTGTGGACTCCACTTGACCATTTGCTTGTGGATGGTAAGGAGTAGATCTTATGTGCTTGATTTTGTATTCTTCCATCAACTTCTCCACCAAATTTGATGTGAATTGGCTCCCCTGATCTGTTACAATTTCTCTTGGAACACCAAAGCGAGTAAAAATATCCTCATAAAGAAAATGAACAGCTGAATTTTCAGTAGCAGATACTAATGCTTTAGCTTCTACCCATTTAGTAACATAATCAGTGCAAACCAATATATACTTCTTTTGCTTCGATGGTGGATTAATCGGTCCAATGAAATCTAAAGCCCATTTTTCAAAGGGTTCAATGAGTACCTGTGTTTGCAATGGCATTTCATTTGAAAGGGTAGGTTTCCCTACTCTTTGGAAGCTATCACACCTTTTGACATATTGTTTTGCATCTTTGAAGAGAGAAGGCCAATAATATCCCAAGGAAACGATTTTATAGGCCGTCCTTTTGTCCGCAAAGTGTCCGCCGCATGGTTCATCATGGCATGCCTTAAGAATATCAGGCATTTCATCTTCCCTGACACATCTTCTGATCACAAGATCTGGCCCTGTTTTAAACAATTCGTTAGAAATCCATGAATATTTTGAACTCTCCTGGATAATCTTTCGTTTTTCTCTTGGAAATAAATGTGAAGGTAGTTTCCCTGTAACCAAATAGTTAGCAATGTCTGCATACCAAGGGGTCTTAATAGTTACTGCAAACAAGTATTCATCAGGAAATTTATCTTCTACAGGAGAATCTTCTTTAGTATTTTGAATCCTAGACAAGAAATCAGCTACTGTATTCTGTTTTCCTGGTCTATCCAACACAGTAATATTGAATTCTTGCAAAAGTAAAAGCCATCTTGTCTCTCTGCCATTAGTAACAGGTTTGTTCATTAAATATCTAATTGCAGAATGGTCAGTATGAATAAAAGTTTCATAGCCTGTTATGTAATGTCTAAAATTATTAATTGCATGAACAACAGCTAAAAACTCTTTTTCAGTCACAGTATAGTTCAACTCTGTGGGAGTCAAATTTTTACTGGTGTAATAAATGGCATAGGGAATTAAATCTTTTTGACCCAACACAGCTCCAAGAGCTGTATCTGAAGCATCTGTAGAAATATGGAAAGGAAGTTTCCAATTTGGTCCTCTTAAGATAGGTGCTTCAGATATTCTTGTTTTCAAAGTTTCAAAAGCGGATTGACAATCAGGATCCCATTTAAATTCACAGTCTTTTGTAAGCAACTTGAAGAGTGGATATGCTATTTTAGTGAAGTTTTCTATAAATCTTCTATAGTAACCAGTAAATCCTAGAAAACTTCTAACATCTCTTTGACAATTTGGAATAGGCAACTTGGATATGACTTCAACTTTTGATCTATCAACCTTAATCCCATCTCTTGAAATATGATGTCCTAAAACAATCCCTTCAATAAACATCATAAAGCATTTTTCATGGCTTAATGAAAGGTTTGTTTCTTTACATCTTATAAGAACTTTTTCCAAATTTTCTAATGCCTCTTCAAATGAATTACCATAAGCTGTAAAATCATCCATATAAACCTCTACACAATCATGGATTAGATCAGAAAAAATTCCTAGTACTGCTCTTTGGAATGTTGCTAGTGCATTACATAACCCAAAAGGAAGCACTCGGTAGGCAAAAGTTCCCCATGGACAAGTAAATGTGGTCTTATCTTGATCTTCAGGTGCTACCTGAATTTGATTATAGCCACTAAAACCATCCAAAAATTAAAAGTACTTTTTACCTGCTAATGTGTCTAATACCTGATCGATAAAAGGCAAAGGAAAGTGATCCTTCAAAGTTGCTTTGTTCAATTCCCTGTAATCAATGCATACCCTCCATTTACCATTCTTTTTAGGTACTATAGCCAAAGGAGAAACCCATCGGCTATCTGAAATTGGATAAATGAAGTTTACATTAAGTAGTTTTTGGAGCTCTTCTTTCACTATCTCCCTAAGATTTGGATTCATCCTTCTTTGAGGTTGTCTGATTGGTCTACTGTTTTCCTCAATATAGATATGATGGATCCAAGTCTTAGGATCAATACCCTTCATGTCAGTATACTCCCATGCAAATGCAGTAGAATGTTTTTGCAAGATTCTGGTTAGTTCTTCTTGTTGTGATTTCTCCAAATGTTTGTTGATATTCAATGTCTTTTCTGAAAAAATCTCAATAGCATAATTACCAAATTCTTCCATAGAGTAAAGAGACATTTGTCTTGATGATAAATATTCTATGTCAGATTCCAATTGAAATTGTGTGGGGTCATATTCTGAGGTTATCTCAAAATATTCTAATGTGTTCAGAATTTGAATATCTTCACTAATTTCAGAAATGGTAAAGACAGGTTGTATAGTGTTCTCATCATCGACCCATTCATTGTCTCCTATTTCTGTGATTGCTCTTGCTGGAGGATACAAATTGAATTTCTTTGTCGAATTACCATTAGAAATGTACATGTCTTCAGATCTACAACTAATAAAAGCATCAGCTGTGGCCAGCCAAGGTCTTCCTAAGATAATTGGATGTCCTCCTAGATTGCTTTTGGGAGTCAAAATCATAAAGTCTACTGGATATTCCCAAGAATCTAAGGAGACTGAAATATCTTCTAATACACCATCCGGTTTAATAACCGATCGATCTGCAAGTTGCAATAAAGTAGGTGTAAAAAGAAGGTTAGGAAGTTTTAACTGTTCCATAGTCTGTCTACTCATAATGTTGATAGCAGCCCCTAAGTCAATCAATGTGTTTGGAATTTCTATCCCATTTATATGTGTCTTGACAATTGGGCTTCCTGGATCTACATACTTCTGCATGGTAATTTTTCCCATCATAATGTCTGCAATCTTTCCTACCAGGTGGATTCTTCTTGTGTCCTTTAGCTTCCTTTCTGGTCTTTTGAAACTCAACTCCTTTATGGTTTTTGCTAGAATAGGAATTTCTCGAATGGCTTGTAGCAATGGAATCTTGATACAAACATTCTTCAATTCATCTAGAAAGTCATAGTTAGGCAACAAGATTTGTTTTTCCACCCCCTTATCAATTTGTAGTCTTTCCGGAAAAAGAGGTGTAGATGAAGATACAGGTTGCTCAACTATAGGAGTTGTGGATGTTAGCTTTTCTTTTTCTTTTTGAATTTTTGAATTTTGAAGAGATTCTTCCTCGGAACCCTTATTGACTTGAAGAGAGTCCTCTTCAGAGGTATCTTGCTCTTGAATGTCTATAGAAGGTTTTTCTAAAACTCTACCAGATCTGAGTTGTACATCGTTGAGAGGAACAATCATATAGGTAGGAAATTGTTGTCCTTCTACCATATAAGTAGTTTGAGGGTTCTTATTGTTAGGATTTGGCAATGGGTGAGCTGGAAGTTGATTTGTCTTTTGTTGGTATGGGAGCATGAGTTGAGGATTTGTATTTTGTTGAGAAGGTTGTTGTTGTGGAAATGGCAATGAAATTTGTGGATTTGGGCTTGGAAATTGTGGAGCTTGTTGATTTTGAAAAGATGGAGGATATTGATAAAATTGAGCAAATCTCCCATAAGGATTTTGCATCCCTTGTACCCATGGCTGATATGAATTCTGATGTTGGGGCCAAGGTTGTTGCCAAGGATTCCAATTTGGTGGGGTTTGAAGATTCATAGGGTTATTAAACCCTTGAGATTGTTGTCCTTGCCAAGGTCTCCTTGCGACAAAACAGAGAGATTCTACTGAATTTGGATCTTCTTGAAAAACAGCTTTGAGTCCAGGAATTGAAGGACAATCCTTGATCTCATGATTTTCTGAGCAAATCATACATGTTTCTACAACTTTTGCATCCAAGGGACATTCCCTTAAAGCATGTTTTTTTCTACATTTCGGACAAAAGATGGCTAAGGCATCTGTTTCTGCTTTCTGCTTGTTTTGGATTTTAAGGGTGTCTAGTTGTTCACTAAGGCTCCCTAAGATATCATTTTTGAACTCATCAAGCATATTACCAATCTCTGCCCTACTTACTGATCCAGTTGCAGATTTGTTAGCCCTAATAAGAGAAGAATCCCTAGGCCCTTTTCGAGTTTTAGATTTTCCTCTTGAGAGATGGATACATAGTTCTGTTATATCACGAAATGGAAGTTGAGAAATGTCTCCTTTCCCCATCATGTTTAAAATGTCTATCCATTCATCTCTAATGGCTTTTAATATGAGGGCTTTCAAGGTTTCATCATCTAAGTTGCTCATCTTTGCTCTTTTCAAGTTGTATTGAAATCTTTCAATTAATTCTTCCAAATTTTCATCTTCTTTTTGCATCATTTTGAATACCTCATCCTTGTGATTGGTGGGCATACAATAGTCCAAGTATCTATCCAAAAATGTTTGTTTCATTTCATTCCAAGTCCTGATAGATTGAGTGGCTAATCCCATGAACCATTTCAAAGCAGGTCCCTTCAATGTTGAAGGAAACAGTTTGAGTTTTTGAGAATCTTCCATATAGTCATAAGTTCGGCACACTACTTCAAACTCAAACAGAAATGTTTCAGGATCCTCACTTCGCAATCCATAAAAAGTTAGGGAGAACAGATGGTGAGATATTTTTCATTGTTGCATGAGTTTCCTCATCAACTATAGGGAATCCAAGCAAATTGTCCCTATTTCTACCGTTATTTCCTTCACCATTGTTATCTTCATTATCTCCTCCTCTTCTACCTCCACCTCTGTTTATTACTTCCTCTGCCATGATAGTTTCTTTAGAGTCCTTATAGTCCTCTAGTTCTTCTACCAAGGAAGGATGAGAGAAAGTCTCTTTGTTTTCTAAGTGGGTTTTAGTAGGTGGTATAGGAGAATCCTCTAATTCAGCTGTTCCTTGACTTCCAAAAATCTTAAGGATAGGGGTAGATGGTGGTGAATCTGGTCTATGCCTTGAAGAAGATGGAGTTGTGAAAATCGAACTCTTGGCTTTAGCTATAAACCTTCCCCTAGAATCTCTTGCTCTATGCATGTCATTTTTTTATGTTTTTTTTTTTTAAAAGTTGGGCTAATAATTCTCTTTCTGATCTTCCAGATCACACTAGGTGCAAGAAGAGAGCATACTTAAGAAATTACTAAACCAATAACTCTCTTTTCTGATCCTCCAGATCACACTAGGTGCAAGAGGAGAGCATGCTTCAAGAAGTTATCAAGTTTTCCCTTCTTTTATGATTTTATGTTTTTTTTTTAAGAAATTGGCTACCTAGTTACACTTCCCCGGCAACGGCGCCAAAGTGTTTGGTCAATTTAGTGTGTCCTAAATTGCTGCATTTAATTTGTCAATCCGGGAATCGTAAGCTGATGAAGTGCGGCGCACTATATGTGCAAGATAACCTATTTCTTAACTTTTGTCGTTTTTGATCTTTCTAAGGTGAAATGGAAATTCTAAAATGAAAAACAAGTTTGGTTATATTTGTTCAAGGAAGTGATATCCCCTATAATGATTTACCAATCTTGAAACTTTAAAAGCAAATTGAAAATTACAATGACAAGACTTGAAAGAAAGTAAAGTGTACTGCTGAAATGAAAAGGTGCTGCTAATCTAATGAATCAAAACAGGAAACTAGTGAACATGAAAACCAAACTATTCTTATTTATAACTAAATACAAAAGAAACTGTATTAAGGAAATTCAATTGCAACAGAACTAAATCTAAATCAGATTACATCAATTCATTTCCTGACCCTTCATCATTAGACCAGCTATGACTTGCGGAAGTAATCATAAAAAACTTGTGTAATTGATTATTTAATTTGCAGAAAGTAAACTAATACTAAACCATACACATATAATTCAATCCCTCACCATCAGTCCAGCTGTGGCTTTCGGAGGCAACTGAAGATGTCATACATGATTTAATATATCTAAATTTGCAGAAAAGAAACTAATACTAAACTACACATTTCATAATGCAGTCCCTCACCATCAGTCCAGCTGTGGCTTTAGGAGGCAACTGAAGATGCTATGAGCAGCTTAATATATCTAAATTTGCAGAAAAGAAACTAATACTAAACTACACATTTCATAATGCAATCCCTCACCATCAGTCCAGATGTGGCTTTCGGAGGCAACTGAAGATGCTATGAGTAGATTAGTATATCTAAATTTTAACTACTGAAGCAGACAAACAAAACTAAAATGTACAAAGCAAGACCGAAGTTAAACAAAAGCTATGAAAAACAAACTAGCAGCAGAACAATGTTAGTTTCATGTCATTAGTCAAAAAGCTTATGAAAATGCTTGGGCTGCCCATCTAAAACCTGAAAAACATAAACACTGATCAGTGATTAACAATTAGAAAGCATGAAAGACAGAAATGAAATGGAAATTATGGAAGTATATAAACAGAAATGAAACAACTGCAAAGTATGAACATATGGATGGATTATAATACAATGACTTTTAAAGAAATGAAATGAGAAATATACACTAATACACAAAACCTTGGGCGAAGCGGGGCCCTCTACAGCCTTGGTAACGATCATAAACACGAATTAAGTTGAAAAACGAGAGAGTCTTCTCATATTAAAAAGCGATTCATTACGAATGGTAGTGTTACGCTCGAGGCGTAGTACTGTGACTAACGAGAGATTACATTCGCTAACATCAGCTATCAAATAACTTTATGTGCGTATGCAGCATTAATAACAATAGCTGTAGCGTCTATTTTTGTTCATGATGGCAGAGGGCACGTAGACCACTACGTCCACGGATATAGGAGTATGGCCGTGTTGGAAAGTGAATCTACGGAAGGTGGATGCTTGAATTCGACTCCAGAGCTCTGCACGGATGTCGATTTAACCTCCGTGAATTCGACTCCAGAGCTCTGAACAGATGTCGATTTAACCTCCGCAGGCTTAGAAACGGCCGTATGGATGTTTATGTGCCACGAAACAGAGTCCGGCCGACATGAAACTCCATAGTTGACTTCCATGTGGACGCCTTTGACCGCGGCTTCTTTGGACAAGTTTGCTTGAACCAATAGGACACGAACCATGTCCACGTCATTCCTGACCTGCCCATGTGGCTCGTTTCCCTTGTAGACACCTATAGCATAGAGTTTTACAAAATAGCTGCGGAAAGTTGCAGCAGTTGCGGAAAGTGGCAAGATTCCGCAGCTGAATGAACAAAATCTAGATCAAATAGCAAACACAAAAATATAATTAAAAACCATGTTAGATGCTCTTTTGCACATGATATTGACAATTTGGGAGGTTTAGGTGAGTGAAAAAGGTATGGAAAGATGTATGGAAAAGATGCAAATTTGGGATAACACCATATAACCATAACCTCGTGTTATATTTAAACCCTCCGCACCGTATTACTCCTGGGCCCCACCCTTTCAAACTCGCTCGCCGATCCATACCCCCAACCACCGTTGGATCTCGCCCCTCCTATCCAACGGTCCTAACCTCATATCACGCCCTCCATCACCCGGCGTTTAACGCCCCCAAACCTTGCGAAAGGGGCGGTATTCCCACCATCCCATCCGCCACATGGCGTCCCCTCTATGGCATCGCACACCCTCCGCCAAAACCATTTACCACCTTCACCCCATGTGATAAACCACCCATCATCCTTCGCCCCTACTTCAAAACCATTTAACCCCCGTTCAAATATGTTCAGGGCCCCGATCCTCTGTGCTAAGCCTATGCAAACTCCCCAAAAGCCCTACAAGCCCAAACAAACGCAGAAAAATCGCAGTTCAAGTTTTAATTAACATATGTTTTTAAATATGAAAGTAATCAAGGTAAAAAATGCAGAGTTTGCATTTCTAAGGTCCTAAAAGCGTTCAAACAAACTCTCTAGGTGACGATCCAGCAAGTTTTTGTTCAATCAAAGGGACCAGGAGCGTCAGATTAAAGCATAAACATCAATGGATCATAACCATTGATGGTTATTCAAGCACTCCAACAGCAGTAAGAGTTCTCCACAGCGCAGGATAAAGAAAACAAAGGAGTTTATAACAATGGCGGGCAGAGATAAAACCAAACAAAGAAACACAGTTAGAAGGGGCAGAAAAAAGAGGTTAAAAGGTTAAAGGTTGAAAGAAAGATTAGAAGACAGAATTAAAGGTAAAACACAGAAAGATCAAGGTCAAATAAAAAAGGCATGGATGAATACAAATGATGAAAGATTGGTCAAAGGTTCATGATAATGAACAGAGAAAGAAGGACAGCAAAGACATCAAAGATAGATTCCGAGTTAAAATCCAAATCTTTAAAATCCAAATCGGGGTTTAAGGTAGAAATTTGAATAATAACTGAATTATTCACTGAGATTATCCTGATTACACACTATTTAAGCTTCATGCATAATACATAACCTCTTCTACAATTGATCATCAATTTGTGGAAATAGAAGCAGTCGCATGCGCACATAAAAACACAATCAAGCACACATATAACACAGTATGTAATGGGGAAAGCATACAGCTGAAAACCCCCAACTATCTGTATATTATAATGATAGAGAACATGTAACAATACATAGCACAAAGCTCTCACAGCTCTCAGTACTATCTCACATGCTACACACAAACTAGCACGGAAGATGAACAAGTCACAGGTTCAAATCTCCTCCACAAGTCTGCCTGCCTCTACTGCGCAATCCAAGATGAGAATGAATGAGATCCAAGTTCGAATCCACCTGGCTTGTACAGCGCAATCCTCATTGGAAATCTCAATCCATGTGTGTGCAAATCTCATGCACAGCCATAGTCACAAATGATAGTAGACTCACCCTTTCACCCACCTCTAACACTGGTCTCCACTGAACTGTCCATGCATTGCAGTTAACTGATGTATTCTTTAGTTGATTTATGAGTTAATAATTAGTGAATTAATTAATAATTAATTCACACCACTCATCACTAGTGTATTTATCGGTTAGACTAAATACAACTAGTTCAACTAAGTTAAACCGAACACAACTCCTGTTGTCTCATTCCTCCCGACTACGCCACATGAGTTCTGGCGAAGTCAACCATGCAATAGCTCAACTAATCCTTGGGAAAAGCGTATTTCCTTCATCGACTACATGTGCCTCCTCCAAACATCCATTGTTGCTCCAAGAGGATAAGATAATGTTTATAGTCCAAATATTATTAAGAGCTAATAATATTCGTGATCTATTTTAGATTGGCGGTCTAAAAATAGATTAATATCTAAAAATAGAGGTCCATCTATTTTTACCAACTTGACAATCATCCATAAATAGCATCCTGCAACTCATAGACCATGATCCATATGTCTAAAAATAGACATAGTCTAAAAATAGACTTTGCGACAAAAATCACTTGTGGCCCCCAAGTTTAGGTGATCACTTTCCAACTAGGATCGGGGAAAGATGTTTCGGGATGCCTCCTTCTTGTTTCTTGTTGCAATATTCAACATTTAGAACAAATTTAAGGCAAATTAACAGAGAAGACAGATCCGAATGACTAAGGCACTCAGAAATTACTTCTTCAGACCATATCTGCCACCTGCAAGCCTCATTTCACTTCAAAAAAAGGCAGCTACAGTTATTGAAATAGTTAGAGATATTTCCCAGCTACTCAAAAGTTATTGTAAAAGTTAATGAAAAACCTTAAAGGTCAAAAATATCCTAAAGGTAGCTCAGCAATTAAGTTAAAAATTTATTGTTATAGTGAGTCAGTCACATATATTTTTCCTTGGGCATTGTGTGGTCTCAAAGGTCAAAATTATTAACTCTGTAATAAATACAAATCTGTCACCCTAGGTTAGGGAAACCTCCTCATTTTGCAGATAAATATGGCATGTATTATTCATTTTTAGTGTTGGTTGGTTGGTTGGTTGTTGGTTGCTAGTTAGTCGTTGTGATTGTTAGGCTGGATTTGATCAGACTCTGAGCTGCAAAGGTTACTGCACTGGAGTAATGTAATTGTTTTGGACATCAGTGATACAAGCACGTTCACAGGATTCTTGAGCTATGTTAATGGTGATGTTATCCAGGATTTGTTAATGTTTCCCTTTTGTTTTTCCATATTTTCCATCATTTCTTTGATAAAAGAACTAAAAATTTAGATTAAGATATGTTGTCTGGGCACCTTAGTTCTGTCTGCTTCTTTCACCTTAATGTTTTCTTCTGCAAGGTCTGATTAGAGAATTTAGGGTTGTCCTTCTATTTAGTTCTACCTAGCTTGTTGCCTTGAAATTTACTCAAAAGAGTCCAGCCAAAGAAGTTTATGGTTTGTCGTTTCCTTTGGTTTTGCTTGAAATGTTATTTTCAAGGCCTTCTTTGAAGTTTACTTAGTAGATTCTAGCCAAAGAAGTTTATGGTTTTCTTTGTCCTTTGGTTTGTCTTAAATTGTTTCTTCGAATGTCTTTTCAGAAGTTTGATTAAAGAATTCTTAACTACTCTTTAGTTTCGCCGAACTATTATGTTAAATGTTTTCTTTGTCTGAAAGAAATAACTAGAGAATTCAGGGTTGTCCTGCTCTCTAGGATTGTTGGATTATTGTCTCAAGGTTTACTTAGTAGAGTCTAGCCAAAGAAGTCCATGGTTTTCCCTGTCCTTTGGTTATTCTTAAACAGTTACCTAAAAGGTGTTTCTTGTTGAAGTATGGTTAAAGGATTCTTAATTGTCTTTTAGTTTTATTGATTTCACAGCTTATTGTCATTACATATTTCATCTAATCTATGAAATCCACTTGATATAGTTAGCTTGCCCTATGAAAACCCTTGCAGAGTTGGTGAACAATTAAATCCTTTTATGACTCCATAGCCCAATGGATTAATGCTTCTCACAATCTGTCTATTCAACTAAAACACTCAATCAATTAATCAACTAAACAAAACAAACAGTCCTAGAACTTCATAACTAGCATAAAATTAGAAAACAAAAGCATAAAGACACATCATTTTCATCACAAAAATAGAGAGAGCCCTCTCTATGTCCAAGAAGGCTAGGTCCTTGGACTCCAAAGTGGTTTGATGTGGTTCCCTGTAGAGTTGTTCTTTCCAATCTTGCAAATCATGGGGAGCCAACACACCTTCAAACAACAAACCCCTCCATCATTTCATTTTTCAAATAGGAAATGGATTTACAATACAATGGGTATTTCCATCCCCATTTTGTCATCATGTTAAAACACAAATTTGGAGAAGGAGTCTTGTCATTGCAGTGATATAGCAATGAGCTTCATACTATTTATCTGTGAAATCAACATGACTATGACCTATAATATATGATTGTTCAATGTGTTATAGTAATTTGTGTTCAACAGTGAGACTATAACCATAACTAAGTAATGTATGATTGTAACAAGGTGTCTCTTGTGTTTATATCACTATGTATATTCAGTGTTCATTCTATTGACAATGATGTAGTCACGATGACAGTAAAACCTATTATGGAATTGACCTTGATATGAATTTTAATGATCTTAGTATGGAATACTTGAAATTAACTCTATATTTGGGAGTACCCTTGTGAATGGCAATAGCCTTTTGTATAAATAGGTATGCTTTACTTCATGTTGTGTGTGGATAGATATGTGAGATATGGTTTATAAAGTATGTTGAAAACATTTGGATTATACTTAGTGTATTAGAGGAAATCTTGGATCTACTAAGATAAAAAAATTCCAAACGTATAGAAATTTAGAAAATCTTCATAAACTAACAGAACTAGCAGTATACAGTATCAAAAAGATAACATATCTAACAACATTGTCATGTTATTCTGTCAGAATGTTCCTTTATAATAGACTATAAATGTTCCTTCCTTACAATTTCGCATATAGTATGGAATAAATCAACCTTCGTGTGACAAGAAAAATAGACAACCCATCCAAAATCCACATCATAATGTGGTTACAACCAAAAACATATAACACCCCTATTCTTTATGGCCTTGAGAATCTTCAATTCTAAACCCTGAGTTTCATGATTGAGCTAAGTAGGTTGGGCTTCCTAAGAAGGGTTGATTAGGTTCTGGTTGATTGCTGCCATAAAATTGAGACCATTTTGTCCCTTCCAACCATGGAGGAATTGAGTACCCATACCTCACACTTGTGCTGAGTGGAGGTGTGTGATGAGCATACATTGAATTCACACCTCATGTGGTAGGAATAAGGCAAGTGGGTAAACCCCCATTTTGATAGTAAGGCACTTGAATGTTTATGAGGTCATGGAATAATGGTGTATTATTTGCAATATTGTCCAATGTTTTGGACATGTCCCTGGTTTCATTTTCATCAACTGTGCTTGCATTTATGTCAAGCATATCAGTCATCCATTGTTCCTTTTCAAAAATTTGTTTAGCCTTTCTTGCTTCCTTTTCATGTCTTGCCATTTGTTTTTGTTGCTCCTTCTCTTGCCTTGCTCTCTCTCTTTCAAGATTTTCATCTGCTCGACGTTGTGTTGCAACAGCCCTTGTTGCCTTCTTCTCCTTGGCTTGATCCTTTTTTTTTGTTTTATTTCATGAATTCCAATTTTTTTCTTTTTAGTCTCAACTAAGAGTTTTATATAGTCTTCTAAGGTGAGTAACTGTGAACTTCAGCCCAAACGAAGACTACCGGGTGTTCCTTGATTCTTTTTCATTGACACTTTTTCTATTGGTAGCTTTAGGAACTGCTCAAGTAACTTCTCCACCCCCCCCCCCCCCCCACTCCATGTCATTGCTTGGCACTTTCCTTTCAGTGTTTGTGGAAATTGATTGAAATATATTGTTATCTTCACCTGGTGCCTCATTATGTGCTTCATCTTCTTCCATTGATCTATTGTCCACAAAAAAAGAACAATTTCACTGTTCAATTCAGCCGGTTGTGAAGACATGTTCATGCTTTCTTCATTGGTTCTTGTGACACTGTGTTCGTTCAAATTAATGATGCCTTCTGCCAGCCATGATGGTGGGTTTACTTGGCTTGGCAATGTCAATTGGTCATTTTCACTGTCATTAACAATATCATCAATTTCATTTTCAACTACATTTGCATTAACAATATCAACAATTTCATTTTCAACTACATCTGCATTGTCAATTGCATGTTCAACAATGTCATTAACAATATCAGTAGCAAAAGTTCTATGTGCTTGACTTGGTAGAACAACCTCCATGTTGCTATCAATTTGTTCGTGAATATACTGTGTTTCACATACATGCTCATCATCATCAACATATAACTGTCATTGAGAGAGGGAAATTATATTACCAGCTGCAAGCACATCAGCATGTTCATGTACTTATTTTTGCACTTCAACATCTGTTTGGACATGCTCTTCTTCCTAACCATCCACATGAAATGCTTGGCTACAACCAGTATCATGCATAAGAGCATCATAATTCATTGGCCATATTCTTGTCCTCCTAAAGCCAGCCTTGATATTTGATGGTGTCAGAACCCTTTTAAAAGCTTTACTTGCAAACTTTGCTAGCTCGAACCTTTTCACCTCAACCCCTGGATTCTTTGCCATCCATGCAGCACGCTCTAACTTGAAATATTTCTTGAAAGGGCCAAACGTACTAACATCAAGGGGTTGCAATCTGTTAGTGGTATGAGCAGGCATTGTTAAAAGGTTAATGCCCAAATTTTTTGCTTCCTCAATTGTTTGTACAACCATGTGGCTTCCATGGCCATCTAATATCAATAGGTGTATGTTATTAGGTGAGACACCACCTGGCACATATGCAGAAAAGTGGCAAAGCCAATTTTAAAAAAATTATTTAATCATCCATGCATGGGGATGTGCATCCATGCATGCACATGGTTCATAGTTTTGTATATAGTTTTCCAACTGATTTTTACCTTTGAATAGATAAAATCTTGGGATTGAAGCGCCAATTTCATTGACACAACAAAAAATGGTTATCCACTCCCTGTTCTTAGGGAAAAACTTTGACATGTTTCGGCTCCCTCCCTTGGCAATTACCCACATGCCACAATTCCTTCTCGCCTATAAACCTATTTCATCACAGTTCCATATATGGTATGCGTCATAAGAATGTTTATCGTATGTACTAGAAAGAGTGTCATAGAACTTACATACAATTGTAGGGAGAAAATTTAATGCTCTGTCTCTGTCAAGGCCCTCATTTGTACGGAATACACGGTCTAGATGCCTTTTTTTTAACACAAACCACCATGATTTACCAGGAAACCCATCTTTGAATGGGTTTGGCCTCCCTTGACAGATTTGAGCAACTGTGGATTTGAGTTGTATCAACTCTAGCCCATGTCCCAATTGGGCCATTTCTTTACACCACTCAACCACCTCGGCCTCCTCCTCTTCAGTCATAACTATAAGAGGCCCTCTATGTTTTGTATGAGTGAGCCCATTTATCCAATAATGTATTGATGAGGGAGGAATACCATGTTTATTTGCAGATGTCTAAACTGAAAATCCATTAAACTCTATGTTGTCAATTGCAGCTAACATTTCTTCTTTTTTCCAACCTCTTATAGCATTGATATTTTTAGTTGAATTTTCCCCTTGGATTGTGGTTGACAGTGGCTATGTGAGTGGTGATGTGACAACATCAGCTTCAGCCACATGGTCATCCTCAATAACATTTCTTGGAGCATTGTTAACATTCACATCACCTATCATTTCCTCATCTAATGAAGTGCATCGCAAATGGGCACCCTTGGTCACTCTTCTGCCACTTCTCCTTGTACGAGCTACATAATTAACTCTTGCCATAGATGCAACTGCATGCATTTAGTTAAGAATATTTTTCTATTAATTTGTAGTTTATGTGGATAACAAAGCATCCAGAATCAGTATGGTTAATAAAAGTATGATATAGAGCTCCTTTCTAAGGAAGAAATAGCATTATTTTGATTAAGAAAAAACAATTTGAGTATAAAAATGTTAGGTTATTTTTATTAAGATAAAACAATTTGTGTATAAAATTTTGAGGAGCCCACCCAACATTAGAAAAATCCAAATGAGCATAACTATGTAGAAGAATTTTAAGCTTAGATTAGTGTGTTCATGCCCAAGGTTTCTGAACGCCTTTCCTTCTGTTACCCTTTTCTTATTTTATGTCTTGTCATATTTGATTCCTATGCTCAACTATTGCAGAAAGATATGTTGACTTCAAGTTCAAATGATACAAATTCTATGCTAATCTATTGCAGATAGATATGTTAACTTCAAATGTTACAGCTTTTATGCTCAGCTACCGAGATATGTTCCATGAGCTAACTTAATGATACAGTGTTTTACACAAATGATGCAGTTCCTTAAATATTGTGAATGGTTTTCTTATGTTTTGTTTTTGGTTATTTTTTTCCAGCTTCTATGCTCAGCATGCATGTAGTTAAGAATAATTGAAAAGTATGCTTTCATACAAGCTAGTTAGTATAAAAGCTAGTATTGTTTCATGTTGTTTGGCTTTACAAATCAAAAGGGACATGTTTCATTTTCAGTTCACTACATGCCAAACCATTTTTACTACTTTCAGGTTTAGGTTCGTCCAAGATGCATATAGATAAATATATGACTATTTTAGTGATTTATCAATAATTTTTGTTAGTGAACGGAAATTGGTCATAAGTATTTTAATTCTGGTATCTTGAGTGCTTTCTTTTGACAAAATATGATCAGAATTATTTCTATCAAGGATGCCAGGAATAGCTAGGCCTGTCAATACCCCATGACCTGATACAGGCACTATTACAGTCCCAATTTAAACCTTCATGGGCTTTCATCAAACACTTTGGGACTAGATAGAAATATATAAATATGGGGTATATAGTGCAATTTAAGATAGCCTCACGGCACCTTTTGATTATTTGAGTAGTTTCTCTGATTTATATTTCTTTCTTTGCACATTTGTAAGATTGAAAATAATGTTCAATCTGGTAACATCATCTCTTCCCATTTATAACAGTTTACAGTCTTGGGAGGTCTTACTTAGGCACAAATAAGGTCTTAGGTCTTGGGAGGTCTAACCTGAAGCTATAGTGAAGGCCCTATATATTTTGTTAGCTCTTGGAAGGTCTTACCTGAAGCTATAGTCATGGTCCTATAAGTTTTTTTAGTTCTAGAATGAACAAACCTTAAAAATATTTCAACACGATTTGGGAAAAAATGTCAAGACGACCAGTTGACAGTGCACGATAAAAAAATTGAAGTGAAAAGAATATGGCTCACATGCAGACAAACATTTAGAAATCTAATTTTCTCTAAGATATGTGAAAACCCCGTTTTATATTTCTACTTTGCAGTTCCATTCACCATAAACCCCACTGCATTCTAAACTCCGGAGGATCACTTATTTTTCCTCTTATAAGGATGTAGTTGTTGGGAAGCAATCCCAACAATGGACATTGCAAAAACACTAGGTAATGTTCTCACTTAAACAATTCTAAGATTGATTCCCCTTGTAATTGTCTTCTAATATCTTATGGGTCTTTGTTGTCTTTAGCTCTGCATTCAACTACAATATTTTCTGGATAAAAGAAATCTATCATTTTTCATCAAGGTGAATATATTCCTTAATCTTCGGAAGAATGAAGATTTGTACCCATATGCTGGTATTCTAATGTTGAAGCCTAGGGACTAGAATGAGATGGAAAATTGTTTTTTTGAAAGCAACCCCTCATTTTTCAAGTTACTGCAATCACTGTAATGTGGAGGATGTATGACCTGATAATGATATTCATACTAAATTTGTTATTTCCTTGAATCCTTTTCACATGCAGTCAATCTACTATTTTCTGTTGCACCCACAAATGCCTCTTTAATTTTTAATCTATGATATAACTGGATATCTTCTGATATCTTCTGGGTCTTTGTTGTCTTTATCTTTGCATTCAACTACAATCTTTTCTGGATGAAAGAAATCTATACAATGACTGTAAAGTCTTACAATGTTGGAGACACACACAGAAATCCTAAGTTTGGATTGGGAAGACATGGTAATTTTGCAAGTTGTTTGGCAATTGAGGCTAGCCTTAGCTCTATTCTCGGACCTAGTTATAAAGTGCATTGCCTAGACATTAGAAGTTTTTGTTATAATCTAGTTAATTTTGTTATACATTTTGTTGATTTTGTTGTTGTATATGTTCAAACTTACAGAGAATTGAGTTGCTGATGTTTTTGAATAGCATCACAGTGACAAACTTATTGTACAATAAATTATACATGCTCTATGATAGATGGAAGCCAAAAATATTTGGGAAGACACGGTAATTTCGCAAGTTGTTTGGTTGCTAAGGGTAGCCTTAGCTTTGTTCTCGAACCTAGTTGTGAAGTGCACTACCTAGAACTATTGATAACATTCATCTCCTCAACTCAAATCAAAGGAGAGACTGTAAGAAAACTGAAATAAAGACTTAGAAATGAAAATATGAAAACTAAAATAAAGACTCATAAATGAAAATAAGTGTAAGAAAAATGAAATAAACACTCACAAATTAAAATAAAATTGTGTTGTAATTGAAAAAACTAACCTGAATATATTGTGAAATGTTCTGAAGTGTGTTCTGTGATGGTTTGTCTCTAGAGCTGATGAATAGTTTGAATGTGAAACATGTAACTTCAGCAGTGGTTGAACTTCTTTTATAGTTTTTTGTAGTTGAATTTAATTGGTGACAATGATGGGCATGGTTTGCAATGGCTTCATTTTGCATATGTGATTAGGATTGAATTTGATGTGATCCAATGGTTGGGAATTTGTTTTGTTGATCCATGTGCTTTGATCTGTTTTAATGGGAAATAGAATAGGTTGAATGTCATTTATTGAATTTATTGGGTGGGTGTCATTTATTGTACACAGTGGGTTTAAATTTTGTTATTGGGTGGGTGTCATTTATTGAACACAATGGGTTTAAATGTTGAAAAACACAGCAGTTATGGCTGACATACATTAAGTTTTATTATGTGCAAGTATGGATATTTAGTTGGGATAGAAAGCATCAGTTATGATCAGTGGGGATGAAGTGACTGCCCTATTGTACTTCTGGAATTGACCATTTTGGAAGGATAAATGGTTTTATGAGTTTTCTGGAATTGACCATTTTGGAAGGATAAATGGTTTTATGAGTTTTCTAGTTGAGACAATAGGATTTGTACTCTTAATACTTATTAAACTATTTATGAATAGTTGTGGGCTGAGTCAATGACTTGGGAAATTTTGGACATAATTTAATATATATTTGGACTTAAAGTTATTTGTTTTTGTTTAATTATTGATTGCATATATGTCAATTTTTGGTGGGTTGGTGGGACCAGTACTATAACAATCACTAGTGCCTACATAACATTAGATATTTCTCCCCTATACGGTTCTCATTTTATACTTGTTGTATTTATTATTTGGTTTTGGTTTTCTAATTATTATATTTACATGTTGACATATCCTACATTCCTATTTAAATGAATATAACTTTGTACTATCCTACATTCATATTTTAATAATATAACTTTGTATTGATACATAATATAAACCTACATCCCTTTTTAAATGAATAGAACCTTACACTATATAAACCCGTATGTTTTTTTTTCCCTTCAAAATCAAATGGTTAGACCACCCAAACTAATCATGGAATCTTGTTGTAAGGAAGGAATCCAATTTAATGAGGTTAAACTAGCTTAAAAGTTGCAGGGCTTATGTAAAATTTGTTGGAGTGATTAACTCTTGTTTTATTGTTAATGTGGGATTCTTTATAATAATATGAGGTTATGGTGGAGAGATATTTTCGAAAACGTTTTGATTCGGTTAAAAAAAACTCGTGAATACTTTTAAATGTTGGAGGACGAAAATGAGATCTCCACTAGGGTTTTTGTTGACGTCAGAATCTTCAGGACTACGGCGGTCGTAGGCATGATTGGTCGATTATTGCGGACAATCTATCCGGATAGATGGGAGATCGATGGCGTATTAGTTATCAAATCGCTAGATTACACTTTTGCAATTGTGATCCGCTTGTTAACATCGTTTTCAAGCGCTGGATCTGTTTTTTCCATGGCGATCGCAGTACCGAAGGCCTCCTTTTTATCAGATCTATCGCTCTTTCATGCGGATATAGGGTTCTGGGCCGTGATGTTGCGTCCTGGTAAGCGAAGACTTCCCCGGATCTCTGAAGCAGAGGTTATGAATGATGCCGGAGTCATGGTGGGGGTTTCTTTTCTCGCTGTCCTGCTTTTGAGTATATGGGCATATGGGATTTTTCATCTGGGGATACGCGCAATCCCCCGTCTTGGCTTCGGCGAAATTCCAACAGCTTTGGGGATGAATCAAAGGTTTCCCGCATATATAGTTGTCGGCGGCGATAGCCAAAACATAGTTCGTCTTTTTGAATTTTCCAATTTTTAGAAAAGCAGTTTAGTTAGAGTACGGCTTTTCAAATATTGTATCGTCAAATAAAAAAACCAAAATGTGTAATAGTTTGAACAAATCATTTTAAAATTCTAATTATGTTTTGATTATGTAATATTTTTATTATTAACATTTTGAATATAACAAACGGAGGGAAAAAATTTGAGTTAAAATCTTGATTTCTGTTATTTAAACTGGTTTTTTTGACTATATATATGGATTCAGCACCCTAAAAAAACCCTAGGGCACTTCGATGCAAGGTTACCTATCAAACTTATGTTTTCAATGAATTCCGGCCGGATTTTAGAGAAATTAGACCGGAAAAATCCACCAAAAAAGCCTTCAAAAAGTCACAAAAAGTCGCACTAAAGACTACTCGATAACGGATTAAAACACTATTGTGATGTTTTTAGGTTAATTCCATTCAATCCCAAAATCAATAATGAAAAAATTGTTAATTTTAAAGATGGAGGTAAGATATATATTCTATTACATTATGTTTTTTTGTTTCTCATAATGATATTCTTTCTTATTGTTTGTTGAGTGGTTATTATTTTTTAAACATATACTTCCTCTTTTTAAGAATCTATATATTTTCTTTTTTGTATGTGATAAATGTTCAATATTCATAAGATGAAATAGAAATGTAGAGGCCTTTTAATAAGATAAAGATTGTTGTATTGTGGAAATTTCAAACCTATGCTTAAAGTAAATTTGAAAATTTTACCTCAATACTTGAGGTTTCTTAGATCATTTTCTTGTGAACATTCATTTTTATGATGGAATATATAATATTAATTATAACGAAATATATTTCACTTCTGCAACCAAAGCCACCAATTAACCCAAGAAAACAAACATTGAAAAATTGCACTTCAAGGGCCAAAGATTCATAGCCCAAGGGCTCAATCCACTTTATAGATCTGATTGAGAAAATACTTTATAACAATAGATTTAGTATTGTCTTGAATCTGCCTCTTTAGTTCCTTCTTAGTTTGTTAGATATGGTGAGGGAATAATGAAGTAAGGTAGGCGGATTTTTTGCTTCTCATAGCCAGAAACAACTGTTGTTGACAAAACAAAGGAAAACCAATGTCGATTTCAATTTCCTCGAGGTCTCATCTCTAGTGATATTCATGATAAGAATTGAATCCATAACCAAACCTCTATTTATGATTGCCTCAATGTCTTCTCTCTATGGGTCTACAGGATAAATGTTGAATCATTAACCTTCAGTGATCTTTGTTTTCACTGCATCATGGTTCAAATGTTCTTGGTAAGTCATGTTTGCATGTTAACAAATTCCCTACTATGGTCAATATCACTTTGTAAATTTTCTAACCTTTCATGATAAATCAATGTACCAAACAACCTTAGAAACTATTTGTTAACATGAGAAACATAGGTCTCGTTTTGAAATATGCAATGCACAATATTTGGACAATAAAGTTACACTTCATATTATAACATAATGATGATAAAAGTAAATATCATTAGCTTATCACTAGCTGGTATAACATCCCCTATCTGCTTAGCACAAGCTGGTACACTCCAATTGCATCCAAAACTTAACTAGGATATCCATCATCAACATCCAACCCTATCCAACAATAATAGCTCAAGAAGGCATCACAAGAAGCTACTCTTAGCCACTCCAAAGGATAAGTAACAAGCTAGTATCAACACCCCCAACAAGTCCACCCTTTGTTCATTTGCATCTCACAAGTATTCTTAGAGATTCACCAAGCTTGCATCACATAAGCTCTCAATCTTCTTCGGTCCTCTAGCACTCATGTTTTACTTTGGGGTTAGCTTCATGAAATCTTATGGCCTTCTTACATGACACGAGTTAAAAGGTTGCAAGATAAACTCTAGTGCTAGCCTTCCAAGCTTCTTGTCAATTGTACGGTTTTCATCACACAAACCCTAGGATTTTTTATCATGCACCACACAAGTACCGAGACCTCTAGACAATGTTACAATGGAATACTAGGAATGCACAAACATAAGTTCCAAGTACTCTTCAAGGTAAGCATTACACCAAGATCTAAGACTCCTCTACTCTTGAAAGAATTTCCCATGCATTCTTCCTCCATGCATCAAATAAGTACAATAATCCCAGATCATGTCTTCTCTAGGTTTGTATCACAAACCATAGTGCTACCACTCTTGCATTAAAAAAAAAAGCAAGGTTCCTCCAAAATAATACAAAGGAGTAATGATAACGAGCAAAGCATGCTTTCAAGTCTTTAGCTCATCTAAAAATCATGTTCCTCTCTAGGATAAGCACAAACCCTATTTTCCTCTTAGATTGCACAAGCATGTACTCCAATAACATCTTCAAGAACTAACAACTATCTTTGTGTCTCTTCACAAAGCACTAGGATCTATCTTCCCGCCTCTTCTACGGTTTACATCACAAACCCTAGATTTTACTCCCTATAAGACATCCAAGACAATTATAAAGATATAACTATGAGTACATCAAATGTAAGTAATGGCAAAGGTTCTATTTTCCTTTCATAATGAATGGGTGAGGGAGGCAAACATTAAACATTGACTACGTCCATAAAAGGAACCTTAGACTTAAGTCAACAAGGGAACTGCAAGGAGTGTTTTACAATACAAGGATGAAAAATGTCAAAGTAGGATTTCACCTTACCCCAGGGTGTTGTGCCTTTTTGTAAGAATTTAAAATGAGAGAGAAAATTATTAACAATGATAACTAGAAACATGTACACATAAATCACATGTGATTTATCCTCGAAAACCCAAACTCAAAAAACCAACCAATAGCTCTATTATTCCCTTGCCCAAACTTGAGAAAGCCAACCAAGTGAACCTTCACTACTCACCTTTAGGCACATAAAAATGGAGTATCTCCAAGCCTTTTAAATACTTCACTATGTGTAATCCATGGGTAACAAAACCCATGGGGTTTAAACATGCCATTGTTTATCTAACTATTTGACTCTTTCAATGAGTCAAGTTCAATCTGATGAGACGTGCAAAGTTCAATCTTGTGTTACTTACGATTTACCTATTCCATGATCCATATTCTCGAATCACACTGAAATTTGTTGTATGTTGAATGCTAATTTGGTGTCGGTGGGTTTGTATTGGAATTTGATTGTATTTGATGTTCGTTACCTCAATTTAAGACCAAATTGTTGTAGCCTCATGAAAAATCAAGTGTAGTATCAGTCTTGGACATGCGGTTTTGTCCTCCCTTGCAAATTGAAGGTGTCAGATTGGAACTTGCGAGCAGGCCTATATTTGAGTCATCGACTCCTTTAAAATAATCTGGTACTTCCACATATAACTATTTGATTTCTTCACAAGTGTTTGATTTATACATAACACAAATACTTTGAACCATGCCCTTCATATTTGACGTAAAGATGCGCATATACGGAAGTCACACAACTTCTATATATCTTGCAACTTCCATATATGCGCATATCTTTCGTATATGCGCATATCTTTTGTATATGTGCATATCTTCTGTATATGCGCAACTTTCGTATATGTGCAACTTTTGTATATGAACATATCTTTTGTATATGCGCAAATTCAACCTCCATATATGCACATATGAAGATATGTGCACAACTTTCGTATATACACATATACAAAAGTTGCGTACATACAGAAGATATGCGCATATATGGAAGATATGCAATAACAAATACAAGATATAGAGAAGGTGTGTGACTTCCATATATGCACATCTTTCGTATATGTGCATGTCTTCTGTATATGAAAAACTTTTGTATATGTGCATCTTTCATATAAGCGCATATCTTCTGTATATGTGCATCTTTTGTATATGTGCATATCTTCTGTATATGCACATATACAGAAGATGTACTCATATACGGAAGATGCGCATATACAGAAGATATGTGCATATACAAAAGTTGTGCACTCTACGCATATATAGAAGTTGCACATATACAGTAGATTTGCATATATAGAAGTTGCACATATACGGTAGATGTGCATATATAGAAGTTACACATGTACGGTATAAGTGCATATACATAAGATGCACATATATTAAAGATATGCACTGGAAGTTATGCATATATGGAAGTTGTGCTTATACAGAAGTTTTGCATATATGGAGGTTGTCATATATGCATATTACGAAAGTTGTGCACTGCTTCTGTATATGCATAACTTCTGTAAATGTGCATATATATAAGTTGTGCATATATGTAAATTGCACACATATAGAAGATATGTGCATATATGGGATGTTGTGCAGAACTTCAACCTCTGTATACGCACAAATTTTGTATATGTGCATATCTTCCGTATATACGAAAACGGATATGCTCATATACAAAAATTGTCCATAATACAAAAATTGCGCACATACGGAGGTTGTGCATATACAGTGGCTAAAGTTGCACATAAATTACCGCAGGTGAACAAATTTCCATGTCATGTTTTAAGTGTGGTATACCACTCCAACCTGTCAAAATGACATCTAATTTCACAGGTAAAACGTAAAAATATATAATACCTCTATTTCATAGGAGTCAAGACTTGAAACCGGTACACAACACAGTTTGAAATTAAAGGCTATTTAAATGCTCCAACATCCCACTATCTACTGCCATAGTACTTACCATTAATGGGAGTAACTCTCGAGCTACCATTTGCAGCTTATCATATACTAATGATATGCAAATTTACTTTGATGATACTTTCACATTGCAATCTTGTGTTTCTTACATTTACCTATTCCATGATTCATATTCTTAAATTGTGTTGAACGCTACCATATGTTGAATGCTAAGTTGGTGTCGATGGTTTTGTATTAGAATTTGGTTATATTTGATGTTTGTTGCCTCAATGTAAGATCAAATTGTTGCAGCCTCTTAACAAATCAAGTGTAGCCTGAGTTCTGGCATGACGGTATGTCCTCCCTAGCAGATTGAAGGTGTCAGATTGGAATTTGCGAGCAGGCTTGGATTTGAGTCATTGACTCCTTTAAAATAATCTAGTACTTTCCATATATAACTATTTGATTTCTTCATAATTGTTTTATTTCTTCATAACACATATACTTTCAACCATGCCCTTCATCTTTGACATAAACTGGAAACCACATTATTGCTTTATCTTTGACAACATGGTGTGTTCATGACTCTCATTTGAAATTTTATGGTTGCAAGCTCGTTTTTTCGTGTAAAATACGCCGAATAAATCTCTATCATGACTTACATATTTTGACCAGACTTAATAGTCATGACTCATGAGTAACTTATTTTTTCAGAAGAAGAAACATATTATATTTTTGAATAATATCTTCATCTTACTTAATCGATTAATTAATTTAGTGATAACTAAATAATATAAGCTTGTAATATTTAATGTAGAAATCACATGTAAACTACTTTTGACTTTTTCCCTTGTAATTCATGAAAGAGAAAGAAGAATGGCTATCAAAACTTAAGTCTTCGGATAGGATGTGAATTGAAAAATTTTAGAGTGTGAATAAGAATTCTAATTGCAATTTCATGAGCATGTGAGGTGAAAATGGAAGGACTTTTTCATCTAACTGAAATAGGCAGATGAGTGTGGCATTGATTTCTTATTGTTTGGTGAGAATTTTCCAAGAAAATGAAGAAGAAAGGAAGAATAATTTACAATGGTGTGGACCTGGAAAGGGGTGGGTTTTTTTTTTTTTGTTAGTGTCTAGTCTTTCTAGATGGTCATGTGACCTAACACATGGAATACGTCTTATTGTTAATGTAGTGGTTGTAGGGAAACCAATATTTCCTGAGCTATCCATCCATTAATTCATAAGGGCAGTATATGTTGATTTTTGAGTAGCTTGGGAGGTACTCCAAGCACTAGGGTTCGGGGTTTGGAGGGTGAAGTGCTACAAAAGTCATTTGTGGGCTTGGAACCCAAGGTTGGGGTTTGGCACCCATCATTGTTTGGGCCAAAAACATGAGGCATTTTGTACATGTGATGGATGGAGACGATAGAGGGCATTGAGGAGAATCCAATGCAATGAGAATCGTCAAAATCCAAGTTATCCTTAGTGAGTTGTGATTTTTTTAAGTTAAGGAGTGGGTATGGACAACAAGTGTTAAGGTCGGCCTAGTGTTATAATGGCCTAATGACAGGTTGGCATGTTAATGTGGACGTATTAAAGAATCCATCCTTTAGTGCATAAAAGGGAGGTGATGTAATTCATTTGAAGCATATCCAAGGTGCATCACAGAGCATAAAGGAGCTCATTGAAGGGAGAAATAGCTTTGTTTGGTCGCAGGAAAAGAAGGAAAACTAGCAAAGGAGAAGAGGGCTTGTTAGGGAATATTTAAAGACTTTTTGGTGATCAAATGTTTTGTGCAAGAGGGCCAAGGAACAAGAGACAAGTTCTGGGTCGTTTTTTAGGGTGTTTGTGGGTGGACAAACCTTACGAGAGGCATTCATAACCCTTAAGAGATTGTTGTGGGTAGGACGTGAGCCTTATCAACCTATAATAGGGTTGTGTGGGACTGTTTGAGGGTAGTTTATGCCCAGAACAACAAAAAAGGAGTAGAGGAGCCTTCCAAGGGAAGATTGTAGCTGGAAAAGGCATTGTGAGGTGGAAGAAAGGGGATGATGTGGAGCTACATCCAACCCTAACCAGATCACAGAGATGAAAAAAAATTAGCACCAAACCAAAGGTATGTTTCAGGCTTGTTTTAGGTCAATACTTGACCAATCTAGATCAATTTTATGAGTAGCATGTGGGAGCCATTTGTTGGCGTTGACTTGGGTTGTTAGAAACCCCAACTAAGGGAAAATTTCACAGTGGAGTATTGGGCACCATTGGACTGGTGGAGGGCATCATTTTGGTAGCCCATAGTAGCCCTTGACTAGCAGTCTTAAAGGGAGTTTGATAGCTGAATTTTTGGTGAAGGATTGAGCCTAATGTGTAGCTCTTTGATGGACGAAAGAAGCTACTAGATTGGAATATTGGAGCTCAGGGATTGTCCAGCCTAGAAGAGAATATTGGATCAGATTGTGTTCATTGAAGCAGAAGTGACTTGCAACAGAGATAGGTGGAATCCCTCCTGGAGACTCTATGTGTTGTACTTTGATGGACTAAGGGGTAACTCGAGATCAGATCGGGAGCGAAGGACAGACAGGACAAGATACGACATAGAGTTTGCGGTGAGATTGTCAGTGTATCTTGTATTCTTGTACTTGTGGATAATTGAGGGTCATTATCCCTTATATGGGAAGCCCTAGACTGTTGTATTACTCAGTTGGTTTAATATAATGAAGATTGGGTTGTTGTACATATTTGTACAATATTTTGTAAAAATTTGTGTATACTTGTGCATGTGTGATTTACTGCTTTATAGTGTTCCGTTGTGAGAAGTAGTTTTATTGATATTCTTGGTTTGGTAGCATCAGAGATTCTAAGATTCTATCCTAGACCCAAGATCGTGGAAATTCAACAGTATATGCCACTTGTTGGATTTTGTACTTACTTAAATCCAACTGGTGGCATATAATGTCCCCGTGCATTAATGGATGGATAGCTCAAGAAATATTGATTGTCGTGGTTGTAGTATAATTTTTTAATACAAAGGTAAATATGACAAAACATTAGATGAATTGATTGAGTTTGGCCCCACACTTGGTGGGTTGGGATTTTTTTTGCACCATGTACTAGGCATTCTGGCATGTGGTGCACCTATGTCTCTAGTGATATATGTAATTTTTGGGAGGGGAAAATTTTAGATATGATTGGGATAAATACTTTGAAAAACAAATGCGGGAAAAACGGAGGGGTAACGTTAAAGTGAGATGAGAGAGTTGCAACACCCAAATATTTTAAAGTTGGGGGATGCTTAATGAATTTCTATTGTGAGGCACCCATTTGAATTATTTTATCTTCAACCACATCTCTGCCATGTTATAAAAATCACACAGAAGGTTTACTATTGGAATTGGAGGAGTTATAAGTTGAAGCAGAGCAGCACCAATGCATTTTGTATAATGATCAGCTGCAATGACGCAATTTTGTTCTCTGAAGCATATGTTTCCTTATTCTCGCATGTCCTCCAAATCTATATGCAACAAGGTCTTAGTTGGATTCCCATTTTGAGTCATGAGATTCACAATGTTATTGAGGTTGTCCATGCGGATGATTAAACCACCATCATTGGCAATCTTTAAATAGGGTTCCTTGATGGCCACCTTGGAACCCATAGGGTAAAGATTCTTGATTTCCACCTAGGGAGGAACCGCATCATAAATTTCCAACCAAGCCACAAGACTATTATCATTGTTGAGCAAATTCCTGACCACATATTGTATGCCTTCCCTGAGAGTGCTCCATAAAATATCCAACCTGCAATTTGGTGAATGAAATGGGTCTCAGCCTTTTGAAGGGAACCAAAAAAATTGCACCACCACTATCGCTATCTCTAGGATCTATAAAAGATGATTTTAAAACAAAAAAACATCCTTCTTCGACTTACCTTTTCTTATAGGCAAGACTATGGATGAGATCAAAATGAAGCTGGAGGAGTGTAAATAAATATTTTCTATGTTTCCAATTGCTAAATTTTAATGGACTTAGGTTTCATACGTGAAGTATTAGTACGGTATATGGTCTACAACTTTTTCATACCTCCAAAAATATTCTCAGCTAATATAAATAAATGTCATATTTAGCTAGCCTACTAAACCATACATGTTAGCGTTTAGGGTTAATCTGAAATTGTTTTCACTTAGCTAGGAGCCTTTATTAGGTCTACTAGTCCCTTGGTGATGCTTAACAAACATATAGACATATAGACAGATCAATATGAGTAGATGCATAAACTTTGTTAGAGTAATAACATAGTGCACTCATTGAGGAGGTTGTTATCTTTTGTGGCATGATGACTAATTCAATGGGTGCACACAATGGGGGGAGTTGATTGTTTGACTAAGAGAGGAACCTACCTAGAAGGATGAGTACTAAGCATTTAGAGGAGGGAACTTTGCCCTAAGATCATGGTACCATGTAAGATAGAGGTTTGAGGTTGGATACTTGACTTAAGGACACTTGGGTTGAGGATCACACTTCATGGAGATTGGTTATGGACCTGGATACATGTTTAGGAAAAGAATAATAGATATTATCATGGCACAAATTGAGGAGCAATGGTTGTAAGAGGACATGTGGCACACAACTACAGAAGGAGCAACTTAAATGAGGACACTTGGGAAATGGAGCACAATATAAAAGGGATCATTGGATCTAATTGCTGGTTAGATTTTGCACCATCTTCAATAAGGGTAATTGTTCCCATAGAAGTATCATGCTTGAAAGTGTTAGGTTAAACTTGACTTTCTCAAAGAGTTAGAGATTTAGGTCAACAGTGGTAGTTTCAGGCCTATGGTTTTGGTAGCTTGTGGTATTAGAGATCATGGATTACAAGGAAAGCCTTTATAAGACTTGGGGATAATCCATTGTAATTTTCATTGAGGTTAGGTGTGAAGGATCACTTGGTCGGGTTTGGGCAAGGGAATAATAGATCTATTAGCTATTTTTCCCAGTTTAGTTTTTCTAGGATAAATCGCATGTGATTTATGTGTGTATGTTGAAATCTTATTGTTAATTATGTTCTCTTACGTTTTTTATTCTTTCATTTGGTATCAAAGCAAGATTTTAACTTCAGAGGGATGCCTATATTACTATGGTTTTGGCTTGTTTTTGGTCTGTGATAGATTCATGAAGTCCCTTGGACCCAAGTATCAGTGGTAATTCCTTGATTTTTTTTCAACAATATACAATACAATAAAGTTTGAAGATTTAAAGGGGGGAATTCACTAAGATTTATAACGTGAAATGGACACAAGTGAGAGAAATTGCAGGAGTTGGAGTTTTTTATGACCATGGGTTTTAGTGGGCCAAGGAGAGCATCAAGACAAAGTGTACAAAGGCAAGAGGATGGTGGAAATTTTTAGTATCACGATATATATATATGTGTGTGTGTGTGTGTGTGTGTGTGTGTGTGTGACTGTAAGACCTAGTTAGGTATGTGTACCCCTGGTAACGTACCAATAAATTTTGGAGGTAGACTTAAGTGATATGGGAGGATATGCTAAATTCTTGAATACCTTAGCTATAGACCTTAGCAAAGGTAAGGCATAGAGGTGAGTAGTGAAGCCTCACTTGGATGACTTAGCTGGATTTGGTAAAGGCAAACCACAATTCAAGTTAAAAGGGGGGAATTTTTTGTCTAAACTTGACTCAGTGAAAGAGCCAAAGAGTTAGATAAACAATGGTGGATTTCAACCCCATGGGTTTTCTTACCCATCGATTACATGTAGTGAATTCTTTAAAAGGCTTGGAGATACTCCATTTTTATGTGCCTATAGGTGATTAGTGAAGGTTCACTTGGTTGGCTTGCTCAAGTTTGGGCAAGGGAAAAATAGAGCTATTGGTTAGTTTTTTGAGTTTGGGTTTTCTAGGATAAATCACATGTGATTTGCGCATGTTGCTAGTTATTGTTGTTAATTATTTTCCCTCTCATTTTAAATTCTTACAAAAAGGCACAACACCTTGGGGTAAGGTGAAATCCTTCTTTGACATTTGTCATCTTTGTATTTTAAAACACTCCTTTTTGTTCCCTTATTGACTTAAGCTTAAGGTTCCTTTTGTGGACCTAGTCCGTGTTTAATGTTTGCCTCCCTCACCTATTAATTATGAAAGGAAAATATAACCTTTTTCATTACTTACTATTGATGTACTCATAGTTATATCTTTATAATTGTCTTTGAGAAGTCCTTTAGGGAGTAAAACCTAGGGTTTGTGATGTAAACCGTAGAAGAGACAGGAAGATAGATCCTAGTGCTTCGTGAAGAGACACAAAGATAGCTTTTAGTTCTTGAAGATGTTATTGGAGTACTTTCTTGTGCAATCCAAGAGGAAACTAGATTTTGTGCTTATCCTAGAGAGGAACTTGATTTTTAGAGGAGCTAAAGACTTGAATGCATGCTTAGCTTGTTATCATTACTCCTTTGTATTATTTTGGAGGAACTTTGACTCGTTTTTTAATGCAAGAGAGGTAGCACTATGGTATGTGATACAAACCTAGAGAAGACATGATCTGGGATTATTGTACTTATGGATGCAAGGAGGAAGAATGCTTGGAAAATTATTTCAGGAGTAGAGGAGTCTTAGATCTTGGTGTAATGCTTACCTTGAAGAGTACTTGGAGCCTATGTTGGTGTATTCCTAGTATTCCATTGTAACATTGTCTATAGGCCTTCGTACTTGTGTGGTGCATGATAAGAAATCCTATAGTTTGTGTGATGCAAACCCTATAATTGAAAAGAAGCTTGGAAGGCTAGCGCTAGAGTTTATCTTGCAACCTTTTTACTTGTGTGATGTAAGAAGGCCTCAAATTTGCATGAAGCGAACCCCAAAGTAAAACATGAGTGCTAGAGGACTAAAGAAGATCGGGAGCTTATGTGATGCAAGCTTGGTGAATCTCCTAGAATACTTGTGAAATGCAAGTGAACAACCAAGGGTGGACTTATTGGGGGTGTTGATACTAGCATGTTACTTAGCCTTTGGAGTGGCAAAGAGTAACCTTTTGTGATGACCTCTTGAGCTATTATTGTTGGATAGGGTTCGATGTTGATGATAGATATCCTACCTAAGTTTTGGATGTAATTGGAGTGTACCAACTTGTGCTAATCACATAGGGAATGTTTTACCAACTAGTGATGAGCTAATGATATTTACTTGTATCTTCATTATGTTATAATATGAAGTGTAACTTTATTGTCCAAATATTATACATTTCATAATTCAAAACAAGACCTATGTTTCTCATGTTAGTGAATAGTTTCTAAGGTTGTTTGGTACATTGATTTATCATGAAAGGTTAGCAAATTTACTAAATGAGGTTGACCATAGTAGGGAATTTGTTAACATGCAAACATGACTTACCAAGAACATTTGAACAATGATGCCTTGAAAACATATATCAATAAAGGTTATCGATTCAACATTTATCATGTAGACCCATAGAGAGAAGACATTGAGGTAATAGAGATAGGGTTATGAATTCAATTATTATTATGAATATCACTAGAGATAAGACCTCGAGGAAATTGAAATAGACGTTTGTTTTCCTTTGTTTTGTCAACAACAATTGTTTCTAGCTATGAGAAGGAAAATTCTTCCTACCTTACTTAATTATTCCCTCACCATATCTGACAAACTAAGAAGGAACTAAAGGGTTGGATTCATGATTGTAATAAATCTACTGTTATAAAGTATTTTCTCAGTCTGATCTATGAAGTGGATTGAGCCCTTGAGCTATGAATCTTTGGCGCTTGAAGTGCATTTTTTCAATGTTTGTTTTCTTATATTCCTTATAATTAATATTATATATTCCACCATAAAAATGAATGTTCACAAGAAAAGGATCTAAGGAACCTCAAATATTGAAGTGAAATTTTTAATTTTACCTTAAGCAAGGGTTTGAAATTTCCACAATACAACAATCTTTATCTTATTAAAAGGCCTTTACATTTCTATTTCATCTTAGTACTATTGAACGTTTGGAATCACATACAAAAAATTAAATGTATGTATTCCTAAAAGAAGGAAATGTATACTTAAAAAATAATAACCACTCAACAAACTATAAGAAGGAATATCATTATGAGAGACAAAAAAACATAATGTAATAGAATATATATTATATGTCTATCTTTAAAATTAACAAAATTTTCATTATTGTTTTTGAATTTGAATGGATTTAACCTAAAACATCAAAACAATGTTTTATAATTTGTTAAATTCAAATTGTTAATAATAAAATTATTACATATTCAAAACATAATTAGAATTTTAAAAAGATCCTCTCAAACTATTACACATTTTGGTTTTTTAATGAAATTTAAGGATACAATATTTGGAAAGATTATGATTTTTTATTGTTTAAAATGTGTTTTTGAATGTATAAATGGATTCAACACTCTTATATATGTAATTTCTAAATCATTCATAACAAAATATTTATGAGAAAAATAAATTGATTTTGTATACATGTTTTTCCATAAAATGAAAAATTTAATTTATATGTTTAATTTAAATAACTATAAGTATTATTATCCTTTTCATATATATATATATTCTCTCTTTCTCTCTCTCTCTCTATATATTAATAAATTTAATAAATAAAAAATATATTTTTAAAAACTATATAAACTTTTGAAGTAATAATATAAGAAATAATAGAAAACAAGGTATACATTTATAATACTTTTATTATAGTAAAATGATATTTGTTTCTTAAATGAGATTAAAAAGTAAATAGTGAATATTTAAGAGGTAGAGAAATAAGTAAAAGCAAATACTTACGGGGATCAATTGTTTACTTGAAGAAGAAGAAGAAGAAAAAAAATGACTTGTGACATTTTTAAGGCAATATTGGTAATTTTCTCATGGCTCTTCTGCATTGGTGTTTCACTCAAAGCTAGTTGTAGGAAATTTTGATGCTTTTCTCAGGACATGTTGTAACTAACAACAAGACTTGTGAGAACAATATTTTGAAAATAAAAAAAAAGGAAAGTGTTTCATCATATGCTAAGAAAGGGAAAAGTGATCACATTTATAGTAAGTAAAAAAAAAATATTTGGTAGCTTTTGACATCCTTCGTATTTCTACAACTTTCAAAAGTTTTAACAGATAGGGGAATTTTTTGTAAAGAAAGGGGAAATTTCCATAAACACAAAGGAAAGAAAGTGAATTTGGTAACCTACTTTCCAGGGAAATTTTCTGTAAATAACTCTAAGAGGAGGAAATAAAGTACGTAAGCATCACCTGACACATTAAAGGAAAGTGGAGTGTCTTTGACCATTTCCCATCTCACCCAGACCAATGTTGGGCACCGTATACCCATCTTCTTAAACCCTTTATGCCCAACTTTTCCTCAAGTGTGCTCCAAGATACAAGCTCACCATTTCGAAAATTAAACCTGCCCCAATCAATGGATATGAATAAGGATGTTCGTGATGATCTGTTAGGGCTGCTGCAATCAAAAGCCCTAGAAAAGAAACTAGTGACATCACCACTAAGAGAATAATCACCAACACTCACTAAAACAAACACATATCACACTGAGAAGTCGTCGATGACGTTTTCGTTGTAGATGAATGATGATGATGTCGCCGCTCATGGTGAACATGTGGTTGTGATTATCACAATAGATCTTGGCATAGAGGGTGGCTAAGAACTATCAAAAGAAATACACAGAGCCCAACCGAGAGAGGAAATCAAGTTGAGACGTCCCACGCATGTAAATGTTATGATGCACAGCCGATCACGACCTCTAAAGGTTAGCACTTGACAAACTTGCTTGTTATCGGCATCAAACTTGAAAATAACTTTGGTTAGAAATGTATTGGAAACTAACCCAACACTACTAGGTCGAGTATACATTACCAAATTCAAAATAGAGTGGGCGGGCAAATTCAAAATATAAAAAATTGTTGGGAAAATTTAAATGTCGGTAGAGGTTCAAATTAATTCAAAAGATGATATGGGTAGTTCAGATTCATCATGTGCATGGTGGGTCATCTGTCATGGACATCAGCCATGGATGAGTAATGTTAATGGAGTACTCTACCTGCCACCCGAAGTATTAACTAGTGACCGCCTTCTAGGTCTGAAAACATGGATGTATGTTGTGATCCCTTTCTACCCTAAGGAGGATTTACATCATTGGATCTTTACCACTTGGACTGAAAACTATGATATCCTTTGTTCAAGGGGATTTTTTATTATCAAATTTCATACCACAAAATATTTGGTTTATGTTTTAAAATACGGACCATGGTTTTAGGGTAGTGGGAGTCCTTTTATGATTCCATGGTTTTCAAGATTTGATGCAAATACCATGGTGGTATCCAAAATGTCGGTATGGGTTCAATTACATAATCTTCCCTTGCATTTTTTGCATCAGAAAGTGTTAGAAGGAATCAAAAATTCTTAGGGAAAGTTCCTAAAGGTGGATGTGGATGGAGTCACAAAAGGAATTTTCACTTTCGTCATGATTTGTGTAGAGGCGGACCTTAGTAAAGGCTTACCTAATCACATTATGTTGATTCATAATAATATGCAGTGGACTCAGTCCTTTGTCTTCAAAAATAAATCTTTCAAAAATTTTTATTTGTCTTCAAACGAGACATGCTCAAAACTCGTGTCTTCAGGAAAAGAAAAACCCCAAATGAAAAAAGAGAAATGCCCAAAATGCAAAGGGATGGCAGTTTTCAGATTCATAGGATGAAGAAGAAAAGGAAGAAAAATCCCCAAATAATATAACAAATATTGTTTAACAGAAGTCCCAAGAAATCTTAGAGAAAATAAGGGAGGAGCACGTAGCTCCATTGGCTCCAAATTTTTCCTTAGTAACCACAACTTCATCTCACCAGCAGCAAATTGAGAAAGCTATCCCTGAGAAAGAAGCGAGTGGCACCAAAAGAAATCATGCATCAAAGAGTTCGGAATATGATAAAGAAAATTGTTAAACCCAACAATGGAATAGACATAAAAATAAGAAAGATGAGTGTGTGTTCTCATATTATTGACAATGATATATATTTATAGTACATTAGGTGTGACTCTTGGATTCCACATTCCAAGGTCACTTGGACTCCTTTTGAATCTTCGTCTTCCACACCAACCCTTAGAGGATTAGGTGTCCAACATTCCCCCCCTTAATCTGAAGGGGTATGTGTGAGTCCAAGAAGAGAGTTGTAATACAAATCTGCAAAGTATGCATGGCACCACTAGGCTGAATGAGCTCTTTGAAATGTTGGCATAAAGAGGTGGTTTAAGGATGAGCACCAACACTAGAACGCTTAGTGCAGTTCCCAGAACTCTTCCAAATCTGGCAAGAAGCTGAGGTCTTCTGCTAAAGGAAGTGCTCCTCATATTTTGAAGAGGGAGACCTTCAACTTGGAAGAAGGGAGGTCTACAACCTGCGATGGTTTAAGGATGACCGCCAACTCTGGAATGCTTGATGAATTTCCTGGAACTCTACCAAAACTGGCAAGAATCTGAAGTCTTATGCTAGAGGAAGTGTCCAAAATTGTTTGAAGACGAATAATATCAACCTCGAATAGATGGTTTAAGGCTGACCACCAACCAAAGGCATGATCATGGGAATTTGTGTCTTTGGCTACAAATCTGAATCTAGAATGGTAGGTTGTGGCTCAGGCTCACCTGAACTTTTGTGTCTCTGGCTATAACTCTAAATCTTGAATGAAAGGTTGCGGCTCTGGCTCGCTTGAATGTTGTATCTCTAGCTACAACTCTGAATCTGGAATGGCAGGTTGTGGCTCAGGCTGGCTTGATGTGGCTTTGAATCTTGTAGATGACCATCATATCCCCCCTATCAGATAGATGACCATCATATCCCCCCTGTCAGATACAAGGTGAGACGATGGCGTAAAATGAACTACAAGACTATTCAATACTCTAAAAAAAGTTCTAACATATGACTAAAACATCTTCTTGGTTGTTGATGCCCATTGCCAAGAAGCGATCCATCCAAGATGAATATTTGTTCTTGCAGGAGGCTTGTTTCTGAAGCATCTGTGAAGAATGAGTGTGATGAACATAGTGCTTGCACGTGTGAAGATCGAAATAGTGATCTTTCATATGGCCAACTCAGTCACAGTGTTGGAATTTCACAATCTATTGTGGAAGAGGAGCAGAATCTGGAATAGCTGAAGGTGAGCTATCATGAATAAATCTGGCACTTTGAAATTTGATGGGCTTGGAATAGTCTGGAATATGAAAGGACACCTCCTTGTCATATCCAAGACCAGTTATGTGCTTGTTGTGGACAAACTCTTCCCAAGGTTTTTTGATGGGCTTGGGAAGTGTAGATTGAATTTCAACACTGCATGCAAGCTTGCTCTTGAACTAGGCACTGAATGTGAATCGACTGCAACATTATTGACTTGTTGCTTATGGGAGTCTATTTCAATGTTCTGAACAAAAATAGGTTCAGAATGATGACTCTGATGATGTAATTTTGCTTGTTGAAGCTGAGATTCTAGTTGGAAATATTCTATTTTCTCTTGTGTATTTTGCAAAGAGGTTCTAATGTCAGCAAGAGAAGTTTTTTTTATTCTTACTGTATCATGATCACAGGAATGTATCAGATTTTTTAAGAACTCTAATACTTCACCAATTCTGGATATTATATTCATTGTCAAAATTACACTTAAAAAAAATGATAACTATGCACAGAGAGATAAAACTTGGGATAATTGTATGAATATATTTGTAGTGTTGTATGCTACTATCATAGGTGTCAGGATTTAGCTAGTGAACCATAAGTCCACGTCCCTTTATCAACAATCCCCTTGACTCTATAATGGCATCCAAACTGAGACAAACTCATTTTGATATGGAAGAAATTGACCCAACAGACCAGCTAGCAACAATATATTATCCCAACTCAGTCAACATATCATTCAGTCCAAAGAGAATATTTCAAAGCAATATATTGACCAGTCTTTAAAAAAGAAGTATGCAAGTCAATCAACATACCATTCAGTCCAAAGAGAATATTTCAACAAGTATTTAAAAAGGGAGTATCACAACTCGGTCCTCCACACAACTCAGTCCTCCAGTGCAACCCATAGCACCAAGTTCGTGGGATTTCGTCCTGCTAAAAACCAAAATACAGAGGAAAGGTGCTTGCACACCTGGCTATACGTATATAAACACAAAAGCTAACATAATAATGAAAACACAACCTTGCACACAGTACCGATTGGTTAAAATAAAATAATCACATGCATTCTTTCCACCTCTCAACACACTTGCGTAGTTACCTACCAGAATTCCGCCGCTTCAAATTTCACGGTTCATTCCGAGCGAGATTCACATAGTCCAACAAATTTCTTTTGGAGAAATTCAGCCGGAAAATATGAAAGAAAATGCTCCAAAAAATAACAAGTAAATAACGGCATATGCTTGATTATTGGCCACAATCCCCATATCAACAGAACATAAACTTTTGTGCAATGCCAAATCCCTCACACATTGCCATATCAACATAATAAAATTTTCACACTCTGCCATATATTCTCTATATCTTGACTGCGGTGTGGAGACTATGTTAGATTTGAGAGAGAACGTGGAATATGCGAAGAGAGACAGCGTGACCGAAGTGGTGTTGAGCCACGATGGCCAGAGGTATGTACGTGCATAGTTATGTCAGGTCACGGGAGCCACAGGTGCCACGACCGAGACTGTCAAGCACGCCAAGGAGGAGAGGCACCGAGGGAGAGCCGACACAAGTGGGCACCGACGAGCACTATGGAAGTCGAGTAGATAACGCGAAGGTCGCAGAGCTTGTGTAATGGAGGGTGAGTCGAGAGCTTGTGGTCTTGGGTTCGTGCAATACAAAATGTGGTGGTCATGGATTCGTGCCCCACAGTAGGAACTAGAAATATGCAACCAGGAGTACGGACTAGAGTTGTGACACTCTGATCATACACCGCAACTTCGATCACTTAGATGAATCTATATAAGAGTGATAACCCCACTCTGATTTCTCACACTCTTCGTTGGATCAAATCGATCAGACTTCGGATTCAGCTCCACGAGTGACCGCTTCCATCTGGGTCTCTAATTCTCATTTAGCTCGCGGTAGTCCGCATTTAGGTATAGCAAAAATCCTCGATTTTCTCTTAGATTTGCCTATTTTCTCCCCTGTCTCTGTGCAGAAGTGGCGCTTCACACTGAGAAAACGGTGTCTGGAAGGGAATACAAGGTTAAGTACATGTCTCAGGCGGACTTTGGGAGGCTGGAGATCGAGTTGGGATTACGAACCGGTGGTATGGGAGGTGTTGCGGAGTTATAATGAAGGCACTGTTATAATGAAGGCAACCAATGGAGGTTGATAGCACTGTGATGAAAGTGGTTGTCTGCATGACAATGAGCGCTGCAGGTCCAACAGCGCGAACTAGGCATGGAGCAGTATGTGGAGCGGTGGTAGGATTGATAGGTACAATGCACAATGGGAGCAAGAGTCGAGGAGAAGGAGGGAGTTACAACACAAAGCTAATTTAGGAGTTGGGAATGTTAGTTCTGCAAAATAGGCAAAACATCTAAAAATGGAGCTGACAGAATCTGAAAATTCTAGGGCATGGCCTGCGCTCTGATACCATGTTAAACCCAATAATGGAATAGATAGAAAAATAGGAAAGATGAGCGTGTGTTCTCATATTATTCACAATGATATACATTTATTTATAGTATATTAGGTGTGACTCTTGGATTCCACATTCCAAGGTCACTTGGACTCCTTTTGACTATTCGTCGTCCACACCAACTCTTAGAGGATTAGGTGTCCAACAATTATTATAGAAGTGAGTCATGTGGTCATTGTATCTTTCACTCACAACTTTGGTGGTTGGCAAAAAGTGGAGGAAAAAAAAGGTAGAAAAGAATAGTTTTGTCTTATTTCTATGGGAGTTTTTCTTTTACGATACCAGGTAAGGTTGGCCTTCCTGAATGCTTACTGGAATGCTTATTAGCATCTACAACATGTAAATTTTTTCTATTGAATAAAATTGTGATTTTTCCTTAGGGAAAAAAATATGAGATTACGATTTGTTATTTTGATCATTTGATATGATTAACTAATTCTATTATTTAGGAGGTTGTTACATTGAGTTGGATTTAAGAAATTTTCTCCAACTAGTTATAATTATGGTTAAGATAGATTGCCCATTAAATGAAAGCAATATGTATTTATATTATACTATTTCACGATTAATAATATATTCATATCTTAAGTCAAATTCCATTTTCTATTATAGTATTTACCGAGTTGATTTGTATTTAACTCCCTTATCGGAGGGTCCATGAACAGGAGAAAATGTGAATATAATTCTCTAAGAATAACGTAGGTGAGATTAGATTGTTTGTTTTCTAAGTGTATTGTTAGTAATTTTTCAATGAGATTGTATGTGCAAAGAGGATTGTAGATCATTTTTGTGAGTGGTTGTCTTATGTGTGTGAGTGACTGCATTATGTGTGATGAGAGCAGGAGGTCTCATAGCCTCACAGCTAATCAATGATATCCTACTTTGGGGATACAATTAATAGCAATGTCATGGATCCAGGGGACGAGACTGAAACTGGCTATTATGCCTCACTTCAACTCTTCAAATCCAACCTCCACGAAAAAGGAAACTTCAATATTGTCATCCAAGGTTCATCTCTTCAAATCCAGCCTTCGTGAAAAGGGAAACTTCAATATTGTCATCCAAGGTTGTGAGCATGCCATTCTCTTGGCTACTCCCATGAATTTCTTCGTAGAAACAAAGACCGAAAGGAGTGTTATTGAGATTGAGATTAATAGTACATGATATCTTGAGCGCTTGTGTAAAGGTAAAAATCATTAGGTGTGTAATATGCACTTATTTTATATCTACAACTTCTTTGTTGAATAAGGGAAAATTAGGATACTATATTGATGAATATTGTTGTAGCAACACCAATTTCATCAAGCGCAAAAGTATTCTGGATTATTTTCTAGATCTAACAATAGATTTGAATCCATAGGTGTTGCTCCATATTTAGATGGTAGAGACCCTAGAGGGTTTTTATCTAACTATTGATGGTGAGAAGACATCTAATGTGGACTTTCTAGCGCAAGGACAATATTATGATATGCTCTAGATGAAAACACATTCAGGTAGGATGTTACGTTGCCATTAATATTTTTTTAATCTCCAGCGAGACTAGTACATTCATTAGTTCCACTAAGAATTTTATTTAGAAGAAAGGTTTTTTTAATCAGTGTAATAATTTATTAGCATTATTCTTTTTTATGAAATGAATGATGATGAATCTTCAAAATCAAAGGTCATGGTCATGTGTAATTATATCTCCAAGGTTAGAAGGGATTAAGTGTGGGTTCAACTCCCCACTAGTCCAAGACCTTGGAGGATTGGAGAAACTGTAGAAATTATACAAACAATATGTATACCAATGGATTTAATCCGATCATGCGATATGCTAAAGCAAGATATTGAATCCTTCTACAAATTAATTGGGAAGATAAACACGATCACACAATCACACCAAGTAAAAGAAAGAAGCAAATAAATCCACAACACAGATATTTTTCCTGGGGATAGCTTGCTGCTCAAAACCCCTCTATCTCTATTGTATAATGAACCAAGGAATCATGAAACAATACAATGCACTCTTCTCACGAGAGTCTGATGCACTGTCCTGACTGTCTCACAATGATCCAGACAAAATTGGTCCAACGCTTAGCCAATTCTTAGCCTGTCTTCAGCCTGCCTTGCTCACGCAATCCCTAGGCAATTAATCCCTATTATTTAGGATAATTAGCCTTCCTTGACTGCGCAATGCATCATGGGAATCATATTTTGTATATAATTGCGCCCAGGAAATTTTCTATAAATACAACTGATAGATAACTTCCCTTTAACCTCTGTCTCAACTGGGTCTTCATCAGAACTGACATGCATGCAGCTATTAATAGTAAATCATCAGTCACTTGACAGATCACTGCATGTGAATTAAATATGATTTAATTCACTTGACCTCTCACTAGTACAACAATCAGTTACAACTAGTTAAACTCATTTTAACTCACTTAATTGAGTTAATTGATTTCTCATGCATTAAACTAATACACTGACTGCAACTTGGACTCTAAAACAAATAGAATCACTCTACATGCCTCACCAACCACCCTCAACTCGAATTTCATGAGCCAATTTATTCTATCACACTCAGTTAACTATTACAAGTGATTATGAGATAAGATCACAATTTATTGTCCAATTTATTTAAGGGATAAATAAATTTGACACACATTTCTTCTTTTTTAAGTAAGAAATAATTAAATCAAAAGCCTCCATGGTAGCCATTTCTGGGTGCCATTTTCTGGATGTTGTTTCTGGATGCCAATTTCATTGTTTCTTGTTGCAATTCAACGCTCCCTCTCAACAAGAAAGGAATCAATTTGTCCTGATCCGGTACCTTTGGAATGTTCTACATGCAACAGACATACGGTGTTGTTTCCACATGTCAACTCTCCTGAAAGCCGACATGCCTCAAACAACTAATTGTTATAATGCATTTGTCATCAAAGTCAGCCCATTTCTTGCTAGTCACTGCACATGTCTACTGGACTCTCTGTGTCGTTGCTGACATCTGCATCCATGCACTCTACACTATTGCCAACTCTGATCTGCACTCTAGTATCTGACACCTGTCACTTTGACTTATGTTCTCTTGACATATGACTGCATCAATATAATTGATCCTTCCTGCTACTGTTGTATTGTGGGCTCCTCGTAGCTAGGTTCGATCCATGACACACACCATCTCAATGGACCTTGCCCAAATTTCTCCTTGGGATTATATTTGCACATCGCCCCACCTCACACCTGGAGGTATAGTTGCATGTACTCTCGAAATTTCCCCTCACCGGAGGTCTGCGTTCTAGTGGACTCTTCCTCGGTCTCCATTTGATCTCCAATTGTGGCTACTCCTGACTTCTTGGCTAGCACGAGTTGCATTGAGAAGATAATAGCTCCCCTCACTCACGGAAGTCATTAACCACTAGTTTTCTCCTAAAATCCTTGCATGCATCCTCAACCTCAAGAGCATAAAATTTCTTAACTCTTGAACCAATCTGCTTCACCTGTCCTGTGGCTATGTGTTTAACGAAATTTTTTCCTTTTCTAAACATCACTTCATAACCAAGATCTTACAATACATGTTGAGATTCAACAAGATGATGAGCTTAGTGAAAAGAGTCGCCTTCACTAAGTGGGCCCGCAGGCTATTTTTGGCGCGAAGTCTATTTTTAGACATGTCGATCATATTCTATGAGTTGCAGGATGCTATTTGTGGATGGTTGGTCAAGTTGGAAAAATAGATGGACTTCTATTTTTAGACATCTTGGGTGGAATCTATTTTTAGATTTCCAGTCTAAAAATAGATATGTCGAATATTATTAGCTCTTAATAATATTTGGACTCTAAACATTATCTTATTCTCTTGGAGCACTTCAGTTAAGTGCACAGATGTGGCACAGGAGCTGACAGAATGAATTACGCTATTCCTAAGGGTTAAGTGGAGCTATTGCATGGATACTTCAGTTAGAACTCATGTGACAGAGTTTGGTGGAGTTGATTGAGGAAGTTAATGGAGTTGTGTTCAGTTTAACTAATCTAAACATAGTTGAGCTATTTGTATCCAGTTAAACTAATTGATACAATTAGTGAGAGTGGTGTGAATTAATTATTAATTAATTCACTAATTATAAACTCATTAATCAACTAAAGAATGCATCGGTTAACTTCAGTGCATGGACAGTTTCAGTGGAGACCAGTGCAGAAATAGGTGAAAGAGCAGGTTAACTATCAGTTGTGACTATATTGTTGCTATTTGCAACACACAGATAGGTGGAGAAGCCCATGAGGATTGTGCGTACAAACCGAGGTGGTTTATGTTATTTAATGAGCCATCCCATAGCATTGATTACGCATCGAGAGGCTGGCTATCAAGTCGCAAAATATTGGAGCATGTGTTTTGCTAGATGTAGCTTGATAGTGTGTAGCAATTGAAGGTAGTGCTAAGAGCTTGTGAGGAGCTTTGTACTATGATTGTTACATGATCTCCATGACATATAATATACAGATAGTTGGGGTTTTCAGCTTTAAGCTTTCCCATTAAATATTGTGTTCATATGTGTGATTGTTTGTGGTTTTAATGTATGCATGCAATTGATTTTATTTCCGCATGTGATGATCAATGGTAGAAGAGATTTTATATTATGCATGAAGCTAAAATAGTGTGTGATCAAGAGAATCTCGGTGAATAACATATCAGTTATTCAAATTTTCTATCTGACTATGAAAACAAGATTGTTCTTTAGGCCTGGAACATACAAAACATCTTCTAGTCTGAGATGGGAGCCATTCTCCCTCTGAAAGGTAACTGTAACTATGATGGTTGCACTATACCTCCCGTCATCTCCAAACTCTATGTTATGTTGGAGGTCCTTCTCCTCCAAGTCACTGAAGAGATCTTTATTCTCTGTCATATGGAACGAGGCACTGCTGTCTAAATACCACATGGATCCCATTGCAGTGCTAGCCATGCATGACATGAGAGTAAAATCAAGCTCAATTTGTGAAGCCAATGCTTCACCTGCTGCAACTGCAGACTCCTTCTTGCTTGCCTTCTTTTGTGGACAATTTGTAGCATAATGCCCATGCTCGTGACAGTGAAAACATCTGGTCTTGGACAAGTCTTTCTTGCCCGCTTCGCCTTGGGATTTATTTCCCTTGGCCTTCTTTGCCTTACTGGCCGAGGCACAATCTTCAGTCTTGGATGAGGATCCATCCCTTGTATTTTGCCTGAATTATTCTAGTACCAAATCTGACCAAAGTCGCTCCCAATCTGGTGACTTCTCCCTCCCATTGACGAAGTCCTTATAACTATGCCAACCCTTGGGAAGGCCTAGAAGTGATAGGCTCACCAAGTCATCATCTGCTATGGTCACACCAACACTTCCAAGCTCATCTCGACATTGAGTGAACTTTGCCAAGTATGTTGGTATCGTGATTAACTCATGTTTGTCTTATTGTTAATATGGCATTCTTCATAATAGCATGAGAATATTTTTTATTTTGATAACTCTACTCGAGTGATTCATTTTATTATTTAGGAGGTTGTTAGATCTAGTTAAATTTGAGAAATTCTCTCCAACTAGTATTCTCCTAGTTTGGTGTATAGTTGATATATTTTTCTCAACTAGTTTAAAAGTATGGTTCAGATAGCATGTCCATATTAAGCTAAAGTTTCATTTATTTATATTGTATTATTTAACAATTAATAATATAACCAAAACCTTTCCTATCTTAAGTCAAACCATGATATATTTATATTGCACTATTTCACGATTATTAATATACTTAGAACTGTTTTTGCGTGTGTGACAACAAACATGTCTACTCTTTTATTTTCCATCATGGTATAGAGCTAGCTTGGGCTTATCTCCCTCAAAGGAGAGCCCAAGAACATGAGAGATATGTGAGTTATCATCCTCTATAAATATGTAGGATTAGCATTGGTCAAATTAGATTATTTCTTTTGTGAGTAAATTGTGTTTAATTTTTTAGTTAGTTTTTATGTGCAAAAAAATTGTACATATTTGTTGTGAGTGACTGAAGTGTATGTGTTATGGGAGCAGGAGGTTTCATCTCCTCACGGTTAATCAATGATCATATGCTCCAAGGATACAATGTCAATGTCAATGTCATGGATGTAGGAGACAAGATAAAAACTAGCCATATTTTGTATCTCCCATTAGCCAAAGAGAGGCTTCGACTATTCAAAGCAAACCTCCATGTAAAGGATATCTTTGATACTTCCATTTAGTGGTTGTGAGTTTTCCATTCTCTTGGCTACTCCCATCAATTTCACCATAAACATAAATACATATAGAAGCATCATCGAGCATGGGGTTAATGGGACATTTGATATTTTGAGGGTTTGTGTAAAGGCCAAAATCATTAGGTGTATAATATGCAGTTCATCTATATCTTCAAATTTTCCATTGAATAACAAGGGTGAATTCATATACTATATTGATAAATATTGTTGTAGAAACTATGATCTCATTAGGCATAAAAGGATTACTTTCCGGATCTGACGACATATTTGAATCCATTAGCGTTGCTCCATATTCAAATGTTAGAGACCTTGGAGGGTTTTTATCTGACCAGTGAATGTAGGAAGATGTCTAATGTGGAATTTTGGCATAGAGACGGGCCTAAGATATGATCTGGAGGTAAACATATTCTTGTAGGATGTTATGTTGCCATTATTATTTCTTTGTATCTCTAAGGGGATAGCTACATTAATTTTATTTTACTGAGGGTTTTTTTAGTAGAAGATAACTTTTTGAATTATTGTAAGAATGTATTTGTATTCCTCTTGTTTCTAAAATCAATTATGATGAATCTTCATATTTGAAGGTGAAAGAAGTCATCGTTATGTGTAATTGTATCTACAAAGTTAGAAGGAATCAAGTGCAAGTTCAACTCAAGATGGATGATTTTTTAAATGATCCAATATGATGGAGGATCAAAGAAACTATATCTCATTAGGGTTACAAGGCATGCATGTGGGATTATTTTTTAATAGTTCAAGGGAGATCCATGATCTGGAAGTTTGGCATTATACCTTTATGAGGGTTATGAGACATTTCAGGTGTTAATGGTGTCTAATGGTGTTGGAAAACATGGGTCAGGATGTGGAGGTTATACCTTTTAAAGGAATAGGTGACAACTTGATGGAGTTCATATCCTCCCCAATATAAATCCTTTCCACCCATTGTGGCTTGGGGAGTATGGTTGGAAATAAATGTTGCCATATTCAATGATAAAGACATATCCTCAGCAAATATCCCCATCTGCAATGTTTCCATTCGCCCTGCATCCATTTCAAAGCCCAAATCCCACCCTCTATGCACCCCCATACTCTTGATATCCAAATGGACTCTTCATGGGCTATTTTTGATGGGGCGGCTCAAGGAATCCCATTGATTTGAGGGTCATGGTGCCATGTGCATGTATGTATTTGTGTTATGGGGGTCGTGGTGCCATGTGTGTGTGTGTGTGTGTGTGTGTGTGTGTGTGTGTGTGTGTGTTATGGGGGTCATTGAGCCTGTGTGCATGAGTGTTATGTGTTTTGGGGTTGGCATGTCTTTGTACACATGTTTTATAATTCGAGGCTGAAAAGCCTAGTGATGTAATCATATAAGACATGCATATTACTAAAATAAAATTGTTTCATGCGGAATGAGTTTGGGGTGTTGAGACTCCATGGATGATTAAAAGCATCTCATATGATTTAAATAATCATTAAAAGGATCCCACATTGCATATAACCAAGGCCCATGAGGTGGCTTGGGTGAATGCCAAGTCGTGAAAAAGAGGCATGCATACAAAAGACACATGTTTGGCATTGTAAAGGATTATGCATGGGATTAGTATGGATGATTCCTAAGAATAATTCTGGAAATACTGCCATGGAAGCATGGTGACAATGAGCAATGAAAGCTTGTAATGGTACCTGGAAGACCCATGAGGGCATTGGAACTCCTGGAAGCTACAATATTGTTGGTTAGAGGATACCAAGCTTATTACCTTCGTTGTGTGGGTATTTAAGGGTACCTAGAAGGCCCATGAGGGAAGCAGAACTCCTAGAAGCCACAAGGTCATTGGTTGGAGGCTACCAGGTATCGTACCTTGGTTTTGTGAGGCCTAAAAGAGTACCTGGAAGGCCTATGAGGGAATTGGAACTCCTAGAAGCCACAAGACTATTGGTTCAAGGTTGTTGGGCTTGGTACCTTAGTTGTGTGAGGCCTATAAGGGTACCTAGAAGGCCCGTGAGGGAATTGAAACTCCTGAAGCCACAGGACTATTGGTTTGAGGTTGTTGGGCTCGGTACCTTCGCTGGTGGTTATTGGTATTGAGCAAGTATTTGGATTTAGGTAAGTTGATGCCCATGGTTTCAAAGCCCCAACTTGGGGGCGATCCATTGTTGAGAGATAATGAACAGTGTGTTCTATGGCTAGGTGGAAAATTGAAGGCCTACAGCGAGTTGGATAATTAAAAGATAAGTATTATCTTCTATAGTTATTTCCGGTGCAAATGTTATCTATATGCTAATGAAATGTATTTATGTTAATTGAAAGAAGATAATTACATTAAAAATGAGTTTGAGCATATGTTATGCATTCAGAATATGCATTGCATTATGTAAATTATCCCATGAGAATTTCCCAAAAAGGAGAAATTTTTCAGACATAAGATGCCAAGGGTAACTAGCATGATATTGGAACTTAGCAGGAAGCTATATTAAGTCAGAAAGTGGCCAAGGCATGTTACAATTGGTATCAAAGCTAGGTTGTAAGATTGGGCTTGTACGGGACAAGCATAGGTACGGTGTTCAGAGGTCGCGGGTAAAGTTTTTAACTGAATGCTAGTAGGAAGACACCAACCAAGTGTGAAAAACCCAATGGAATTGGGAAAATTAAAGCCAAGAGTAAAATTTTCAATTTTAACCCTCACCTAAACAATATCACGCTAGGAATTGACCAATATGATGAACAAACATGGTGCCATCCATGGAAGAATTTGGGAAAAAATTGGTGAAAATCCTCAAATTTCCAACCATTTATTAAAAATTTATGCCATTTGGTAAAAAGGAGGTCCAGTGTAGGTTAGAGGGGCGAATAGTCGTTGATCTAAAACAATGCCATATGGGATGGGAAAGGTCAACTGTAGGACCCCCCTTGTGGTTGAAGTTTAACGAGGGGGGGGGGGGGCATTACAAACAGTATTATTTAGGTGGTTTTTTTGAGAAATATAGGGCAGCATGATAAGGTCTTCTCTTACCCTTGATTTCTCTTACTTTAACAAGTTCATATGATGTTATATTACTTCCTTTTTGTTATTATCATGTTCCTTCATCATCAAGATATATGCCAAACAAATGAAGATCACAAACACAAGATGTAGGCACTAACCCTAAAGCCCATGATACAAGGCCCTGATCTGAAAATGTTTTCTTTCTCCTCTTTAATATCAAAAATGAATAGAAAAAACCCATTCGCATAGTAAAGAAATTAAAAGAACCCCATTTTTTGTGACCCATACATCAATTGCACAAGGACTAGGCCATAATCCTATGCACTTTCAAATTAATGCTTGTTCTTGCAACATTTTGACTATCAACTTAAATTTTGGGGTCAAAATATCTAGCCTGGAAAGATCTTCTACCCTCTTGACAAAATTATTTTTACCCAAACAATTTTCTCCTGCAAAGTTTGGAACTCTGAAGGAAGAATGGGTTTATGAATTAGATCTATTGGATTGATCCATACTAAGCATGTTGTTTCTCTAAGGAGGCAACGATTACAGCCAATCGACCGATCTAAAATGCAACACAATTTAAAAATGGTGGGCTTATCTCTAGCACTAATCAAGGTGAATTTTGCAATGCAAATAGAGGCACTGGAGTGGAGTCTTTAGCATTGAGGGAGACAATGGTTCAAATCTAGAGAAAAATGAAAGAACACCAAGATATGCTTCCATCCACTAAAGTTCACCTTGTGGGTTTACACAAGTATTGGGTTATTTTCTTGAAAGGACATTGGGTTCCTTTATACTCATGTTATTACCTATCCAAAAATGCTTCACTTCCATCCACTAAATCATATAGTGGATTCACATTCGTATTGGATTGTTTTTTTAAAGGACATTAGGCTCCTTCATATTAGCCATGTTATTAACTATCCAAAAATGGTGTAGTCTTACTTCATATTTTCTTCATTGAGACTTTCTTTGAAATCTATAGCTTTGGGGCAATTCCAAGTTACTTCAATTTCAATAGCTTAGAGATCTACTTTAAATAAACTTTTGTTTATATTAGAAAACTAGTTTTGGTACTCTTCCCTTAGGTTTTTATCAACAATGCTACATACAATTTCAACCCTTTTCTTGAAAAAAAATATCATCATTATTATTATTCACATTTAGAATCATATTATAAGTTTTCTTTGTAAATTTATTAAAAACATATTTATTTTTTGGATTATTATCTTCATGAGGAATTTATTTTTATTTTATTTTTTTGTGGTAAATATTGTATTGCCTTCGAAACTAGAATATACTAGATACATTGGGTCAATATTTCACTAGGGAGATCAGAGCATAGCCAAAAGTGCGCTTTTCGTAGAGAGGCATAGGAAATCATGGTTAACAAAAGACTATATATATATATATATATATGAGCCAGGAGAATGAACTAGGTAGACATAATGCAAAATATACCAAAGCATAGCAAGTCTACGTTGAGGGATTAAAATCGGTAGCTACAACTTTAATAGGGTCCTCAGTGTTGTCAGGAGTGTTATCGTGACTGGTGCCTCCCAAGGGAGTAATGCCAAGACGTTGCTCACCCAAGCATTCATCCATGTCCCTTAGGTGACAGTGAAGGTGTTCCAGAGAGTGTAGGATGCCAACTGTGTTTGTAGCGATCCATTAGAATTCTACCAAGGAGAAACTTCAAATGCCAATATAGGTCGATGGTGTACATATATTGGTTATAGCCGACTCGAGAATGACCAACATCCAACACCCAATCAACTAGATCATCTAGAACCTATGGTATTTGAACATTGTCATCATTAAAAGCCCCTTCACATTCCATACAAGCTAGCTCCCCTTAGATGGGCCTTGGGGTGAAATCTCAAAACTTGGCAATTGATTCTTGTAGCCAGTGATGTGCACGTGTGTGCCCCTGAGAGGCCTTCTCCTGATAGTAGGTTTCCCCTCAACGGATGTGTGTTCACTTATGAGGCATATTGAAAGGCCAAACAAGGATGTGAAAGCAGACTGTAAAGGTAAGTGGATAAGTGGTTGACTCAAGGGGGATTGCCACATAAGGAGGGAAAGGGGCCCGATAACAAAGAGTAGAACTATCAATTGCACCCGGAGGTGCAAGGGAACACAAAAAGGAGCCATGAATCTCGTTGCGGTACATGTAAGGGCCACATAAACTCCCTTTACTCACAGCGGAATAATTTTTTGTTGTTTTATTAAAGATACATAGGTGTGCAATCAACAACAATCACTTTATGGGGACTTTAAACAAATCTCAAATACTCTGAAACAACATGCCTACAAGCGGAACTATGGTTCTACGGTCCCACGATATGGTGACCAATCATGGCGCCTCGCATATCAGAAAACTTACCAAATAACGTTAACAGCAAACATATAATCCCGCCGATGCGAAGTTGCGATGACGATGTCGCATCGCAACATAGGAACTTTTATAACTTATCGCATTTCGCTTGCCTGCAAGTTTAACTATTATACCGATAATGGTTAAACCATAAATCATGTGATGTGTGATAAGCGCTAATGCGGTATGTCTACATGTGGCCCTTCTCATTGCATCAGAAGAAATATAACTTACGCAGCCAAGCCTTAATGCTATCTGGTGAAATCTGAGATGTGCGAACTTGCAATTTTCCGTCCACCGTTGATCTGCGGCCAAATCTAACGGTCAGCACTGCTCACCCTCCATTGCATCGCAAGCTATATCATTTACCTTGCGATGTGATCTTTGTCGTTTAACCTAAAAACTTCAATTGTGCGATTCAATTCTCGCCGTCCAATTGCCTCCTGTTGTAACATTATTTGATTTTGATAAGTTGGCATGGTAGTTTAAAAAATAAAAAATTAAATCGTAAGTTAGAACATGGATGAGAAAAGAAAAAACTATAAAAAAAATGTTAGGAAAATATATTTTATTACATCCATGTTAGAAAAAATGATAGAGTAGTTTGTTGTACATAAAGGAGGCAAAAGAAAAAATGTTAGGAAATGATGAAATAAAAAAAATGCTAATGCTTTAGTGTTTAAAATGAAAAATGGCCGCCTGATTAAATGCGGCATATTTTCAAAATGAAAAGTTTTAATTTATGTACGTTAAAACCTTTGAAAAAGGGTTTGATGTTAATTTATTAAATTGATTGATATATATATATATATATATATATATATATATATATATATATATATATATATAGTATTTAAAATGAAAAATGGTCGCCTGTTTAAATGCGCCAGATTTTAAAAATGTAAAGTTTTAATTCATGTACGTTAAAACCTTTGAAAAAAGGTTTGATGTTCATTTATTAAATTGATATATATACATATGTGTGTGTGTGTGTATGTGTGTGAGAGAGAGAGAGAGAGAGAGATTTTATTATAAGGTCGCAAAACGACAAAGCGGTTAAATCATTGGAGATAAAATATTTGGTATGTTGACGTGATCTAGAGGTCTCCTGAGATCTACGGCGGAGATAAACTTCGCACCCATCCCCACCCCCCAGAGTTTCTTGTTAACGAGAGGGGGGGGGAGGTCTGAACTCCGGTATTAATGGTCGCCCTTTTCCACTACGTGGCAACACAGTATCACTTCGCACCCCCTCCGCATTAAACTGCCACCATACAAAATTCCAAGATATGTGCCTATGAGAATTTTCTCCTTACGTAGAGTACATAAGACAAATGTTGAATATGGATGAATTGCATTTTGTTTCAGGAAAGAGGAAAGACCAATTTAAAATCAAGGCCAATGTTGGATCATTCATCTGCAATACCAGAGCAGCTGGTGCTGATGCAAATGCAGTATTAAAGAAGATGGGTTACCTAGTCATGTGACCCCCATGGCATTATTTCTACTCTGAGGGTTGAACTCAAGACAACTCCTTAACACACACATTTCCAGACCAGAAATAGAGAAATACAAGAACCAGTATCAATGGGTAGAAGGTACTCTACATGAAGCAAATAAACAAGTCATTTCCACTTCAAATGTAGAAACACCAGTCGCTGACACTAAGCAGCAAAAGAGGAGCAGAGAAGAGACACCACATTCCAAGGAAATCATGAAAGGATTCATCTTACAGCACACGAAGGCAAAGCTCACTTCCACCTTTGTTTCAAAGGACAAAATACCAGAGATCATAGATTTGGGAGACACTGAAGTGTCCACATCCACCAATGTTCCTCGGACTCCTCCATCGGCATCACTTGCAAGAGAGGCACTAGCAATCATCCAACATTCAGATGCCAGGTCTTTTGAAGAGAAAAATATCTTTTCTAAATTTCTAGACATCAAGCAGAAGAATGAAGCACTGAAAGCAGATGTTTACAGCCAATTCTGGAAACAGACATCTACATCACAACACAGAGTTCTCACGGCCTTTGACAATCAGAAAGGAAGGATGCAGATAGTCTTTCTGCAAGCAACAGTGTCATTTCCAAAGACACACGCTGAGTATAAGAAATTTGTCTTCTCATTTGATACAAAACAGATACATCCAATTGACCAAATGGACATGCACAGTTAGTCAGGAGAAATGTTATTTTCAACAATGACCACAACAGCTATGTCTCTTTCCAAATTGAAAGTAGCACTATCAAATATGGAATCCCAGTTGAAGCTTGAGAAATTGTCTTCATTAGCTAAAGCCAATAGGATGAAGAAATTGGAAGAACTCCTAGTGAAAGTGGAATATGATCTTAAGGACTGCAAGGCAGTTGAGGAAATTATAAATAAGAAAAATGCATACATTATTGCTCTGCGAAAACAACTCAAGCTACCCTCAACTGAAGACCCACAGACTAAAGAGATGGCAGAGAATGAACGTGACAAAGACGAAATGCTCAAGTTGATCATTGATCAAAATCTGCAGATTAGAAAGATGGAAGACCAAATTGAAGAATTGTTGAAAGAGAGCAGCTCTCCAAGTGAATACTAATCCTACTTTAGCAATTCAAACTTTTTCTTCAAGTACAGAACTTTCAGCAACTTTGTCTACAACTGATGCAGCAAAATTGGCACAAGAGTTGGCCATTCAGAAGCAAGCACATGAGAAATTACAGCAACGACTTGAAGTCCTTGAGTCTCAGAAGATTAAAAATGATACATTATATGTAGAAGAGATGCAAAAGACTCATAAACTAGGACTTAAAATCAAAGAACTGGAAAGTGAATCTTTTATGGTAGCAACTCTTGGAGAAGCCAAGCAAACCATCTGGGAAGACATCAGCGAGTCCATTTCTGAAAAATGGCCATCTATAGAGATCATCTTCGAGCAGCGGGAACTCATCAACAAATGCAGAACAGAAATTCAAGAGCAAAAGGATCAACTTAAAGACAAGCGAACTGAAGCTTCTGACATGATCAAGGTTCTTAATTCAAAGAACAGAGAGGAGTTGGAAGCAATCAATATCTCAGACAAGACTGCAACCATTTTGGAGATAAAGAATGTTTTGCAGATTGGAAACTTGATCAACCAGTTGCAGACCAAGTGTGAAGCTTTAAATGTTATAGTTCAAAGGTTTCATACTAAATTTAATGCTTTAAATCATAAAGGACTGCCAGGTCTAATAGGAATGGATGATAAGTTGGTGAAGTTAGAAGATCACTGCAAAAAGTTATAGACCATTGCAAAGACAAGTCAAAGTTTGCAGATATCAAAGGTCAGATTACAGGGGAATCTTTTCTTGAAACTCTGCAGTTTGATTTGATCATTCAACATCAAATCAAACATCTATTCATTCAAAGATCAACTTTTGACAGATATACTGAAGTAGATGAAATCTTCAAGAAAATGATGAATGTAAAAATCTCAAGTGAAGATCAGTGAGATAAATTTTGTGAAACCATCAAGTAAAATATTAATTTTGCAACTTGACAACACATTAGAATTTTGAGGATCTAGTCAGCAACACCTCCCATCAAAAGGAGTCCAGTCAGCAACAATTTTCACCAAAAGGGGTTGATTCATCAACAACCTCCCGGAAAATAAAATTAAAAAAACAAAAAAAAGGAGATACTCCATCTATTTGTCTCATTTTATTCTTCTTATCCTATTATTGTAAATCAGTTAAGATATTTGTAAACTCTATTAATTAGTATAAATAACTCTCAGTTCGAGTTATTAAGGGTTGCAGCCTTGGATGAGCCAATTTTAGCAAACAAAAATTGTACAAGTCTTTTGATCATCAATAATACAAGAAGGATTCTGATCTTATTCCATCCAGCGTTGTGTTCTCTGTGAGTTTTCCTAGTTTTCATCCATTTTGTCACTTTATATGTTTAATTGTTATCAAGATATTTAGGTAAGATTAATTGTGTTTCAGTAACCTTATAATTCCTACTGAAGTTATTATCAAAACAAAGAATGATTTACTTAACAGTTTGTTGATGTAAGGCCCTTTCATTTATAAATTATCAGCATCTTGATAATGTTAAATGTATTTTGTTGGACTTTTAGACTTTGTTTAAAGGTTTTCTAGCTTATGTTTCGTTGAATAATTCAATCTGAATATTTAATAAACATATTCCCTTACATAAGTCCACTTAATCGAATTCAAAAATCTGAATCACTATGTGAAATGAACAAGCTGCCCTTGTGGTGAGTCTTTCTGCCACATGGATGAGTTGAAGAGCACAATAAAATATAATGGAAAAGACCAGTTGGATTTGAACCCGGGCCTTGCTCAGGCAACTCTCACCAGTTACCGATTGTCCTAGATCTAAAAAATATATATATATATAATGGAAAAGAAATATAGTGTGTTTGCATTTACAAGTTGTGGAACAAATGCAACAAAATGGAATGGACCTCGAGAAAGTATTCATAACAGCGTAGCATGTAACCGTGACATGTTTGAATGCAACATAGATTCATATTATTGTTTGCGGCGAACACATTTCAAAAAAAGGTTAAAGAGTGAAAAGGCATCTAGAAAATAAACGAGGAAGGGTATGAAGAAGGACTTGTACTGTATAATTTTTTGTTTTCTTTTTTTTTACATTAGGAAGCAGGAAAAAAGATATTGTTGAATATAGCAGAAAAGCATTTTGGAAAGAAGTGAAGGAACAAGTGACAGCATAATAGCCTGATTGTGCATGGAAGCATGGCAATTTTTTCTATATACATTCCTTTATGGCAAGTTAAAGTTGACAAAATAAGATGTATTGTTTACCGTACAAGCATTATCGCATTGCAATGCATATAACATAACTTGCGGGGCTTTAACGGAAAACATGAAGTGTTGTGATTGTGATGTGCGTTGGCACTATCGCATCCCGACTTACATAACATAGCCTACGAACGATTAACTAGAAACCATAAAACATTGCGATGTGCGATGCAATATCGCATCACAAGGTTCGACAAGGAGCATAACGAGAAACAGATAAAATGTGCGATGTGCGGGCTGCGGTGCAGTAAACAACAGTAAGTGTGAAATGGAAAATGCATAAGGTAAGGCGGAAATAGAAGGTTTGTATGGAGTTTGGGTGTGGGTTGCGGGTCCCACCAAATCGCATCAGCGGGGAAATAACATTGTGGTAATGCGTTAAAAGGTAAGGGTTGAGACTTGCGGGCTGTGACTACGGGAAAATGGTAAATAATGCGGTGGGTGAAGAAATTAACGCAGAGAATGGCTCGGGGAGTCTGCTCTGAACATTTCTAGAAATTGCGTAAAACAAAAAACAAAACTTCAGATTTGGATCCTAGACTCGTCCTCCTGCAACAAAAAAATCAATTCAAAGTGTGGGTTGTTGCCACTAAATTCATGGTGGTGGTTGGGAGTTATTTCCAACAAAGCAAACATGTGTATGATGTTGGAAAATGAAAGTAAACAACAGAGGGATGTGTTTCCCCCTTACAACACTGAGAATACAATATTGCGGAAATAAAAATTACAGACAGGCAGAAAGCGAGAACACGGGAGGAATTGAATTATTCTTTTCATTCATCTCAAATAAACATATGAAATTACATACTTTTAATACAAAATGGCGGAGCCTGAAGATGTAATGAAATTCAATGCAGGAATGGACGTACAACAACCAAATCGTCCTTCCACTCTATTCTTTTGTTTCTACACGAAACTACGTACAGAACACACAAAAATCCGGACTTGAAATTTTATAGGTTTCGGTTGCGAAACCACATCGCATCCGCGCTCTCATCGCAAATCGCATTTCAGTGATTTTAAGTTTTAACTGGGCGCGATATGGGAAAACTCAAAAACTTGTGATTACGATGTGCGATGGCACAATCGCATTGCAACTTAAAAACTTTAACTTGCGAAGCGCTAAAGCACTGAGCTTGCAATGCAGCGGATGAGTTGTCGCCAAGCTAACTTGACGACTTACTTACGTCACTGCAGATGGACCTCAAGGTACGGCTCGTTCATCGACATTGTGCCCCCGTAGTAAATATCAGTCGTTAACGATTACAAAAGTTCTATGCACAATCGACGATGAATGGCAAGCGAGGTTCAAGAAGAGTGCAGGGGGAAATATGGGAAGCAATGGAGGATGTGTGCGAGGGGTAGGGGGGATGGCCATTTCAGCATAAAGGTGTTAGGGGGAAAGGATGAATGGAATGAGAGGAGGGGGACAAATGGGCAAGAGGCGGAAATGCACAGCTAAAGCTGGCGACAAACTGTGTTGGGGGAGACAGGAGCGAGATGCAGGACTTGTAGGAAGACATTCTCGACGCATTAGCGTAAGGGAGTTCTTCTGCGTGCATAAGAGTTGGGCGTAACCGTTCAACACCGTTGAAGGTGTCTGTCTTCAAAGATAGTGTGAAGAGGAATTGTCGTCCTTTGATTTTGCTATATATATCCAGGACAGCTCTAGATCAGTTGAGAGGCAAAGGTCCTTTGCAGAGATGCCCAAAAGTGCAGTTGCGGCTTCGTCGAAAGCGACCAAGTTTTCAAGGTGGCTAATGTGGTTGTGCCACTGGAGCCGAAGGATGTAGCGGTAGTCTCACTCGATGAAGGACCTTTCACATTTTGAACATCACCAGGTGTTGTCATCTTGTCGTAAAGCCTTTTTCATGCATTGCATCCCATCAATGGTGAGGGGGCATGCAAGGAAGTAGAAATCATTCATGTTAATTGAGGTAGCAGTAGCACGGACTGAAATCCATGGAGTTTTTTCATTGGACGGTATTGAGAGAATGTCGAAAATTGTTTTGTATTGAGGAGCCTCTTGCTCGTGCCGATGTTTTTTCGGCTGAGTAAGGGAAAGGAAGATTTTATGCCTTCTTCGTCAAACCATTGTTTGAGTTGTTGCGTTTCAGCAATATCTGGATTTATAAGCAGGCAAGTGGCAGGGATTGTGCTGATAGTTTGGCCATTGAACTCAACGATTGCGAGTTAACGATGTCTCCGTGGCGATTTTGGCGTCTTGTTAAAAGAAGGTGCTATTTTGATTCAATGAAGTTTTGGTGAATGACCAAACTGGCTAATGCTTCTGCACAAGTGACACAACTGAAAATCAGTAACATACTTTTGGAAGGATTTGTCAGAAGCATAATACCAAATCTTATGTGAGTGGCAATAAAACATTTTCCTTCATTTCTTCAGATGAAGAATTAAGTCAAATATGCGAAGCAGAGGAAGAGAAGTCTCAACACTGTAAATTAGTTGGTAGCAAAGGAAGACAAGTCGCAGCTTACCCGTTATTTTCACTCGACAAAGTAATCGTAAGTCCTTCAAGTTGGAAGTCAACAGGTCGTTGAGAATGCAGCTGGAAGTAGGCAAGTCGTGGAGGATGCAACTCCGACGGAAGGCAGGAGAAGGTCGTCAGAATATATGAGCGAGGAACGAAGTGATGGGTTGCAGAGAAGGTGAATGCAAATGAATGGGGAATATTGTCGAAGGGGTTAGATTGTCAAGGAAGAAGGAGAAGTGTACAACAGCAAGAGAGGGGAGCCATGAAAAGGCATGGCCACAACGCAGTTTCGTATGGAAGTAGTACATTATCTTTAACTCTCCCTCCTCGAACTTTGTTTAAGTCTCCCAGCAATTATTACCATGGAAAAATCTCTCCTTCATCGGACTATGTTTTATCTCCCAGTATGGCAAAATGGGTACTGTCAAGGGCCTGGTATGGCAAAATGAGAAATGTCAAAGGCTTTGCAAAAGTGTCACGCAACACCTGGTAAAGAAATTGTCCGTGTTAAGTCTAGAACACTGTCATTGAAGGGGCCAAGTCCAAATGGAGGATTTTCATTAGTTGGAGGAAGTGCCACATGTCAAAATTTTATTGGCTAGAAGGGCAATAACAAATGCTTCTCATCGGCTGGGGTGAACAGTGTTTTTCACCCCAAAGCCAGTGAAGAGAACACCTTTCGACGTAATGAAACCATAAGTCAGAGGCTAGGGAGCAGTGATCCTATCACAAAAAAGTAATGTGAGCTTGAGGGAGGACAGAGAAAAATGTTGAACCTGCCAAGAAAGCTAGCAAAAGGAAACGACAACCTATGACTGAAGGATGGGAAGAATACAAAGCTTCAAGAGCGACCAAGGAAGAATACAAAGCTTCAAGAGCAACCAAGGAGAAATACAGAGGGTGACTAGCAAACTGCAAGCTAGAGAGGCGACAATAAGAAATTTAACACTAGAAATACAAGTCAAACGAAGAGAAGAGTGCAAGCCAAACACTGTCAAAGCGACTTTCGCTACAAGGCTTCAACACCCATAGGGGCTAGTTTCCTGCATGCAATAGAATCCTATATCATGAGTGACAATGTGTGCACCTGTGTGCACACTAGATGAGTTGTGAAAGAGAAAACACAAACCGAGTCAATAATCCAGGAGGCCAAACGAAAAGCGCCATTGGTACTCTTGATGAGGAGGGTGCATGACAATTTTTGAAATCATCAAATAAAACACAAAATTGGAGAAAAGGCCTAGCCTAAGCTCACATAAGTGGGTTGGGCAAAGCCCCCAATTCTTGCTACCTAAACCCGAAGTGAGAATTGCAAAGAAGGGGAACAAATACTCCATTGCTTCAAATAAGAGAATTGCCACCAAGTGGAGGTCCATGGGTATAATTATATTAGAACTCTTGCCACATAAGGAGAGACATGATAGTCCTAGCAAGACAACAACGCTTAAATGTTGCAGTAATGTACATCTCACCTCAACTGAGATTACAAGACTATCTATCATGAAACTTATTTTAAGGGCATGTTGCCACATCCCCTCGCTTTTTCATTAAAAACACCCCATTCAAGTTTCCAAGAGAAATTTACTATTCTTATTAAATATTCTTCTTCTTTTTTTTATTCCAAGTAAAATGCATTAAGTCGAATTTTTTTTTTCAATAATATTTTGGGAAGTTCTTTTCTTTCATAACATTTTAGAACTTTAACCATACTTCTCATCTTTTAAACTCATTTTATTTTCAATGATTTAATATGAAATGAATTTGGCTACATATTGGATGTTTTTTCTAATGCATAATTTTTTTATTATTTTACAATCATCCCATAAATATTAGAATAAGCTTAGGTCCACATTGAATGTGGAAAAAAAGAGGATGCCAATGTCACTTTTTAATAGTGACTTTATGGACTATTGAAAAAAATATTTAATTTTTCCATGATAAAATAAATAACACAACAAATCCACTTAATAATAAGATATTATATCTACAATCTTTAACATGTTTCGTTAGATGAAAAAAAACAAGTGAGGCAACTTGTAGTTGTAATTGCAAACATGTCATAGAAGAGGTGGATGTTTAGGCCAAGAAAGAGCCTATCCAAACTAAATTGTGAAATGGTGCTCCAGTGTCAAGGGATGAGTACACTACTAAGGTTGTGGAATGCTTGCTAGCCTAAAAACTCAAAGTAGCACACCAAGCTGTTTGATATTAGAATTGTTCTCTTTCACAGATGAAAAGGATGCCATTATTCAAAGAAGTCCCATTATTCCACTAGAACACAAACCAAGACCATTCATCTATATGGAAACACCCAACCATTGACCATTCATCTATATGGAAACACCCAACCGTTGGGTATAGCTTAGTACAATAGGGAGGAACAAAAGCCAACAAACCCGCCTATGTCGTGATTATCCTATTCCCTTTTCTCTAATTTCAAAATGGTCTCTTGCTCCGTAATTTACAATTGTGAAGGCTAATGTACCCTTTTGCATCACAATAAATGCTAATGTGCGCTTTTGTCTAACAATAAATAGTTATGCATTTTTGAAATCCACAAATACTTCTACCATTATTAAGCTAGAAGACCAAATTTCCTCTACTAGGAACCTCCACTAGAAACATCTATTACTTTTTGGTATATAATATAAAGTTGAATATATTTTCAAACTTAATTAAACAAAAGAAATCACCCAACATTTCAAAGTTCAGTGTTCAATCATCTACCAACAATTATATTCATTTTGCTCCTAAAAAACTTTCCATTACTGAATGCTCCTATTTTAAGAGCTTTGCATCCAACATCTCTGTCAATTGCAATGAATCAAATACTCATTTAGAAGCAAAATTATTATCATTCTCATGAGCAAAGTTGCCTAGAGAAAATGTAGGAATAAAATGTTGACATTTTATGTATTTTTAATATTGGATGTCTACAAACTCAAACCTTCCAACAAAAAAAAAAGTGTTATAAAATAAACAATCTACAAGGAATAGTTTTTTTTATCTAAAGATATTTTGAATTTTTGAATTTTTTTTAATATATCAATTTTACTTTTAAATACATATTTGTCCCAACAAATGCCTTAACATAAGGTTAAGGTGAAAACTAAAACTATACCAAAAATATAGAAGAATAAATTATTTACAAAACCATAATGCTCATGAAGTTTGTCTAAACTTGTTATACTATTACACACATTGCACACATACAATAGTAATTAATATCATACAAATAGTACTATTCTCCACTCTAATTAAATACTTATTATACATACCACACTTCCATATAAAACAATTACAATTAAATTAAACCCAAAAAAATTATATAAAAATGAGAATATTTCATATTACAATTATATCATAATATCATTATTATGAATAAAACCACTGTAAAAATATTATATCCTCCACCAAACTTAAAATACTTATAATACATTCAAAATTAAATATTTCTTATACGTTAACCTTATTATGCGTTATACTTATTATAGATTCATAGGTTCACCGTTATTATATGTTCCCCTTAGTACGTTTATTAATGCTATATTCTCATAAAACACGTTTACTATAATTATAATTTATCAATCAAAAATTATCCAAAAATTATTCTTATTCACTAACTTGCTTATAATAAATTTTCAATCAAAAATTAACATATAGTTTTGGCATCAAAGATTCCTGCAAAAACATCAAGATATATTAATTTATCATTAAAAAATTGTCAATTGTCAATTCAATAAACGAGCGAGAGCTCCACCCTACCCCTAGGAGCATGCGCGCCTGGGAGACGCACCACTGCAAAAGGGTCTTACAAATTATAGAATAAGCACTCTCCTCTTACCTCCCAACTAGTCCAGTCAACCACTTTCCACCTCTTAAAAACACCACTCAAAGCGGATCATAAAGGTTAATATGTCAAACAAAACGTCGCTATCTCTTCCAAAACGATCGGTTCTGTCTTCCAACTGTTAATGGAATCACCCTTCTTGTTTTAGGGTAAATGCCAAGAGAACTTCCGGAACCAGTAAACAAAAAAGGAAAATGGAGACCAATGAAACAAACAACATATATACAACACTGTCAACCTAATAAATCACATTAAATATGGAAGCACAAGGACACCCATATGACAATTTTTACCCCAAACAAGTGTCTCCTACCCTCAACCCCTCCCTCCTCCCTCTCCCCATGAGAAGGGGGGACCAGTAACCTGATGGAGAGTAAAGTTCACGCAAACCAACTAATCTGCACCTAGTGTATAATTCAAAACATAAATGCCTGTGCAGAAAAAATATGTATCAATTCTAGTTGATTCGGACTTCAATGTTATGCCGCCAACAAGTGGCTCCTACCCTCAACCCCTTCCTCCCCATGAGATTTGAACAAGTAACCTGATGGAGAGATTAAAACGCATGCAAACCAACTAATCTACACCTCGTGTATACTTCAAAACATAAATGCCTGTGCAGGAAAAACAAGTCTCAATTCTAGTTGATTCGGACTTCAATGTTATGGTCAAGCTGAAGAAAAATGTCTCCCCATCTAAATTTGAAATTTCAAAAAATTTCAAGGAAACGTTGAGAACAAGTATTTAGCATACATTACAGAGACATCATAGTTTGCGTTCCAGGAAAGACGACATATGTCAACAGGAACTAGACTTTAGAAGCAAAGAGGAAGCCAAATTCTGCACAAGCTATGTCATTGATTAAGAAAAACAAAAGTTCTAAACCGTTACTCTGTTCTTTCTCTAATGAATCTTATAAAACTGGATAGAACATTCTTAAAACACTTCAAGATAGGGAGTGCACAGTCGAAGCTTTACAGCCTTCTCAAACACGAGATGAACAAACGTTTTACCAAGTTAAATAACACAACCTTATGATTCCCAGGAATGAAATAAACCCAAAATGACTAATAAAACGAGGAAAAAAACTTGAGCAAAATTGTTTCTTTCCAATATATCATTATGCTCAACGCTTTTTTGAGACACCAACGGTCTTTCCCCTGCGACCAGTGGTCTTTGTGTGCTGTCCACGCACCCGAAGGCCCCAGTAGTGACGAAGACCACGGTGGTTCCTGACAAGAGCCAAAACGAGAATGCACAATTTTAGTATTTGATGCATTGACTATTTAAGACAGCAAATATATAGCAGACAACTTTCCACCGGCACTTGTTAAGATAAATCCAACCAAATTAGGTGTTATTTGAACTAGAATCAAAGTTATTGGTTGTCTGAGCTTTCCTCTGATTCAGGCAGGCAAACTAATTCAACTGAATTCTTTTGAGAAACCACATACCATTCTTCAACTAATCTACAATGCAGTAAATAATTAAGCAAGATACGCGGTAAATAATTTAGCCAGGTCAATAAAGTGCAACTGACTGCAGATGAATGAAGTTAAAACCCTTGCACTAAATGTTGACAAGAAAAATGACACTACCGTATAGGAAAAAAGAATTCGATAGTACAAATTAATTACATGAAGGATACCAAAACAGTCTTCCATATCCCATAGACACCATTGTCAATAAATTTAATAAAACATAACACTCCAATTAACTTCATTCCCATGGTCAAGCCTCATTGATGTAAGGCCCAAATGAGAGAAAGAACATACTTCAAAACAACTAAACAGACAATTAGCTCTCCTTTCTATCTATGCTCTTGGAGAAACAATCTGTGCAAAAGACACATCAGCATTATACGAAAGGCTAATTTTTGCCGAAGGGCATTTATGAGACACTACTTGTCCCTGTTCTACTCATAGGTTGAATCAGCAGCAATGTACACACAAGAATCCTACAGCTATTGACCCAATAAAATGAATAGAGGAAGAGGTACCAATAAGAACATAAGTTTTGAACTAAATATATTATTATGTATATTATACAAGTTCATCAAATGCTCCTCATGGGTAGGACCACCAAGAGTCTCAGAGCAACGATATTGCCATACGGACTAGAGCTGACAGAGAAATGATCAAATCAACTTTGGAGAAAATACTTGATATTTGGTTAACTCTTCAAAATTAAGGAGTGGTCTATAAATAAACAAAATCTCAACAATACCAACCTAATCATCACCAGACCATTTCAACTCTTAAATACCCCAACATAGGTAAACGAATTCTACTCTGCTGCATAATCAAAATCTTTTACAAGCTTGTATGCAAATTATCTCGTCAATGAACACATATTTCACATAAAAGATAAAATGGAATATAATGGCCAGTGGGCAATGATAATACTATAAAGCACAGAAAAGAAGCAGCAGGCCAGCAGCCAGTGAGCATTAAACAGAAAGCAAAACTACAAAACTTTAATTCTTCCAAATAAGAGACAAAAGCAGTCTTTTCAGGGATGGGAAAATAGTTTAGCCCAAGAAGCTGGTAAACATTCACCATATCAAATGGATTGGTAGGAAAGCTGGAAAGTGCAGCTGGGTAATGTCATGGTGAAGTTAGAGTAATTCTAAGTGGAAATGATCTCCTCAATGCTAAGTCACCTGACACGGGGACACGCGGATTAAGTGTCAGATTCGGGACACGGTGACCCCCAGAACAGGACACGTCTGGACACGTTATATATATATATATATTAAAAATTAGATATTTCTTACACAAATTCATACAAATTCATTGATTCAAACATAGATTTAAGATACATTGATACATCATACAATCATACATATTACAAATTTGCAACATATTAGTAATAGACATTCATCAATGATCCTGGTCTAGAGTTCTTCAATAACCTAAGTTGTTTGGGATAGCTGCCCCTAACGGCTTCATTAGTCACTTTATAAAGATTCGCTCCTCGAGAAAAGACCTCGTTTAAGATCGAGTTGTTCTAATAACTAAATGTAGTATTGATCTAAAAATGAATATTTAAACTAATGAAATGCATCTTCTAGCTACAAGAATAACACTAATTAAATAACTACATTATTTTAATAAATCCTATGACTCTAAAATCAACTCAGATTACACCTGCAAATAAAACATAAAATAAGAAAAAAAATAGAAGACATTCTACATTAAAACCATTCAGGCCTTTTGCCACAAATGCAACCTGCCTTTTGTAGTTCTGAATAACCTAAATCTATTAATAATTAAACAGATCAAATTTATTGACGACAATACTGAGTTCAGATTTCGTTCAAACTCAGAGAAAACCATGATGAGAAAAAAAGAATGTGACTAATATTACTTTGGGAAAGACATTCATACAGAGCTCTTCAAGACAACATTGCAGATCCAAACATCACTGCTTCAGAAAGAATAATCTATGAGCTTCGGATAGCATCCCATCGCCTATTCCCCTCTGAAAAACTTGGTTTACAAAGGCAAAACAATGCACAAAATGAGTTGAAGACATTCTCTCCTTCATGGAGACCCTTCCCCTTTGTTAATTTACAATCCTCCTTTAAATAATGATACAAAATTAATCGAATGAAGTCTTTGTTCAACGATTTTTCTTTGAAAAGAAATCTCAATTCTTTTCAAAATCCACTGGGCAGAATTAAGCTTGGTTCTGTTAACCGCTCCAAAGACCAATTCTGGAGATCAGTGCACGTTGACCTGCATACCCTCCAACAGCCGAAAAACGTGCTTCTGTAAACTATCTTGCGTGCATTTAAAAATTAGACTAAAATCTTGTTTCTAATTAACTTGTTCATTTTCTTGTCCAGCTGTACGGGATTTGATCGTGTCCGTACAGGACACGATCAGGATTCGACGTGTCCTGTACGGACACTATCGAATCCGGCAAAATGGATAAGAATCCGTACGTGTCGTGTGGGACACGATGGATTCGGGACATGTGGGCCCTTAGGTACGAATCCGGTTTCTTAGCCTCAGTGTGAGGTATCACAACTGTAAAAGCTATGCAGGTCCCCATTACCTCATTGTCAGATGCCTTCCACCAAATTAATGTAATCATGGTGAATTGTTCGTTGCTTCTACGTCCATAACAACCCTGGCCATGCCTCTAAACACCGTATCATATTGTGAGGTATCACATTGTGCAAAGGTTCTCATCCTGTCATACTCATGCACTTCCGTCTTCCAAAATTTCCATGAATTTCAAACTGTATTCTCAACTAACATCAACTATCCCAAGTGAGCTTATATAATAGACTTGTTACAATTTCTTTCGATTATTGTGGTTAGTTACAATGATGCAGAGATCACCTGTATAACACATTATTTTCGAAGAATTTATCTACCACATCCTAGTACATATCAAACTCTTTTTTAATAATAGATTCATTTCTTCAGGTCATAGAGTGGCCAAAATTCGCAGCTTTTAAGTTCACCCATGATCACCCACTAATTGTTGGCCCTTTCTCTGGCCATTTTGATCATACATGCCAGCTTTATCCGTTGTTTAAACTATATATAATTTAACCTTCATTCATTGTTTTTTATTACCAATCTACTTCCTTTATCGTAACCTGTGATCTTTGGTCCTTTCCCTGGCCATTTTGATCCTTCACAACCCTTTCAACATGGTACCTGAATCAGCAATCTACTCCAAAAGTTTTCACCCTTTTCAGTACACGGACTGCAGTCCATTGTTTGACCCCCTAAAACAATGACTAATATCTGTGACACTAATCCAGTCTCCTAAACCTTGAGCTTTAGTCTTACAGAAACCCCCAAATATTGATTTCTAGTCAACCTCTCTTTCCCATTTAGATCATTAAGTAATACTTCTAGTGCATGCCAGCCATATCCCTTGTTTATAAAATTTAACATTCATTCATCTTGCTTTATTAAAATCCTACATTCCCCAATCTACTTTTACTCCCAACAATAAATGTCATTATAGTTTTGTTGGTACTAACTTAACCCCCATCAATTGCAATTTTTTTCCCAAGGAAAAACTTTCATGAAAACCAAAGAGATGCTTTCCTAAATTGTGGATGGCAACCCTAGTAAATATGTCCTAAGTTCTCCAATCTACTTTCTCAACATGAAATGTTAATATACTTTTTTTGGTCCTAATATAAGCTCAACCGTGATCACCCACCAATTGTTGGCGCTTTTTGATCATACATGCCAGCTTTATTCGTTGTTGAAAATTTAAACTGTATATAATTTAACCTTCATTCATTGTTTTTTATTACCAATCTACTTCCTTTACCAGAACCTGTGATATTTGATCCTTTCCCTGGCCATTTTGATCCTTCAAAACCCTTTCAACATGATACCCGAATCACCCATCTACTCCTCCATTGAGTTTTCACCCTTTGAGTACGCACTCTGCAGAATCCATTGCTTAATCCCGTAAAACAATGACTAACATCTGTGACACTGATCCAGTCTCCTAAACCTTTAGCTTTAGTCGTACAGAGGCCACCTCAAGATTGATTTCTAGTCAACCTCTCTTGCCCATTTAAATCATTAAGTATTACTTCTAATGCATGCCATCCATATCCCTTATTTATATAATTTAACATTCATCCATCTTATTTTATTAAAATCCTACATTGTCCAATCTACATTTACTCCCAAAAAGAAACGTCATTATAGCTTTGTTGGTACTAACTTAACCCCCTCAACTGCAATCTTTTTCCCAAGGAAAAACTTGCAAGAAAACCAAAGAGATGTTTTCCTAAATTCGTGGATGGTAAACCCTAGTAAATCTGTCTTACATTCTCCAATCTATTTTCTCAACATGAAATGTTAATATAGTTTTCTTGATCCTAATTTAACCGCTCAATTGCAATCTTCTTTTCAAGTACCAATGCAAAGAAAACCAAAAGGGTTGCTTCCCACATTTGCGAATAACATCCAAAGTACACATGTCTGCAAACAATAAAAAACTTAACCCAGAGGGATTTGAACCAGCAACCTGCTGGCACAGAACAAGCCAAATGCCCATGAACATAGGCAACAACCAACAGAATTAACCCTTTGGCTAACTTCAATTGCAATCTTTTATGACAACCTGTGAATCTTTATTCTAGTGAGCAAACTTATATGATGAAATGAAGCAAGTATGCTCCCTGCTTTCCTCAAAAGTGTTGGACCTTCTAACTTTCCAGGTTCCAATCATGGTATGTCTTTAAAATATCATCCAGTTCCTGGCATTAATAATCTTCAACATAGAACCCCCCACGATTAACAACATATTTGTTATTTAGCCTTTCTATGTCTTTAAAATATCATCCAGTTCCTGGCATTAATAATCTTCAACATAGAACCCCCCACGATTAACAACATATTTGTTATTTAGCCTTTCACATATTGTTAATATCGACACCCAAGCTATAAGCTTATTTGTCATTAGCATATTGTTAATATGAAAAATGTCGAAGCACTGGAGCAATGATTTGAAAAAATCAATGGTCCATCAAATTCACTCCAGATAAAAGAGTTATTGGACTACATAGTGAAAAATGGAACACAGCAAACTTAGGTTCCAATCTGCCTCAAGAAGAGGATTTCATAAGATAGCAATAAATATCATGTAATAACTTTTATACATTCCATACTTAAACAACTGCCACATCTTAACAATATTAATATTCTTCAAAACTGAAAGACAACAGACTACCTTTTACAAAGATTGCAATGTATCAAACATACTAGAGTCGCCAATATATCATTCTTCCTCACTAGTCTCTTGTAACTCATGAGACACCAGTGACAATCCATCCCAATGTACTTGAAAATTTTCATTTAATATTGAAGATAGGCCCCCCTCTCAGCCAAATCTATTAGGGCACCAAATGGGATCAGAAAAAAGTATTCCCGCAGACAAACAAACTCACAGACAAAGTAACAGATATGAACAATTCATTCAGGGCTGTAAGAGCACCTCGCTTCTCTCAATATGAAAGAAACATAGGAACCCGCCATGTCAATTAGAATCTAGCGTTAAAGCATAACAAATAACTGTCCATAAATACAGTGATGAACTTGTATCTAAATATTTTAGGCTTTAGCCAATTTTTCTTCACAATTTTGTGATTAGCTCTCAATAGTCCAAATTTTGATCTTTGTTCCAAGTGGGGATGAAAAACCTATCATATAATGTTTTCCTGCCAGCTAAGACAGGATGGATGATTTCAGGAATACAAACCAAAATAAATTTTCAGACATATTCCAAACAAGGTAGACAAACCAAAGGAACACTTGAATTCAAAACATGAGGAGTTGTGAGGGAACACATTATGTGTATATGGATTTCAAATTTTGACGAAACAACACTAAAAGCTGTTCACAAAAACAAATTTCCTAGAAGACAAAAGTGGTTCAATAAATATAAAATAGAATCAGGATTCAATACATGTAGACATAACTACTAGTAAAAATATTCGTGCAATGGCACCCCTGCACACTAAAAGCTGTTCATAAGGACCAATTTCCTAAATGACAGAATTGTTGGATAAATATAAAGAGTGAATCAAAATCCAATGCTTTTAAATGTAACTACCTAAAAACAAATATTTGTACAATAACAAACTCCACCATCTAACAAAAGCCTGTCATGTGCTTTGTTACATCAAAGACAGTTAAACATGTATTTTGGGTTGCACCATTGCCAGATTTTTAGGGAATAGATTGTGGCTACATCCAACATTCTTTGAAACCCTTCGTCACTGAAAATGGCTGGTCAGACAATTTCATCACTGAAAATGGATAATCAGACAATCTGGGATAAAGTACCTAAAGACTAAAATGCAATTAGATTTACAGGCATATCTTTTTGTATGAAAAACAATGCTGTGCAACTTTAAATGGGGATGCTACCTCTTTAATTTGGACCAGATCACGACATTTAGTTGAGAGTTTGCAGCACTGATTTCATCCAGCACTGCCATTTTTAGAAAACATAGACTAAAGAGTCTGGAGCCAAGGTTGTTATACTGATTTCTTATTTTATGCAAGGAAGAGTGGTCTGCAATGTGCATAATCATAGCCTGGCCCCATAATATAGTAGTTCTTGTATTAATTATCGATGGGAAATGATATCTGGAATGTGTTTTCAGAAAAACTAAATAGCACACTTTTTAATCAGTGATTTACTGATCTAAAATGCTCACTTTCCATAGGAGTGGTCTGTATAATGACAGCCTGACTCAGAAATACAGTTCTTGTATTATTTATTGATGAACATTGAAATGATAGATATGTTTTAAGAAAGTTCTAAAAAAATTGAAAAATAAGGCACACAACTTTCGAAGTTTCAATCAGTGAATCATTGATCTCAAACCACCACATGTAAGTTATCTTGCCCTTCATCTTCTTGTCCAATATGGCTGAAGGTTATGGCTTTTCACATAGAATTTAGGAACATTCAAATTCCATAAAATTCAGAAATGCACATAACTATATATTATGAAAAGGTTCAAAATATCACAAACACCACTAACAACATCACGAACACCACTAACAACATACAATATAAATTCAAGACTATAAATATAAATGAATAAAAAATGTCATACCTGATCTTCTTCAAGCGTTCCAAGTCATCCCTGAGTTTCATGTCAAGAGCATTGGATACCACCTGAGTGGTTCGGCCATCCTTGATATCTTTCTGTCTGTTTAAAAACCAATCTGGGATCTTGAATTGCTTAGGATTCGCGACAATTATCATCAGGTTCTCAAGCTCTAGTGCAGAAAGTTCACCAGCTCTGCAGTCAGCATATCCTTTACAATTAGCCACCAATCCTTTGGAAACATACGACTCAATGGAAGCAAAGGATGATCACAAAAGCAAAATGCAAATTTGGGGACCCTCCCATTGTAGTAAATGATAAATCAAGTGAGCTTTCCTAGCAGAGAGATCGAGGTCAAATTGCCAAGAGAGCATGGTGCTGTACTAAAGTGGCAAATGTGTTGCATTATAATATGGGCTTAGAGGCCAATTTGGAAATGAACCATAAAGGATAGTTAGGAAGGTAACCACTTTAGTTGTTGCCACTTAATTTCATTTTCTTTCTTCTATTGGAATTAATGGTTTTTGGTAGAGGAAAGTATCCAAGGGAGAAGGAAGGAAGCTACAAAACAGGGATTGAAATTGTAGTATCTGAAAATACAGACCATTGCATAGCAGTATGCTTCCTTCTAGTCAAGGTGCAAGTGCACCGCAAAACTTCTGTAACAACCTGTATAAATCAGTGTTGCGAACATCTCGATAAAATCCCGATTTTATCTTGAAATCATGATTTTTTGGCCTAGCCGATGTTTGACGATTTTTACTAATAATTTATAGTATCTTAATTTTGTCGATGTTTGCCAATTTTTACCAATATTTTCCCTATAATTATGATTTTTTGGTTTTCCAGACCCTTGCCGATTTTATCCCAATGCCGATGTTTGCAACATTGGTATAAATTGCCTTTTCCTTAAATAATCATTAGCATTCATTCTTCAGGATTTGATTGTAATTGTTCATTTACACCTGTGTATAACTTTCTGGAACCAGCCTTTTAAACTGAAGAATGCACCTTCTTATTGAGCATTCAAATAACACTAGTTCGTAAGTTAGATTATGGTTCAGTTCCCTGTGTTGGCAGGTGTTAACAATACAGAGATAAAGATAGCTGTTTGAAACAGGGGATACCTATTTCAGAAAAGATCATTTTGGTATCTGAGCACATTTTTAATCCTGGAAGTGGATAGAAAAAACCTGGAATCAGTATTTGTTAGAAGGTGAGGAACTTCAGGAAGGATCAGAACAACGCAAGATTAAGAAAATAGACATCTCCTGGCAAGGAAGAAGATCGCTATGCTGAGGTAAGATTTGCTCAGATGGAAGCAAATACTAAAGCAATGCAGAAGATGGTATTGGGTTTAGGGACCACCATGTTGAAGCAGTTGTCTGGTGGGAATGAGAAGAATAGGAAATTGTAAGAACCAAAAATATTTCTGCAAGGCTTCTCTGAAATAAATAAATTTGGCACAACCGCAAGTCTGTTTAGATTGATAAGATCATTTTCATATCTGAGCACCTTTTCTAATTCTTGTAAGAAGACGGTGAAAACCCAGCATCAGTAGTTGTTGGAGAGTGAGAAGCTTCAGGAAGGATCAGAACAAAGCAAGGATAAGAAGATAGACATCTCCTGGCAAGGAAGAAGGTCACTCTGCTAAGGAATGATTTGCTCAGAAGGAAGCAAATATTAAAGTAATGCAGAAGATTATACAGGGTCTGGTGACCACCATGTCAGAGAAGTCGTCTGGTGGGAATGAGAAGAATACAAAATTGAAACCAAAAGCGTTCTACAAGGCTCCTCTGAAATGAATAAAGCTAGCACATCCATGAGTCTATTTAGAGGAGGCAAAGCTCTAGATTCAACCATTTGATGGACAGATGGATGCAGAGATACTGAAAAATTGGCCAAGGCAGCTTGAAATTTATTTCGGCTGCAGGATTATAATGACAGGCAGAAAATCACATTTACAACCAGAAATTATTTATTGAAGGTATTAGAGGAAGAAAGACAAATATATCAAGATCAAGGAAGTTGCACAAATAATGCATGGTAAAACAAAATGTTCAATCTAATGCATCATCTAGATTTGGTAGCATGATGATGGTGAGTTCACAAAAATTATTTATTGAAGGTGAGTTCACAAAATCATCCCTGCTCTATCTCAATCACATGGTTGGGTATTGTACAATCCACATAAATCCAACAAAAATAAAATCCACCGAGTGACCGAGGCCAACCAATTTAACAGGAGTGCACAACCTCCTGGGAGCCATTAGTTACCTGTGTAAGTTCATATTGCATTATTCTGATTTGGCTGCCGCAATGATTTTATTGACTTCAGGAAATGTGAATTTTTTTAGGTGATGCACACGAAGAGGCCTTGTAAGTTTTAACCAAGATTACCAGAGCAAGGGAGTGAAGCAGGAGCAGAGCATCACTAGAGCACTGTGTGTGTATGTATTCAAAAGACTGAGTCTATGGCAATATAAAGTAGTGAAAAAAAAGAAACAATTATTCTTGTTCCTATATATTTTCCCTTCAACATTGCACCACCACAATTATCGTGTGAGCCTTCATGTGGTAGTAATGGAGCCAGAGCAGGAGGTAATGGTGTAGAAGCAAATATGAGTGAACTTGAATATGATGTATGTACTGTTGCAACTAGAGTCCTGGCCAAGAGGACCATGGCAATGGATGGGGGTGGCGTCCCAACACAATCATCATCATCATCAATAAGAGCATTCTACAATTGTTCCAAAGCCAATACTCTATCCTCCAAATTATCCTCCTTTGAATTGTAGTCCCAAGTCTGATATGATTTATCCATCTTTGACTCCTCACAGTAACAGGACAACAATCACGAGTTGTAATGCACAAAAACCAAGCTCTTGGACCAGTCTACATTCCTCTCGTTCCTTCTAACACTGGATGAAACTGTAGGTGCCCTAACAGCTCTCAGCAAAAGACTGTTTGTCATACATTGCAAAACATTGTAGCTGTGAAGCAGCACCACCATGCATGTTCCAACACTCAAGGAAGACATATTCCCATCTCTAAGTGCATGGTTGGGTTGGTCCCAAAGGCACCATTGTCGCTAATGTAGTGGCTCAATTGTATCCTGTGGTATGACGATCCTTATTCCGGACTGGTTTGTCTAATGCTTGCATATAACAGCCTAAACCTTTAGATCTTGGAGTTGTTTCCTCTTCAGCCAACCACCAACTGTTTATGCCACAAGCCATGTTATATGACACTATTTTGGTATAGGCACATATGCTAAAGCGATGTAGTGAAATATTTAGCTTTCCCACCATTTTTCCACCCCTATACAAATATGTTCATGCAAATTCACATCTGTAGGTTGGTTAAATGCTCATACATGGTGTCCATCTACTCATAAACCTCCCCAGTGGTTGGTCAATCTGGACATGCAAATGGAATCATGTTATAATTTAGCTTGGAGAATTGCAAAACATATCTATCCTTTGTCCAGAAATGATTTCCTAGTGCAATCTCCTTAACTGCATTAACACCATCTCTACCAGTGCTCAAGTCACCCTAATCATTACTCATCACCATGGGGAAACCAAAGCTTGTATTGCCTGCAATAGACCCCTGAAGGTGAGGAGATATAAGCAATCTAGTCTTTGCAATCTTTAGGAAGTGAAACCTAGAGTGAGTGCCACAAATGATAAAAGTAATGGAACCTGCCATAAAAGTAATGGACCCTTGTATGCCCAATGAAAAATTTGATGAGCTTCCTCCCTCTCTTGTAAAAATCATTAATTCATCCCCGTCATGCAGCAAAAGGTTCAATGTCTGCACCAAACACCCAGACCAAAAGATGTGAGGATGCACCCACTCAATGATTTTTCTTGCTCCCTTGTAATTTTCCACAAACACCCAGACCAAAAGATGTGAGGATGCACCCACTCAATGATTTTGCTTGCTCCCTTGTATTTTTCCACATTATAAATTAACAAGTGAATCACAGTAGATGGGCTAACATCATGGAAGGTTTTTAATTGGAGATTTGAAATGTCGTAAGCAAGATGAAGTGATTCAAGAAGAGTCCTGCAAAACAAAAAGCTGCACCACTAGCAAAAACACCAATAACATTAATAAAATGTTGGTTTCTAACATTTGTCCAACAACCACATACAATGGATACTTCAAATCCCCCCCCCCACTCATTTGTAAATTGTGCCACAACTCCGGCATTCTGCTCTTTCGCTATCTGGTAACACAATTCTAGCTTTCTCGTACCCAAGGCCCTATGGCTTGAACCGCATCAAGCGAATTGGGAGAGCAAAGAACATTGAATGGTACAACACAAGCATAGAGAAATCACACCACTTTTGCATCCAGCTCATCTCTAACACCAATACCAAGGAAATCTACTACTGTTCTTTTAGATCCATCCCCTACATGCCCTGAGGTTCCACTAGCATGAGGGGATGCAGATATGTTGCTACCAAATCTAGATGATGCATTAGATTGAACATTTTGTTTTACCATGCATTATTTGTGCAACTTCCTCGATCTTGATATATTTGTATTTCTTCCTCTAATACCTTACAGCAAATCAAGATCCCCCCCCCCCGCCAGCTCATTTGTAAATTGTGTCACAACTCTGGTTCTGCTCTTTCCCTATCTGGCTAAGTTACCAGGATACGAATCCGAATCCGGATTCGGATACAGATCCGGATTAGGATACGGATCCGTTGGATTTTTGAAAAGCTAGGATCCGGATACGGTGGGGATACGACAAGTAGAAAAATATATAATAATATTTTTTAATTTTAAAAAATAATTTTGATGTTCAAAATCAAAACCATTCATGAATCACAACATTAGGACTAAAATTATTAGATAATTTATGAATCTTTAATTAAACTAATGTATATATATATATATATATATATATATATATATATATATATATATATATATATATATATGATTATTTAAACAAAACAATATATATTTATGATTATTTAAACAAAACAAAACTTTAAACACAAATATATAATCAAATGTAACTTTAATAATCAAAATAAATCATTAATACAAACAATAAAAAATATATAAAAAACAATAGAAAATCAACAATAAAATATATATATATATATAAACAATCAAAAAAAAATATATGCATAAAACAATAAAAATAATATAAAAAAACCATAAAAGGCATAACTATATAAAACATTAATGTCAATATAAACATTAAATAATAAAAATATTAAAACAATATAAACAATAACGTAACTATATAAAACAATAACATAAATACAAGCATTAAAAACGAAATAGAAATTTACACGAAATTAAACTGGAATTTGCCGCACGACTTGCAGCACGCCTGGAACTTGCCGTAGGACGACGAGGACTATAGTAGACCACAAACACAACTCTGAATTTGAACCACGCGGCTAGTCAACTAACAACTCCATCGATACCTGAGCCATGTCTTTCAAACTGCGACCAGTCGACCAAAGCATGACTCGTCTCTCAAATAACGCTGAGCAACACACTACGTGACCACGATTTCAATTCATACCGTCAAGTTTTATAATGGAAGAATGCCTGTGGGAATAAGGTTTGAGTCGAATTGTTAACTGAGGTTAGTCGCAACGGGATCCGCTTGCATCCTAGGGTTTATTAGCCAAATCTACCTCCAAAACCACCAAATTCACAGTTGATCAAAATGAAACACCTTCAATCACGTAACAACAGTTCCATCCCATCTACACCTGTCGTCCTAACGTATCATAGACAGATCTAGGTGGATCTGTATCCATATCCATTTCGGATGCGCGATTCCACATTTTGCCCCCAGCGGATCCAGTAAATTAGCTCTCTGGTAACACAATTCTAGCTTTCTCATAACCAAGGCCCTATGGTTTGAACTGCATCAAGCCAATTGGGAGAGCAAAGAACATTGAATGATACAACACAAGCATAGAGAAATCACACCACTTTTGCATCCAGCTCATCTCTAACACCAATATCAAGGAAATCTACTATTGTTCTTTTAGATCGAGGTTCCACTAGCATAAGCGGTTGCAGATGTGTTGCTACCAAATCTAGATGATCCATTAGATTGAACGTTTTGTTTTACCATGCATTCTTTGTGCAACTTCCTCCATATTGATATATTTTTGCCTTTCTTCCCCCGCTACCTTGAGGCAAATCAAGATCCCAATGGCCCCCTTTATTCTCATCACTCTCCAATACCCCACAAAGATGCCTCCTCACACTTGTATATAAACCAATGTAAGGTTTTCCTTGAAGACAATCATGCTTACATAAAAATTTAGTGGTTCTACCACTTTGCCCCCTCAAGGCCTCCAACAAGGGTGTGAATGAAGTTTTGCCACTTTCATCCCCATCTAAACCTTCCCCATATCATATAATGGGTCACTATGACAATGCCCACTATTTCTTCCCTCTCATGCCTATTCCCAAATCCCTACCAACACCATGAAAATAAAATATGGAACCATCAACCACAAGAAGATCATTTTTATCAAGTCCTGGATGAACAATCTACAATAACATGAGGGAGAAGGAACAGGAAAGAGCCAACAGACAAGTAAGAATCAACAAACAAACAAATTAAGGATATAAAAAAAAAACTACAAAAGAAAGGACATTGGGCTTAGCTCTTTAGCTCTCACAAATTTGCCTTCCCTCGAAAACCAACAAGAAGACCAAGCTGCCCACTCCAAGCTCAAGCAAACAAAAATGAATGTTATGAGAAAAATAGTGGAGTACAAGTGCTTTTGTTTCTTGCTTGAGTCTGTCCTAAAACCATAAACCTCACATAGGTCCCACCTTTAAGAGAAAAAATTTTAAAGGCACATTTTTGGCCCCTTTTTGACAAGAGCATTCAGGCAAGTTAGGGAATGCATAACCCGAGGTGTGCTAACGATTTTAAAGAGAAATCTCAGATTTTAGTGAATGGGCATTCAAGCAAGTTAGGGAATGCATAACCCGGAGTGTGCTAACAATTTTAAAGAGAAATCTCAGATTTTAGTGAATGGGCTACCAAAAGCATTCCCTAGACACTCTTTCTTGGGGAGAAGTTCAAAAGTGGCAGCAACCACTGGGAGGGCAATCCCAGTAAAACTGCTTACACTTCAAAGCAGAAAGTGTGTGAGGCACCTATCTACAATTGTCTTCTGACATTAAGGCAAATGCTTCCAATTAAGCCATAGCATAGTATTGACGTAACAAGGGAAGCTCGCGGCGTATCAATCAGACTTTTCCCATTGGGTGGCGAATTACAATGTATCCATCCTATGATAAAGAATAGCATGCACTTGTACAAGCTTTCAAATAGGTGGAAGCATTACATGTTAGTTAAGGAGACAATTGTTCACACCAACCATAAGCCACTACAGTTTATACAAGTGCAAGCAAAATACCGACAAAGGCACCACTTCAAGTGGGATGGATTTTCTTCAGCAATTTAATTTGGTGACTGGGTACAAAAATGGCAACACTAGAAAAATTACATATCTTTCCAGACCACCGATGGTGTCAATGCTGGAAGTTGTCATGCGGTTGGCAACATTTTCACATGAAGAATTCATGGTAGTTTTCAATGCTGATGAGTACTTTGTACCTGTCTTGACAACATTACAGCAAACAATTTCAGAGAAAACATACATGGTGAGACTGCCGGTTGAGATATGGAATAAAATATCATCTTGAAAAATTGTGCATTCCAAGAGGAAACTAAGAGTTCATTTGATGTGGGAGTACCACACTTCGAGATTTCCTAGGCATTAGGCTATAACAAGGGCAGTGGCAGACCTACAACAATGTGTATTTCGGCCCAAGAATGCATGAATATTTGGCCAGGTTCATCCATGAATGCACACTATGCTGCACTTCAAATCCAGCAGAATGGAAGTTGGGGTTACACATTCCTCTCTTGGTACCTTTGAGGTCTTGGGAAAGCATATTGTTGGACCTGCCTAAGATCAAGCATGGGCATAATTACCACTTTGTGATTGTGGATCATTTCTGTAAAATGGTGCTCTGTATTTCCCTGCAAGAAAACAACGTCGAGGAAGGAGGCAGGAAACTCTTTTTTCAGCATGTGTGGGTACGATTTGGAATTTCATTCCATTATTTCTAACAATAACAGGCATTTTGTGAGCACGTTTTGGGCCGTACACTGTGAAGCTTGATGGATACTGGTGTAGCACGGCATTCCACCCCCAGTCACATGGACAGATCTCAATAGGATGGGCAGTCAGAGCAAGTAAACCACACTGGTGCATTTGTTGAGAGCTTGTAACACAAAGCACCAATATACTTTGGATGAAGCCTGCCATACTGGCAACATTGTTATAACAGGGTAAGTTCCTCGCTTCACCTAAGTTGCCTTTTGCAACATGTTTGGGTCTCCTGGACCAAACACCAATTTGTCATGGCAATCTGCAGAACCGAAGAAATGGAGAGCCGAGACAGTGGTGATCATAACAATACAAACAACTAAGTGCTGCTAATATCACAGAATAAATTCAACGAATCCATTCACAGGTGCAAACCAGGCTGCAGCAGGCTCGAGCTGAGTAATCAAACCCCGCTCATCAGTTGGGTCAGAAGGAAGATTGTCTGACTTGTAAGGTGGGTTGCAAGAAGAATAAACCATCCCAAAGCTGCCAAGAACACGACAAAAGACAGTTATTCCAGACTTACAGGCTGAGCTGAGAATGCAATCCGCACCGCCTGAGAAGCCTAGATCTACCTATACGCAGAAGTTGATGGTGACCATCAACCTTCTATGAGGGACGAGGAGATCTGATATGTCTATATATTGTAGTATTCATTCCTTCTTTTGGTTCGACGGGTTTTTGGCAGAGTAAGTATCGCGGGGCAAACGGAGAGAGCTACAGAGAAGGAAAGAAGGAAGTCACTACCTTTTGAAACACGTACCATTGCACAGTAGTAGGTTTACCGTTAGTTAAAGGCTAAAATGCACTATAATACTACTGTAAGAAACTCTGCAAATTACATTTTATTTGATTGTTGAATTGTTCTTGTTATTGTGTATGAATTCCTGAAGCCGTCGTCTTAAAACTGGGAACCACCTTATTGAGTATTCAAATAACGCTAGTTAGCAAGTTAGATTTTTGTTCAGTTCCTTCTGTTGGCAGGTGTTAGAGAACATAAATAAGGAGATCTGTCGAAACAGGGGATACCATGTCAAGTATAGAAGAGTTTTTCCTACAAGGATCAAGCTCAACAACAGGTTTGAGTCCTGGACAATAGAGACGCCTCAAGTGCGGCTGTTTGTGCAGCTTCTAAAGCACGGTCTACTGTATGAAAGGGTATTTGAAAAAATAGACAAAAACATGCAAAACCTATTAATGTAAAGTATGAAAGAAGATATCCTAGAAATTACCTCTTGTTCATATCAACATCGGCCTTCTTGCATACAAGGTTAGCCAAACGCCTACCAATTCCCTTGATAGAAGTCAGGGCAAACATGATCTTCTGTCGCCCATCAACATTGGTGTTGAGGACACGAAGAATGTGTTGAAACTCTTCATTCGCAATCAAAGACTGAAAATAACCAGCACAATTACAATATAAACAATAAAAATCTTCAAAAATGAACCATCCCTCTAAAACACCTTGACTCGGTAACAGGATTGATTGCAAAAAAACTGAAACCCGCACAAATAAAACGAAGCCGATACAAACTGAAACCTAGGAAGACTACAGATTAAAAGATATCCTACCATTTTCGCAGAACGCGTGAGCCTCCACAGTCGCCACTAACGCTGGGTATTACAGAGACCGCTAGGGCTTTAGTATTATGAGAGGCTCGTGAGGGAATAACCAAACAATAAATATCACTTTACGTCTGAGAAAAACCCTAATCGTTCACTTTCAGTGGACTACTTAGGTATTGAGGGAGCTGAGGTTAAATGGTTCTAGGATTTTACTTTTAAGAACAACTCACCATTATTATCTCGACGTTCATTAAATTGTGTATTTTTATTCTAAATCCAATTTATTTTTGGATTTATGGTTTTTTGTTTAGTTATAATAATGTTAAATATTTCATATTTTTATTTTGATGTTAATTAAAAGAAGTAAGATAACTTATTAAAACTAAAATTTTAGAAATGTATAGTTTAAAATGATTGTTTGGTGAGAGTAGCATAGATCTTAGTTGCATCTATGTCATGTCTTTATGTTTTGATTGCTTCAGGGTTTTGAGGGTTTGCATCTTCGTTGCCTTTGTCTGCCTACAGGTTCAGTGTGTTAAGTTTAATTGTTTTTAAAAATTTGATGAAATCCCTAAGATTGCATGGTTCGGCATGTTAAGCCTACTTGTTTTTAAAAATTTGATGAAATCCCTAAGATTGCATGGTTCAGCATGTTAAGCCTACTTGTTTTTAAAAATTTGATGAAATCCCTAAGATTGCAAGCCGTGTCAATTAGTCTCGAACGATGTCCTTAAGATTAGCACATTCGGGTTTAATAAGGCAATTTATAAGCATTTGGCCCTCTCCCATGTCATTGAACCTCTTGATTGACAAGAATTGTTGGCCCCTCTTCAAGGGACAACTTTTTGTTCCCTTCTATGGACAAGCTTTTTTAACTTTCTTGTTTGAAGAAATGGCAGATTGAGATCTCATTTTTTGAAGTGGTCCATACTTCATGGGGCCCCAGGGCCTTTATTTGGATTGTTGAAGCCCAAATTTTAATCTGGAGAATGGTGTCCCCTATGCAGCCCATGTTTGCGTTAAATTACCCTATTTTTCCCTTCATTGTTGGAACAAAGAGACCTTTTGAAGCATCGTTAATGTTCTTGGACATTATATCAATTGAGTCGAGCCACGAGAAGGGATGTTGCCTTGAGCTCCAATTTTTGCATAGGAAAATCTAGACAAGGGTTTGTCGACATCAATAAATTTGACCTTGGACGACTATATCTTTATTCGAGGACTTGATTGTGATCAACTTCCTTTAGTGCAAATCATGTCATGAGTATGGGCACTTTGCCAATAATTATAAGAAATTGGAGGAAGTGCATAAGAAATATGAAGATATAGATCAAAGGGAGAAACAAGACCGTAGAAGGGGTTCTTGTCAAAATGTAACAACAAAAACTCCTGAAACCAATGGATCTGATCCAAAGCTCTTTCCTCCCCTGAAAATCTTGGCTTTGGCACCATGGAGGGTTCCTTTTCCAACAAAAATAAAGGATCTAATACTCAAGACAATAAACTTGAAGTGTTGGAAATTTAGATGAAGAGGGGGGATTTCATGAGCAACAAACCCAAGAGAATCATCCTGAAGATCCTTTGTGCATTAACATGGAAGGTCAAAATGCAGACATGTTGACACTAGAAGATGTCCCAATAATGGAAAAGATCAATGAAGAAGCGATTTTAAATGAAGATGAGGTCTTCCTCTTCCCCAAAAATCGAATAGATCACCAAGGGGGCATATCCTTCAGGTCTATAAATGAAAAAATTGAAGGAGAAAAAGAAAAGTATTGAGAAAAAAATCATAGAAGGGTAGGAAGAAAAGGCAATGGGGATGTAAGGAATGAACAGGTAGACAAAGCTAAAGAACTGGGCACTCAACAATCCATTGAGGTCACTTTTCATATTAAATCCCTAAAATAACAAGGAAAGGAAGTGGCTTGGCAAGTGGTCTAAACTCTATGCAAAGGGGCTCCAAATCAATCACTAATGATGTAAATTCTCTCATGGAATTACAGAGGACTAGGATCATAAAGAAGAATGTTTGAAGTTAAAAGTTCAATTAAAAGATAAAAGTCCCTAATTCTCTTTCTCCAATAGATAAAATTAGGGAAATAGGAAGCCCCTGTAAATGTGTGAATTTGTGGCAAGGATGCGAGGCAAGAGTAGTCAGCTCTCACGGCACCTAAAGAGGTTTGTGTATTTTGTGGTGATCTTCAAGTTTTCAACTTCTTTCTCATCAAAGTTATCTTCATTGGATCATTGTGCACCTCCTCCACCTTCCAAGCAACACATGTATGTTGTATTATAAATGTTTATATGTCAGCCATCTATCAAGACAAACTTGATTGTTGGTCAACACTTCGTTCTTTATGGGACTTTGAGTTTAAGAAAAAAAAAAAAATTGGTAGAGACTTCAATACCACTTTACATCATTGGGGAAAAAAAGGAGGATCCCCCATCAAAGATCAATTTCAAGAAAAATTGGAATATCTTATTTCCATCTTTGATTTACTTGACATCAAGTCGGTTTCTAGTAAATGTACTTGGAGTAATAAGTGAGTGGGTCCTAGGCATATTGTAGCTAGGTTGGATAAGTTCGTAGTAGTCAACTCCTTTCCAACTCAGTGCTTTCTCATCCCATCTCAAATCTTTCCCTGGAGTGGATTGGATCATCATCCTATCTTTCTATATATTTGCTTTGAAATGGATTGTGGCCCATTATCTTTTCGCTTCAATCCACAATGGTTGCAAATTCAGGACTTATGAAAGTAGTTTCTCAAGCATGGGGGAAATGGATCTTTGGACCCCCAAATTTTGTTTGGGATCAAAAAATAAAAGAGTTAAATATGCTATTAAAGAAATGGGCCAAAGAAAATAAACATGATGTGAACAAGATAGTTATTCCACACAAAAACCATTTGGAGGCAATACAAAAGCGAATGGAACAAAAGCAAAATTGAACAAATATTATAAAGGAATTAAAACAAGAATTTGATTGTATCGTAAGTCTTTGCAAGAGGAATAGGAAATATGGAGGTTGAAGACACACAACTCGTGGCTCCAAGAGGGGTTTACGAACACCAAGTTTTCCATAACCAAGCCAAAAATGTGACTATGGAAAAACAACATCAAAACTATATTATGTGTAGAAATGTTTTCCGGATATATTGCATCCATTGTTGATAAAGTCGATGTTTCGGACCAATCCACCATGGTTCGTATTCAGGAAAAGATCCATGAGTAAGTCATATCTCACAAATAAGGTATAAATAGGAGAATAAGAGTGATGAACGGCGAGGAAATTGAAGCATTTGGAATACTGAATCAACTGTGTTCAATATGGTGCATATGTCTCCTGAGTCCATACTGCATAGTGGCACAGTGCAGAGTCAGCAACGACGCAAATTCTTCAATAGCAGTGCAGAGGTTAGTAGCAGTAAGGACTCAGGAGACACATGCATCATATTGAACATAGTTGATTCAATATTTCAGACGCTTCTCAGTTCAATTGATTTTGTATTTCCTTGTCATTCATCACTCTCATTCTCCTATTTATACCTTATTTGTGAGATATGGCTTACTCATGGATCTTTTCCTGAAGATGAACTACGGTGGATTGGTTCGAAACATCGACTTTATCGACAATGGATGCGATATATGTAGAAAAAATTTATACACAAAATACTAATCGCAGAAGCCTTTAATCTATAAAACTATATTAGTTATTGGGGGAACCATTTCATAATTATCTCAAATCAAAGATAAGGTAGTCCAACATTTTAGTGATCTTTTCTAGGTGATTATGGTGAGGAAGCAGTGTGATACATGCTAGACCACATCTCTCATTTGGTAACATCGGAAGATAATGATCCTATTCTCCACCCCACCTGGAAGGATGAAATATGGAATGTGTTAAATTCCTTCAATCTCGACAAGGCCCCTGGTCTAGATGGTTTTCAGCACATTTCTATTAGCAATTCTAGGTTGTCATCAAAATTGATCTATCGAAAATGATTGATTATGCTTTTAAACACAATAATATTGGGGATTAATTCCTTATATTTAGCATTAGTGTAGATGAAGTGAACCTTTCTTCCTTTGCTACATTCAGACCAATTTTTCTCTACAAGATGTCTTATGAATTATTATCCAAAATTACTTCCCTCAAAATCAAATAATTTCCCCCTAGATGAATCTCTAAAAACCAAGGTGGGTTTGTGAGCCGGAGGCATATTCTAGATAACATCATTCTCATCCAAGAAACAACTCACTCTAGTAAAGCTAGAGGGGAGAGCGGAATGGTAATTAAACTAGTCATGGCCAATGTCTTTAACCAAGTCTACCACATGTTTTTTATTTTAAGTTACGAGGAAGTTTCAGTTGGAGGAAAAAATTATTCACTACATCTCCCCTTATATCTCCAACCCCTAAATTTATACATTGGTAAATTGGAGATCGGCTAGGTTCTTCAAAGCTTCTAAAGGTTTAAGGTAACATTGTCCATTATCTCCCATTGCAAACCCTCAGTAGAAGATTAAAATTTGAGTGAAGAAGAGACTCGCTTCCAAGAATCAGATTTGTGTGAGGGCCCAATATATAAATCACTCAAGTTTATTGATGATACTTTACTCTTGGGAGGTGCCAGTAAAATTATTGCAGTTAGATTATAGACTGTACAAGAAAAGAGAAAAAAAAAAATCCAAGCCTCTAGAAGAATGATAAAAAAGGGGAACGTTAGGTTTGCACTTGGAATGCCAACAAAATCATCCAAGGACAATTTATGAGTACTCTGAGATGTAAAAGTCTAGAAGAAAAATAAATTCCTATGCATTCTAACAAGTTGCAACAACAACATATGAGAGGGAGTTGCAGTGCGGTTATAGTGTTGGCAACAATATAGCAGGATCAACAGTAGCATCAAAGTTGTGCTGTGGTTGGTGGGCAGTATGGGTAGACATCAACAATGTGACAAAGGATGATACAAAAACAAATTGTTGTTGCGGGGTGTACAACACTAGAACGTAGTCCTCACTAAGAGGGAGTGTTAGTTTTTGTAGCATCGGATGTGTTCTAGTCACGAAACTTGGTGGAGAGACTAGAATACATGAGATCTCCATAACCCATAAATCGTTTCTGGAAATTCCACCTAGAGATGGCTTGATTAGATTATTAAGCTATTTTTTCATGTTTCCTAAGTATAAACTTGGGAAAACTGGTTAATTAATCAGAATTAATTAAGTCAAAGTGAGAATTCACTATATCCCACGTGGATCAACTCGGGATTTATTTAGGCCCATGATTAATATCTAATTTTTGACATTGGTGCTCTAACAAACGATTATAAGAGGAATTCGATGCGCACTTGGAGAACACACTTGAGCAGTTCGATTTTCTTGGCAGATCGATTTCCAAAGAGCAGCAACAGTTTCCAGAGATCTAGAGATCGAGGAAGAGACAGTGAGGGGCAGGGACAGTGATCCGGAGGAAGTTATACAGTTTGGGACAGGCAGCAACAAGTGACAAAAGTAATCCACGCAGAAACAACGCAGGGACTGTGCAATAGCTGAAGTAGAGCAGTTCGATTTAGCTGGGGAGGAAGTCAATTCAGCTTTTAGAGGCCAGGAAAGTCTTCCAGAGGGTCGAAGAGTCACTTCTAGCAGCAGAGACAGGCTAGACGACTTTCTCAGAGGTAGATTTGAGCCACGCGTGTGAGAGGCAGAGCCAGGTCTATGTAGAGGGCCTACAATGGGGTTTGGAGGACAAATTTTTCCTAGGGGTGCCAGCGTTGAGATTGCTTGTGGGGTGAGAGAATTTTCTCTCTAATTATTTTTTGTCAAATACTTTTTATTTGTATTGTTAGTTGGGAATCCATAGATTGTACTCAGATTTCACTGCTAAATAATAATAAAACCCTCAGTTGTTGCACCAGTTTTCCCAAGTTGGGTTTTTTTTTGGGACATTTGTCCAAAAATAACTGTGTAAATTTTATGTGTGTGTGTGTGTGCTATATTTCTTAGATTCCAACGCTATTTTTCTTCCACGGTTTATTTGTGAAATTCATAGTGTGAATTATTTGGTATTTGTCATAACAAACTGCAAATAAATTGTTAAATAAATTAATAATTAGGAAAATAATTTCGAGTTGCTATGATAGATGAAATTTTCACATACAATGAGCAGTGGATTAAGGCACAAGAAAGGCTTGCCAAAGCTAAAAAAAATAAAGTCGAGGTTAATGCAATCATCCTCTAGATCCTTTTAGATTTGTAGAAGCAGGGACAGTTGGAGATCAATCATGGGGACATACAGGAAGAAGAGACTGATGGTGCGGATGGAAGCAGGTCTCGGAAAGGGTACAAGATGGACAAAGATGATAAAATAAAAGGGGGCATATCCTTGGATACACCTAAGAGGAGGGCTAGCACACATGGATTTTATTCTAGCTCTGGTTCTGAGAGACGTCATCACCATCACCACCAACATCCTCATAGGAAGAGCGAGAAGTAGTACTTGCTAGAGGAGTTAAAGAAAGCCAAACCTCCTACTTATGATGGAGAAATGAAGAAATCAAAATATACAAAAGCATGGCTACTTGGGATGAATAAATTCTTCAGATTACATGATTACTCGGAGAACATGAAAGGCAATATAAATTCCTTCAGTCTCAATGGAAAATAAAATATTTGGTGGGAATATGTTAAGCATGTCAAAGGCATCAGAGAAGAGGAGTTGATTCAGATGAGTTTGAAAAACTCTTCAAGAAGAAGTACCTGTCTGAGATATATTATGATGGATCAACCAAGTAATTCTATGAGATCAAGGTGGGTTCCATGACAGATGAAGAGTACACAACTAAATTTATACAACTATTGAGATATGTGCCCTATCTCAAGGATGAGAAAGCGAAGATGCAAAGGTTTATGAGCGGACTGCCTAGATTGATTTTGTTGAGCCTCAATCATTGGAGGAAGCCATTAGAAAGTTGAAACATTGTTACGAGTAGTCAAAGCGCAAGCGTGAGTTCAAGCATTATTCGAAAGGTAATGAGAATACTAAAGGAAAATGGCTCAAGAAGCGAGGAATATCTCAGGATGCAGGTGACAAGTAAAATGTGACACCTCATAAGAATTTAAATGCAACTGAAAGAGGACATGGGTCTCAGCCTAAGGAGCAAAAAAATAAAGGCAATGTCATAAAACCTTTGAGGTGTTGGACCTGTGGTGGAGACCATCACAGGAGGGATTGTCCATCACACCATAGTGGCAGTCCTCGGATTTACAGTGCTTAGGAGGCACAAACAGTTGGAGATGTAGGTCACAGTATTCCCCAAATCTATGCAGTAGTGGATAACATACAAGCAAATCATAAGGCATCCATTATCGAAATGGAAGGTAAGATTTTTGATCAAGTTATTTCTATTTTGATTGATCCTGGATCAAATTATAGCTATTTTAATCCTGAAATGGTGGATTAGTGTCGGTTGAATAAGGAAGTGCATGCAAAATCTCAGTTGGTGCATTTGGCTACAGGGACCAAGAGAAGTGTTCATCACTAGGTGAGATCTTGCACATTTGAGCTTGATGGTATGCCTATGTTGGCATTAATGATGTAGTTGTTGGTGCAGTTTTTGGTTGCAGTGGTTAATGGTTGGCATTGATGTCAACCTGGGCATGTGTTGCAATTGGATTGAGTGTGTATGAGTTTATGCATAAGCTTGTTTGACAGTTTTGAAAATGGTTGAAGTAAACATTACCATGGTACAGGTATTATTGGCATTGACATTACCTTGGTATTTGTTTGTGTGTGGTCTAGGTTAGCACGTGGTACTGGTGTTACAGGTATCGACTTAACTATGGTATCTGCCTATGGTATTGGAGTATAGATTACCATGGTATAGGGGTCTATGGTATCGGCATAACCATGGTATTTACCTGTCGTATTTATCTAAAGATTACCATGGGCACATGGGTCCATGGTATTGGCATAACCATGGTATCGACCTGTGGTATTGTCCTAGAGTTTACTATGGTACAAGTGCTCTTGGTATTGGATAACTGCGATATTTTCCCGTGGTAATCACATGGAGGATTATTGATAATAATTTGATATAGTTATGAGAGTGTATCATATTGGTGTGTGTGATTGATGGGGTTGTGTTGAGAGTTTATTAGAGAGAGAAATTTGTTGTTATTGTGTGCAGGAGTCCAATATGAAAATTTATGAAATGTGGCTCTAGATTATCAATAGATCGAGATAGCTTGGTCAAGAAGGGATGGGTGTTCCTTGCCGATGGTGGTCGGTAGCTTCAGTAGAGGAAGTAACATTCTCATAGTTAAATGGGTGTTGGGAGAGGCTTATTGGGGTTACAAGCCTTCAGTGGATGGGTGTTCACAAAGTCGATTTAGTGTGAGAAACTTCCTTACTAGACATAGCTAGCTATGATGATGTAAAAGGATTTGTTTGATTAATAAAATTTGAAGCAAAGCAACAACAATAACGGGTGGTTTTTTTCCCTGGAGAGGGTTTTCCACCAGAAAAATTGTGTCCATTTATGTGCATGTTTATGATGTTTTTACATGTTGACTTTCTATCTATTCATGTGTTAGCTGATGGGTTATTGATTCTTGCTTGTTTTGATAAAAAAAAATTAAGAAATAATAAACCCCTTCACTATTGATTCACCCCCCCCCCCCCCATCTCTCAGTGGTGAGATGAATTCTAGCAATTGGTATGAGAGTCAGGTTCTCTCGATGAAGCTTGATCACTTGAGAGTAGATTGTGGGCCATGGCAAAGAATTAGAGGAAACAATATAAGAAGAAGTGTTGCAAACAAATAAAAAAATGTTGCAAAACATGAAGATCCTCTCCTCGTGGTGAAAGGTATGGTAGATACTATTTTCAGTCATGGACATTTTCCTTGCCAATGCAGTGAGGATGATTTTGGGATTATAAAAAATGAAAATAATCAATGTTTTGAAGTTGATTCCTCAAGAATTGAGGAAGGTGTTTTTCCAGTGCACAATTTTGAGGATGATGAATTTAAAAGATTAGTAACCCTTGAGGCTGAAAACAAAGCTCAAGTAACGCTAATTGAGAAGTTGACTTTAGAGAATAGAGATCTAAAGAAATTGATGCAAATTCTTGAGGAGAAAGATTATGCCTTCAAGTAAGAAAATTCAGATATGAAAAATCATTTAGAGAAAGGAAGGAGAATTGAAGAGGAGATTGGCAGCTAGCTAAAGGAACAAATCAACAATTGCAGAAAACTTGAAGTAGAAAAAGAAGAAAGCAAATCAAGTAAAAAAGGAGCAAATCAGGCAAAAATAAAAAATCCCAAAGCATAAACTTCAAGAAGCAATGAAGGAAGTCACCATCAAGATCAAGAGATAAGTCAATAGAAAAAGAAGGTGCTAATAAGAGTTTTGAAAAATGTTAGGTGTTTTAGCTGTGAGAAATTTGGACACACTTCAGCAAACTACAAAAGCATAAAGACAAACTATTTCCAATAGAATAAGTCGTTGAATGAGGAAAAGTTTCAAGCAGCCCCATCAGTTTCCAGATACAAAAATTTATTTATGGCTACTGCTTTTCATGTAATGACTTGGGGGTTAAAGTTGTTGACAGTAGGTTTCATGGCATGAGTAGAAAAAGATAGACCAACAAAATATTTGAGGTTTTTCCGCCTTTTCTTAGGCATATAAGATGTTACTTCTGTGATAATTTTGGCCATATGGCCAAAGATTGTAAATTACCTCTGAGTATCTTGGAGTCTAAACAAAACAAGAAGAATCCTATCAATCTGCAAGAGAAATCGAAAATAATTTGGAGGAAGGAGCAAAAAGACAACTAAGGCCAGCTCGGTCTCAGGGGGGGCATGAATGAGATAATGTGCATAGCTTCAGGGGGAGCTCCTCATAGATCAAAAATTTCACCAGCAACTAATGTGAGTATTATTTTTCTATGTTTTTCCAATAGTTGCTCTGAAGTTCTTGTGAAAATAAATACTTGCAATAAAAATGAGAAAAATGAGAAAAGTATGGTCAATAAATAACTAAACAAATAAAAAGGATACAATGCAATTTTTATTTATTATATATATATATATATATATATATATATATATATATATATATATATCCTAGCGTGTGGTTTTAAAAGTGCTTTATATGGGAGGGCATGGGCAGAAAGTCAACCCAACTATTGTTGCATTATCATGATATTGAGACTCTTGCCATCACTCATGAGAATGCCTCTAAATTAACAAGGAAGGAAACATTTTATATTTCTAGCCACATTGTGTTATAAAGCATCAATTTATTATTGGATTTGGTTAAGAAGTTAACGATCTATTTTGTTGGAATGGCCTGAGCATAATCTTCGTTTTAATAAGTGGGTTATTTTGCCCATAATCACACTTGTGGAACTGCGCCTTAGTTTTGACTTGGTCAAGTTAATTAGCAGGTGATATGGGCAAAAATTGCATTGATTTAGCCATTTCTCCAACGATTTAATTAATTGTGTTGTTTAATCCTCAAGAACGTTATGGGTGCTTTTAATGTTTGAGTGGGTTTAAAACAATTGATTTGTTCATGATATTCTATTTCAACGTGATTTTGTTTGGTCCCAAGGCGTTCTTTTTTGCCCCAAGCTAATGGATTTGGTCAAAAGCATTTGTATCAATGATCTGAAATGTGAGAACTTCTTATTTCTAATACAGAGATGGATTGTAGGGGCATTTGCAGGATATGTCACCTTTAAAGAAAGGATGAGATGTCGAAGCTTTCTGGCCCTTTACAAACTCTGCCTAAAGAAATAATAGAATTAATCACTAATGATCTGGAAATGAAACTACTTGTTTGTTGGTGCAAAGAAACAGTTGTTCATACCGACCATCAGCCTTTACAGTACTTGCAGTCGCAAAGTAAATTGCAGCAGTCACGACACTTCACATGGATGGGCTTCTTACAACAATTTCACTTGGTAATAAGGTACAAGAAATGTATTTTCAACAAAGTTGCTGATATGCTTTCAAGGCCTATTATTAGTGCTAGTACTTTGCTTAAGAATGATTCTATTGTGCATGAGAGCTACATAGAACAGTATGCATCAGATGTTGATTTTATGGAGGTGTATGCTAACTTGAGTGAAGGGAATCATGTCGAGGAGAATGATTATCATTTGCATAATAATTTGATGTTTCATTTGGGCAAGTTATGTATACCACAGGGGGAGAGATTAAGTATGATGAGAGAGGCTCATTATTCTCTCATAGATAGACATTTAGGGGCAGTTACAGGACATGTCACCTTTAAAGAAAGGATGAGATCCAGAAGCTTTATGGCCCTTTACAGACTCTACCTAAAGAAATAATAGAAGTAATCACTAATGATCTGGAAATGAAACTACTTGTTTGCTGGTGCAAGGTATTCATTATCCATAAACTTATGTGTGCAAACTGTTTAATATGTTTTGCAATTGGAACAAAATGCTTTTGGTGAATTTATGAGTCTTTTTGTGTGTAGGAGGCTTATTTCTTTCTACTGTTAAATATCTTTAACTCTGATAAAACACAGCAAATAAATCACATAATATAACACAGCACATGATAAGCCATTTCACCACTCCTGGGCTACATCTGCAGGGTCCAAGGCCCCCAAATAGGCATGTCCTTGCTCTTATTATGCTAAAAATTAGTTATACAGTGTGAATAAAGCCTAAACAGGCAAAAATACCTGTAGAAATGAGTTTAGAACACTGAAAACAGTAAAGATAGGCTTTTGTTTCACCTCCAAAGGTTAACCATAGCCCAATACAGCTCCAACACTCCCTAGGCCCTAATGGCTCTCCAAGCTTCTCTGCTGAAAAAGTACCTGAAGATGATCTCAGTTGCCTCCGCAACCTGCACCATTGGCTCTGGAATGTTCAAATTACCCAAAATAATAATAAAAAATCGCTCCAAATGGTCTCTCCTAGCCAAATTTATGAGCAAAACAACTTTTCCCTAATTAGGGCTAGAAAAACTCCTCCAAAACTGGGAGGACTGCCAATTAACCCTACTATTTAGGTAGTCGCGCCAAATTGGGCTCTCCGCCAAAGGTTAGGGGCTAGCAATTAAGTCATGGGGTCATGTGATCGCGCTCGTCAGAACAAAAGTTGGAGTTATCCGTTATAATTCTTAACTGTCGTCGGGTTCATATGACCTTATCCCAAACTTTATTGTATAACCGCCGAGGAGTTAAGCTCTGGGTCACGAGCACCTGGTTTCTTTACAGAGGGGGCTAGCCCTTAGGGGCTGGCCCCCTTATGGGCCCGCCCGGATTTAAATTAAAATTCAAATAGAATCTTTTGCCCATATATGTTAAGACACACCTGTAGGGCTCCTGGTCGGGCCGCCCGGCTGGCAGGGCCCCGACCCAGGTTCGAACCCACCGATGCATATAAAATTTTGAACAACATATCGTTTGACTTCTTGGGGCCATGTGGCGGCCTTCGGGCAGGCCACGTGGCGCCCGCTAATTGGCTCTCACATAATATTCCATGGAATATTCTGTGGAATATTCCCAAAATATTCTATGGAATATTCTTTTTTAATATTTTTTTATTCCAAAGTCAAATTGAGTCAAATTGACTTTTACCTGAAATTGAGAAACTTCAAACTTGAATATCTTCCTCATATAGTATCAGTTTTGAGTGCCGTTCGTGGCTACAGGATCGTTTTGACGAGGCCTTTCTTGTCGTTCTGGTTTCAACCAATTCTGAGCTAATAAAATTTTGAGCATTTTTTCCAATAGGACATGATCACCTGATCAATCAAGTTAGTGAGGATGTACAACTTTAAGCAAGCACTTTACATCCAGATAAAAGAGACGAGTGTAATGAACTGGTGTTGTGGAATTCCAACAGTGTAATTCTTAATCTGTTGAGGAAGTTTTTCCAGGTTCCATGATAGTTGCATATTAAATGGTTGTTGGGATTTAGTTTTTTATGCCTTCAACAGTAGAGTCTGCTTTGCATGCATCTACTGGGTTCATTCATCCAAACACTAGAAATAAACTTTCTGACTTCGCGCTGAAAGAGCACTTTCGAAACTCCCAGAGAAGTAATCATGTTCGAAGATCAATCGTGGCATCACAAGGGTACCCTAGCAGGCAAGATCCCTTCTTGGATTTGCATCCCGAAGCTTCGATTCTTAAGGGAGATGGACGCAACATAACAAGCTCCCCAAAGAAAGTGATTGCAAAACATGTGCCTTCCCCATTGGATTATTTTTCTCAACCCGTCAATAATAACGAGACAAAAATTAAGTTCATAAGAGTTAGTGGGGGTGGTTCTAATGCTGCGAATGGGTGAAATGAAATGAAAGGTGTGGAGTTCTGGATTGTCAATACAGATGTGAAGGCCATGAAAATGTCACCAATTTCTCCTAAAAATTGTTTGCATATTGGGAAAGAATTGACCAGAGGTATTGATGCAGGGGAAAATCCTGAAATTGGAGTGAATGTTGTGTGTTAAGAGCAGAAGGAATGTTGTGTAAGAAAAATTATTATTCGTTATTATCTAAGATTTAATTCGACTAGAGGATGATTGAAAATTTTACTGTTTGGCATCTGTAGTGTTTTATTGGTTGCAACTTTGGTGGGCGCCATGAATTCCATTCTCTCACTCAACATAAGAGGGATGGGCGACCCCTCTATGATGCTTTGCCTCTAGGAAACGGTAGACAAACAACAACCCTCGGTTATATTTTTACAGGAAACTCTTTGCTCTAGACTGAATGCTATTGGAGCCATACTGCCATTCTACTCTGGATGGAAGGCGGCGAGTATCGATTCTGTCGGCAGAGCCAGTGGGATGATTGTTGTATGGGACACTTTGAGATTTGATCTCAAGGCTTACAATTTTTTTGGTGGAATATTGCTTCATGGTTTTTTCAGAGGGAATAAGGATAAGATTGCCTTAATCAATTTATATGCTCCATGTCAGGCTCGTAGTGGTTTTTTGGATAAGATGGAAAGTTGTGGTATATTAAACCTTAAAAACTTGATGATGATTGGAGATTTCAATGTCACTCTGGCTGCGGAGGAATCATGGGGTATGTGGGCAAGAAATGATCCCCTTGCTGGAAAAGTCTCTCAGATTTTTGGAAAATATAATATGATCGACATTAGACCGACTTTGAATGTGCCTACTAAGTTAAATAGGTGGAGCGGAACATAATACATTGCAAAGGTTTTGGATCGTGCATTTATTAAACCTAAAATTATCAGTCTTCTGGGTAATATGCGACTGCGAGTGGTATCATCCACTCTTTCAGATCATATGGCGATATTATTATCATGGAGATAGGAATCCATACCAAAGGGATGGCCTTTCAAGTTCAATCGTGTTTGGCTTACGGATCCGAAATTCATTGATCTGGTGAATGCTTTCTGGAAGGAAGAGAGTCAGGATGGAAGTAAAAACGGATGGTACAATCTGGCGGACAAGCTCAGAAGACTGAAGCACATTGTGAAAGTTTGGGAGCGGAACAAGAAGAGTGCTCAGAGGAAAGAATATCTTGAGATACAAGTTGGTATTGACAGGATTTATACGAGGATGGTGGACATAGCGCCTGATGAGGAAACATACTATTTACTAGCTGAATTGGAGGCTCGCAAATTGGCCTTATTACAGATCCAAGAAATTACATGGAAAATCAGGAGCAGGAAACAATGGCTTTGGGAAGGGGACCTGAACACTAAGTATTTTCACTCATGTGCTAATGGGAGACGCAATAAAAATGCAATCTAGAAAATTCAAACTAAGGAGGGAGTGTTAAAAGTAACAGATTCGGAAATCATAATGGAAGCGTATGGACACTTCAAATAATTCTATAAGGCGGCATAAGGTATTGAGGTTCAAAGTCAGCGATGGGTTGTCAACCAATTACCGCATATGATTGACCAAGAGGCTAATGAAGCTATTATGCAGTCGATTTCTAAATTGGAATTAGGATCTGTACTAAAATTTTTTGCAAGGGCTAAGAGCGCGGGGCCCGATGGCTGCCTGGTCGAATTCTTCCTAATTTTTGTTTGATTTAATGGGGGATGAATTGCTGGCTATCTCTGAACAGATCCGTATACTGCACTATATGCCAGGGGATTTAAATTCTACCTTTATTGCTTTGATCCCTAAATCTTCTGATCCTTCTTCATTTAAAGAATTCAGACCCATTGCTCTGTGTAATGTTTTATATAAGCTTACTTCCAAGATCATTGCTAATCGTTTGAAAGGGTATTTATCCAAATCGATTTCGGAGGAACAATATGGCTTCTTATAGGGCCGATCGATCCACGATGCGGTGGCCGTTTCCAGGATGAAATGCATACTATACATGACCAAAAAATGGAAGGCTTAATTATGAAGATCGACCTTTATAAGGCATATGACTCTATTGACTGGTCATACATCGCATTAGCCCTACTCGAAATTGGTTTATCTATGCCTGCAATTAGATGGATAATGGATTGCATCAGTTCGGTTAGATACAACGTACTCATAAATGGTATACCGACTGAATTTTTCATGGCAGAGAGAGGTCTTAGGCAAGGATGTGCCTTATCACCTCTTATATTTATTCTAGTGATGGAAGGATTCAGCAAGCTCTTGAAGATGGCCACCAACGAGGGATATTTTACTGGCTTATCTTTCTCTCCCGAGGTATGCATTACACATTCCCTCTTTGTTGATGATTTACTTGTATTTGGGAATCTTATCAGGAATCATTGGTTCTACCTATCCTATATGATGAATCGTTTTGGAGCAGTTACTGGTCTGCGCATAAACAAAGATAAATCTGTTCTTATATATGACAATGGGGACATTGAAGAGATTTTGTTGATTGCTGGGTTTCTTGGGTTTAATACTAGGTTGATTAAGGATGGTATTACCTATCTGGGTTTTCGTTTGAAGCCATGTGCCTACTTAAACAAGGATTGGGAATGGCTAGTGGATAAGCACAAGAACAAAATTCTTAAATGGACCAATAGGTGGCTTACGTTGGGGGGGGGGGGGGGGCGATATATTTTGATTCAGGTTGTAATGTCCTAGTTAACGGTATATTGTGGACATTTATATTTCCTACCAGCGTTCATCATTGATATGATTAATGTAATTATAGCCCATTTTCTATGGGCGAGTTTGTCTTCAAAGAGGAAATATCATCTCTGTAAGTTGTCTTTTATCACAATCCCTAAATCTCATGGTGGTTGGGGTTTGTTGGATCTTAGAGTTTTCTCCAATGCTCTTCTCGCAAAATCTCTGTGGATATCCTTAAATGGAGATGGGATTTGGTCGAGGATTATCGAATGCAAATATATTAGTGATAGAACATTGATCAAGATTTTCTATGGAACTTTTGTTGCTCCCAGTCGGGCATCTCAGATTTGGAGAAGCCTCAATAAAATTAATGAGATTATCAGTGCCAGGCTAATCTGGAAATTTGGTAATGGGCAGCATATTCTCATTGTAAGCAACAGGATTTCGGGAATTCAGGAGGTGGAGTATATTGAGGGGGAGTTTATTCACAGGCTTACACATAGGGGTCTCATATATCTGGCTGACATGATTTCACATTGGGAATTAGGGGCACCGGTATGGAAATATCCTTATGACGTTGGTCTTCTAGATGGCGATCTGGAGAAATAGAAGAGACTCACCGGTGCTTTGCAAAACGCAGGGTTTTCATACAGTCGTGAAGGGGATCGGATTGTATGGGCAGGATCTTTAAAGGGGAACAATATCCTTGTCAGGGAATTGTATCAGAATATAAAAGCTGGAATGCAACTTGGGCAGACAGTTCCAGGTTTTTATGAGGTGTGGGGTTGGAACATCCCGCACAAAATCAATTTGTTTATTTGGCTGTTGAGGATGGGCAAGATACTTACATGGGATAACATCCAAAAACGTGGTAAACTGGGGCCGAGAAGATGCATATTTTGTAAGGAGCATGAAGAATATGTTGGACATCTATTTTTTGAATGTCATATTGCCAAGAGGATATGGCACCTTTTTCTCCCCCTATTTAATGATTCCCAATGGCGGCCTACAGATTGTGAACAAACTTTTATATATTGGGCTACTAACTCTCAAGGATACAAGTCTCTTCCTTTTTATGTTTGCTGGGAAATATGGGGTGTGCGTAATCGAATGATATTTCGAGGGCATTCCCTTGACATTGCTCGGATCCACTCATATATTATGAATTGGCTGAGAGGTGTTCCTACTAGAAATGCGGAGTGTATCGATCTCTCTGTTCAATGTATACCACACTGTATTAATCTCCCTGCATTATATTTTGATGGTGCACAAAAGGATGGCATTTGTGGGTGTGGGGCTTGGATAAAAGTATTAGGAGTTGAGAGGTATCACATATTCTAGAATGGAGGGTGTGGATCTAATAACAAGGTAGAGCTAATGGCTTTATGGAGTGGGATCATGGTTGCTTACCATCTGCAAATTCCTTGTATTGATATATATGGTGACTCGAAGATTATTGTAGATGGTATATCTGGCAAATCTACTCTACAAGGGCAACATTTAAGAGAATGGATTGATCGCACAAATTATATATTATCCAAATTCCATAAGTTTTCTTTGAACCATATATATAGAGAACTTAACACGAGAGTTGAAAAATTATCTAAGATTGGTCTAGATGAGTCCTTTGGCTGCATATCGGTTTTATATTTCCGGAATTCCACTCTGGTGGCTTCCTTCTCATATCCTTTGTAATTAGTATGTTGGCATCTTATTGCTCGGGGGGTTTCTTATCAGGCGAGTCTTCTCTCTGTTCGATTTGAAGTGGTAATGTTTTATGGGGATCTGTTAAGCGAGCCTGTCCTGTACTGGTTACAAAAGGTCCATCAAACGAGCCGGTATTATGGTTTACACAGGATTTTATCAGGCTTATCCGGAAGAGATGGATAACACTTATATTTGCTTTATTCCCATATTTGTTTTTTGTATAGCGATATGGACCGTATGCTGATAGGACTCGCATTTCTTCTTACATCTTCCTCATTTTTGCAAATCACTGATGATGGAACTGTTTCATTTTGATGATGTTTTATATTCTGGTTTATGTACCATGTAACTTGGTTGATGGTATATGTATATTTCTTAATATGTTGCCTCCTATACCCTTTATCCTGCATCTGCGGGTCTGGTGTATAATGTTATACTTTATCAGATGGACTATTTCTAATATAAAGAAGCAGCGTTTTTTCTCTATTGAAAAAAAAAAAAAAAAAAAAAAAAAAAAAAAATAACTTTTGTCCTTGATTCTTTGTGACTTGAAAGAAAAAGGATCTATTGCTTTCGTTGGTTATCTCATGACATAATTAGGGCAATGTTGGTGGATTTTCTCCATCAAGTACCACACTCTTGTTTTAATGCCAAAGTCTCTACATGAAATCTCTTGATAAGTTAATTCACCATTTCGGAAAAAACACATTCTGAAATCTTTCGTCTCTCTGTTAGAGCCAATACCTGTGCACAAGTTCGAAGCTTTCTTATGATTTTACAGATTGGAAAAATGGGATTTGATTCATTGTTTGGAGGGATTCTCAAATGGATATTAACGCCCTTGATTCGCTTCTCGAGAATTTCAGGGATCCATCCTTGGGTAGGATTGGCTTAGACAGAAGACTTTGTGAAGTTTGAAGAAGAGAATATTTCTCATTCTGATAATGGCACTGGAACGGAGAGAGGGATCATATTATGTTTGAACTGGTCCACTAGTTATATCTACAGCCATTGTTCGATAAGAAAAATGTTGACTCAACGGTGCAATGATGTTGTTACAAGTTTAATTATGTTTTCTCTCCCTTTCCACCATGATCACCACCTCCAAAAACTGGAAAGCCTAAAACATTTTGTGAATTTTTTCTCTCCAGAAAGATTCCATGTTGCATATTTGAAAAATACATCAGGTCTGAGATCGATTTATGCGTGCACCTCTGTATCGATTGGTATGTGCACTTTTGTGAACAATGTCCAGTGCTTTGGAAGTATCAAATTCTAATATCCAGAAGGCCATAAGTTGGAGAAGATGCCAAAATCGACTGCAACTCGTGAATTCAAAAAGATTGTTTCTTGCAAAGACAAGAAATAAATGGGAAAGCTGGGTAAACAAAGACAATTTCAAAAAGCATCTTGTCTCACAAAGAACTGCGACAAGTTATTGCAGGATTATGGTAGACATGGAGATTTTTGAATTGAGGCTTATTGAAATGGCATTGGCATTATTGGGACAAATTCTACACATGGCATAAGTGTTGTAGGGAGAATGCGTAGACCATGACGAAGTTGCTTGTGTGATTGAGTATTATGTTTTTTTTTTGTTTTTTGTTTTTGTTTTTTTTTTGTTTTTAAGGAGGTATGTCACTTGTGGTAAGGTCAATGATTCCATGTATGTAGTTTCCCTTATGGGTTTGAGGTATACTTTCTAAGTGTGAGTCTTCGCATGTTTCATTGATGTCTATTTAGTTGAAAGAGGTTGTGGTCATGAGCATTATTGTCATTCAATATTGGACTTGTAATTGATTTATGAAGCTCTGTAACTAATGCTCAAACCTTGGGTCATGTCAGTCATTGTAATGAAAAGGAATCATTTGGACATGTGAGCACTTCATTGTTAATCAGTCTTTGATCGTTAATGATTTATCTCCATTGCATTAAGTGAAGGATGTAATGATCGAGTCCATGGAGTCCTTGATGTTAGTTGTTGATTTCAACCATGTAAATATTTATAAAGCCCTGTAATTTTGAGTCAAATTCTTGGTCAAGGGTCAGTCTTCTAGTCCATGAGGTGGAGCTTTCAACAAAAAGTCCTTGACTGCAGGTTAATTATGCTAAGGGGGAGCATGTCTAGCATGTGCTTGCTGATTAGGTGGATACATGTTGCTGGTTGAGGAGAGATGCTCGATGGATATGATTGCTAGCTATGTTTGTGCTAGAGTTATTGTTGTTGCTGCTGATATTGTTGTTGATGCCCTTGTTGCTGCCTTGGTTGAGTTTGATGCTACTACTCACTGAGCTAGATATTGTTGATGTCTACATGTATGTTGTTTCTACCTTGGCTGAGAGTGAGGTTGATGTTGTTGGAGTTGTTGATTGACCATGATGTTGAGTGACATACTTGTGTTATTGTTGTTGTATTTTTTCCATGTTGTTTGTTGTTGCATTATGATCAAATCTAGATAGTGTCCACGGGGAATATTCCCTATTAAGCTATAGTCATGTAATGAGATTTTCCTTTTCCATTGATGTTAAAGGGGAAGTGCATGAGGAGATTTAGATTCAGAATGCAGTATCAATTGGATGGCTTAGTTGGGGTTGCCATCAATGTCAAATGGGGAGATTGCTGACATTGATGATGCAATTATCAATGTAGTTGTTGGTTTGCAGTGGTTGATGGTTAGAATTGATGTTAACTTGGGCATGTGTTGCAGGTGGCTTGAGTGTGTATGAGTTTATGCATATGCTTGTTTGACAGTTATGCAGATGGTTGAAGTAAACATTACCATGGTACATATATTCTTGGCATTAACATTACCTTAGTATTGGTTTGTGTGTGGTCCAAGTTAGCACTTGGTATTGGTGTTGCAGGTATCGACTTAACCATGGTATATGCCTATGGTATTAGATTATAAATTAGCATGGTACATGGGTCTGTGGTATCAGCATAACCATGGTATTTTCTTGTGGTATTGATTTGAAGATTACCATGGTACAGGGGTCCATGGTATTAACATAACCATGGTATTGACCTATGTTATTGTCCTGGAGTTTACTATGGTACAAGTGCTCTTGGTATTGGATAACCATGGTATCGCGTGGAGGATTATTGAGAATAATTTGATATAATTTTGAGAGTGTATTGTATTGGTGTTTGTGATTAATGGGGTTGTGTTGAGAGTTTATTGGAGAGAGAAAGTTGTTGTTGTTGTGTACAGGAGTCTAGTTTGAAAAATTATGAAATGTGGCTCTAGATGGTCAACATATTGAGATAGCTTGGTGAAGAAGGGATGGGTGTTCCTTTTCGAGGTGGTCAATAGCTTCAGTAGAGGAAGTAGCATTCTCATAGTCCAATGGGTGTTGGGTGAGGCTTGTTGGGGGTAGAGGCCTTCATTGGATGGGTGTTCACAAAGTAAATTTAGTGTGAGAAACTTCCTTGTTGGACATAGATAGCTATGATGATGTAAAATGTTTTGTTTGATTAATAAAATTTGAAGTAGAGTATCAGCAACAACGGGTGGTTTTTTTCTATGCAGGGGGTTTTCCACCAAAAAACTTGTGTCCATTTATGTGCATGCTTCTGATTCTTTTATGGTGTTTTTACATGTTGATTTTCTATCTATTCATGTGTTAGCTGATGGTTTACTGACTATTGGTTGTTTTGATAGAAAGTTTTAAGAAATAATAAACCCCTTCACTACCAATTCACTCCCCCCAGTAATGAGGTTAATCTAACAACCTAGATTAGCACATCTAAATGTGCTTCCTTTGGGTTCATATAACATGATTTTGTGCATGGACTAGTTGTTCATTCATAATACCAAGGTGGATTTCTATGAGAAGGCCATTGAGTGTCTGGATGATGATGGAGAAAAGAGAGTGTTGTAGGGAAAGAAGAAGCCTACATCAGTGAGAACGGTTACAACAATGCAAGATAAGTGCAACTGCAGGAAAGGATGTTTATTGTTTGTGGTACATGTTTCCAGTGGAAACGGGAAGGAAGGTGAGGATGATGAAGTCCTGAGGAAGTATCCTGTTTTGTAGAAATTTCAGGATGTGTTTCCTGTAGAGATTCCACAGTTACTGCCTCACAGGGAGGTGGATTTATCTATTGAGTTGGTACCATGAGCAACACCAACATATAAGGCACCTTATAGGAAGAGAACTTACGAGTTGTTGGAACTGAAGTTGCAACTTAAAGAAATGCTTGATAAGGGATACATAAGGCCAAGTGTATCTCCTTGGGAACCACCAGTGTTGTTTGTAAGGAAGAAGGATGGAACTCTCATATTGTGCATTGATTACACGCAGTTGAATAAACTGACTATCAAGAACATGTATTCATTGCCACAGATTGATGATTTGTTTGATCAACTTAAAGGAGCAACAATGTTTTCAAAGATTGAAAAGAGATAAGGATATCACCAAATGCACATCAAAGAAGAAGACATATATAAGACTGAATTTCGTACAAGGTATGGGCACTATGAGTTTGTGGTGGTTCCATTTGGTCTTACAAATTCTCCAACCACCTTCGTGCGTTTGATGAAAAATGTGTTACACTCTTATCTAGATAATTTTGTGACAGTCTTTATTAATGATATATTGGTATATTCAAAGAATGAGGAGGAGCCTACAGAGCACCTCGAAATAATGTTGATATTGTTGAGAGAGCATAAGTTATATGTCAATTTCAACAAGTGTAGTTTCTTTCAGTCCCATATTCATTACTTGGGACATGTTGTTTCCAAGGAGGGGATAGCAGTGGATTTGGAAAATATTAAAGCTATCGATGAGTGGCCAACTCCAAGGAAAGTGGATGAAGTGAGATCATTCACGGGACTAGCAAGTTATTACAAGTGGTTCATCAGGAAATTTTCCAAGGTTGGCTATTCTATTACATATTTGCAGAGAAAATGAAAAAAGATTGAATGGACTGTTGATTGTGGAACTAGTTTTGATCAGATTATGGAATTCCTTACCAATGCTCAGGTTTTCGAAGATTGCATATCCCGATAAGGAGTGTGGTTTGCAAAGATGCTTGCAAGGAAGGAATTAGTGGAATCCAGATGTAGGAAGGGCACATGGTTTGTTATGAATCAATGAAGTTGAATGAGCATGAGAAGGACTATGTGGCTCATGATCTTGAGTTGGCTACTATAATTCATGCATTAAATATTTTGATAAAATATCTCCTTGGCAGAAGTTTCATCTTGATGAGTGATCACAATGGATTGAGGTACTTATTTGAATAACCCAATCCGAATATAAGGCAAGCCAGATGGTTGGATACTCTATGTGTGTTTTATTTTGAGATCGGGTACATTAAAGGCAAGGAAAACCGGGTTGCGGATGCTCTCAGTAGGAGAGTGCTGGTGAATCATATTTTAGCTGTGTACTCTTATGAGACAGATTTACAGGATCGAATCTTACATGCAGGGCAACATGATGAGAAGTACCAACAATTGAATCATAAATTACAACAACATAGTGAAGGTGATAAAAATAAGGAGTATCACCTCACAACAGATGGCTTGGTCAGATTCAAGAGCAATATCTACATGCCTAATAGCGGTCAATTGAAAAATATTATCTCGAGAGAGTTTCATCTCAAGCCATATTCAGGCCACCCAGGATACCAGAAGACTTTGAAAACTATCAATAAGTTCTACTATTGGTTAAATCTAAAGAAAGAGGTAGTTAAGTTTGTTACCAAGTGCTTGGACTGTCAGCAAGTGAAAACTTAATGTAGGCATCCTTTTAGTCTATTGTAGCCTATTCCAATTCCATAATGGAAATGGGAGGTCGTTTCCATGGACTTTATAGGATTGTAGAGGATAGCGGGACAACATGATTCCATAATGGTTGTGGTTGATAGGTTGAGCAAGGTAGCTCACTTAATTGCAGAAAAGTCTACTAATTCAGCTAGTGAAGTGGCTTAGATCTTCATCATGGAGATAGTGAGGTTGCATGGAGCTCCTGAGAAGATTAATCAGATAAAGATGCCAAGTTCACTTCCAAGTTTTGGAAGGATTTATTTGCAGGCTTTGGGATAGAGTTAACTTTCAACACAACTTATCATCCGCAGACAGATGGGAAGACAAAAAGGGTTAACATGATTCTTGAGGATATGTTGAGGATGTACGCCATGGATCAACAAAGGAAGTGGGAGGAATATCTTCCACTAGTGGATTTTGATTATAATAATGGGTATCAAGAATCCTTGAAGATGAGTCCATTTGAGGCTCTCTACTGGCGGAGTTGTAATACTCCTATCAGCTGGAGTGATCCACTGAATAGGGTAATTATTGGACTAAATATGTTAGCTAAGATGGAGAAAAAGATGTAGGTTAATAAAATGAATTTAAAGACAACACATGATATGAAAAAGAGTTAGATGGATCAACATAGAGCATTCAAGGAGTTTTAGGTTGGGGAGCATGTGTATTTGTGCATTAATCCCAAGAGGAGCTCCTTGAGGATTGGGCCATGTGCCAAGTTGGCACCCATCGGTATTGTGGGCATCTTGAGATCCTTGAGAGGATTGGACCAGTGGCATACAGAATTGCACTGCCCCCATCATTGAAAGTCCATGATGTTTTCCATGTTTCATTGCTTAAGAGATATGTACAGGATGTTGATGATGTGATTGATTAATCTATATTGTACGTGGAACAAGAAGGAGAGTTCCAGCCATAGCCACAATACATATTGTAGCAAAAATAACTCATGTTCCAAAACCAAGCAATAGAGAAAGTTAAAGTGTAGTGGAAACACTTTGGGCCCGATGAAGCTACATGGGATATGGCTAATCAAATGTTGGCATTATATTCTTCCTTATTTTCTAACTGAGAAAATGTGTTTGGTATATATTTATATATGCATATGTGTGTTGTAAATACTATAATAAGTTGTGTTATAAAACTCCAATAAGCATTATGTTTTTCATGTTTTTAATACTAGATCGAGCTATGTTTATAAAGCTCCAATAAGCAGTGTGTTTTGCTTATCATAAGTGTCATAGAACACTGAGGATGGTGTTCCTATAAAGCTCCAATAAGTAGTATGTTTTGCTGATCATAAGTGTCATAGAACACTGAGGATGGTGTTCCCTAGAGGGGGAGGGGTTTGTAACAACCCTGAGTTGATTTTCCATGCAAATAAATTAAACCAAGGTCACATAACATGTATTCCAAGATGAATGGAGGGAAAAACATTATAGTGGGAATCATTTGTGGTTTATTACTGGCCATGGAAATTGGCATTGGCATTGGCAAAAGGCAAAAGGAAATAAATGACAATTAATTAAAGAAATAAAGGAAAATAGGAGAAAAGGAACATGAAGAGACAAGAATATGCATGCAGGCGAAAATGAAGGAAATTGAAGGAAACAAAAGGAGAGGGAGAACACTCTACGCCTCTCTTAGCTACTCTTAGTCACTCTCTGTTACTCTTTATCATTTCTTGGTTACTCTTGGATCATTCTAGCATCCACTTGGACGTTGAGTTATTCTCACTTGGACTTGGAAATATAGAGCACTTGGATAGAATAAAGAAAGAAAACAAAGGAATTCTTGGGAAACGAATAAGAAGGTTCAAAAAGCAGCGACAACAGGAGAACATTGCAGGTAGCATGTTGCATGTGTGATTTCCTTGCTAAGATTTGAATGCATGATAAATGCACTTAGTTATTTGGTTACTTGTTGTTATTCGCATGGGATTTTCCCTAGATTTACTATGGTTTTGATCCGGATTTATGTAGGAACGTAACGGAATACAAAATACCCATAAACATAGAGATGCCATGGAAATAATGCTTCGTTTCATTAATATCAAATAACAAAAATATGCTTACAGACATAATGGAAATAAAATAGCTAAGGTGCTGGTAGCGAATATCTGAGAAGAGATGTGGCGGCTACCGACCTCTGAACTGTGTTACAATGAGGCTTGAGGGCCTATTTATTATTGAGAAACAATGGAAAACTCAAACGTCCAAAAACCTAAACCTAGGAGATGAAGCGCCAAAACTATGGGCCCCGTTTGGGTAAATTGGTGTTTCAACTTCTCGGGGACATAACTTTGGCATACGATCCCCGTTTGACGCGTTCAATAGCTCGTTAGAAAGATCTATCCGAGGAATTCAACTTTTGGTGTGAGCAACATCGGTCCATGGACCCATGTTGTTCTCGGTTTTCCCAAAAAACGTTGTTTAGGGCCTCAAAACGGCTTCGGAAGTTCAAGACTCGAAAAAACTGCTAAAAATAGTAAGCTGTGCTGCAACTGAAAAATTGAAAGAACTGATGATGGGGGTTCAAATGAAATAAGTGGGTGGCCACAAATATCCACCTGGATCATTAAGGCCCCAAAACGGCTCCGAAAGTGCAGAACCCGAAAACCTGCTAAAAATAGTAAGTTGTGTTGAATGTGAAAAGTTGTAAGAATTGATGGTACGAGTCCAAATGGAATAGGTAGGTAGCCACCGATATCCACTCAGATCATTCCTCCCTCCTTGGGAAGCAATGGTCCTCATTTCGTTGAGATCCTCCATGAGATGAGGCAAATTCTGTTGAACTGGGTATTAGATTTGTCGAAGATGTCATAGACCTGCGGACGGACATGCTGGATGTGTTTAGTAATTTTGGTTTATTTATCAGCCTCAGACAATACATGTGTGGATTCTGTATGTGTAGTTGTGTTGAAGCCTCGAAAATCGCTGCAACAACATTGGGGGATAACCACTCGGTCTGGAGCTTAAAGCAACTCTTTTTCCGTTTGGAGTAGTGGCTCCAACTGGTTTAACTAGGTCCAGTTACCTTTTCCCTATTGCTATTGGTTTGTGATGTATCTTTAACTACCAATAGAAAGGGATATCAGATCACTTCTTATTGTTGATCGGGCAAGAGAACGACCCTTAAGCTGATTTGGGTTCAGCCAAACCACAACTAAGATTTTGCCTCTTTGAGAAGAGGACTTAAAAGAATGTAGAACTTAATCTAAATGCAAACTTATTTTATAATGCAAACAAAATAAACTAATCTAAATCCTATCTTAATTAGGTAGATATAGATCTAACCCAACTAAGAGCAAGATAATTAAATGATGAGAAGTTAAATATGGCTGGCTTTTAATTAATGTCAAGCTAACAAATAAATTCAATTCGCATGACATTTGTGAATACCAAAACACATCCTATTCAGACCATTTAACTAAAATAATAAATCAACAACACTCAAGAAGAAATTCACAAAAATGATATTGATTGTCAAATCAGTCAAGCCAATAATTAAACAATAATATGTGGAAGAAATTCGCATCACATTACTATTTAATAAATTAGTTTTATAAGACAGATTCCTAAGTAAATAGTTACTCAGAAATTAGAGTTTAATCCATAAGAACAAAGATACATAACAATATTGAGACAAATTATCCATATCAACAGAAATGCATAAACATGAATAAAATGAAACAACAAATTTATTATCATAAAAATGAAATTAGAATTTGAAACAGAAATGTCAAAAATATCAATTAATTGAATATGTTTATCTGATCCTGGTCTCTAACAGTCCTTTAAATTACTTGAATTTCTGCTTTCAAAAACTAGAGATGTAGAAATGCAAAACTTTGCCCATCATACATAATTCAAGATATAAAGAAAAAACCCTCAATAATTTTCAACTCTGAAATTTTCTCTCCTCCCTCCTACAACTCTAAATTCCTATTACATAAATGCTTTTAGAAGTCTAGAATTGCAGAGGAGAGCAACCCTTTTTTTATTCTGCAATTTGTCTTTTATAATTTTTCCAAAGGTATTTTCGAAAGGACATTTTGTTGAAAAAAATCTGTCCAATCTAATTTTATTTGCTCAAAAGTCCAATCTTTAATTGTTGGAGCCTTCTCATTGATTGAGATATTTTTCTCCATATCCCTTCTACTGTTTTTCCTGCAAAAAGAAATCAAAATGAATTAAGATGCAACAATAAAATCAAAATATCATTTCTGGCATTAAAACAAATCCAATCAAATTCTATTTAAATAAATAATTGAAACTAAAATATAAGCTCTCTATTGATGTCTTGGATGGTTTAATTGGCCAAGGATATCATTGATGAGCGAATCTGCAATTAGAAGAGGCTTTGGTCAGATGAAAATGCAGAAAATAAAACTCAGAAAATTGATTTTGTTTTAGAAATTCGGAGCTTGATCTTCTGCCTGATTCTAGACCCAATAAATGACTAAATCTGTTAGTGAAACCTCCTCAGAATTTTTCTCATTGATTTTCTCTTTCCAATGAGCCATCCTGGACCTCATTTGGCCAAGTAAAACTCAATCTATGAACCTCCAAAGTTGATAAATCAGATCTGGCATAAATCTGAAAATTCTGTTGCTGGGCTAAAAATTATATTTTAATTGAAAATTTAATCCTAAATTAGACTATAATTATCTAATAATTAATCATAATTTAATTGTTAATTATAAACTAAACTAATTATTTAATAAACTATTTATTAATTAATACTAATCTAACTAATTAATATAATTAATAATTAATTATGATTTAATTAATTAATTAGATTCTACATATTAATTAATTTAACTAATTTTAAAATTAATTATTTAAATATTAAATACTAATTCTATTATTAAATTAAAACTAAACTAATACTAACTAATTTACCATTCCACTAATATTAAATTAAAACTATCCTAACTAACACTCCACTATACTAATATTAAATTAATACTACACTAACACTACACTATACAAACTTTAACACTATCACTCCTTCGCTCAAGTATGAGTGAGTTTGAAACTAATACAAATGACTTATAATTGCAATTGCAATCGTTATATCGGGAGAGTTAGGTCATCGGGCTTTGTCATCTAAAACCTTCGATGCGATGCAATAAAAAATATATATATATATTTTATTTGTTTTTATATTAAATTTTAATTTAATTAATTTAATTATATTTAATATAATAATTAATTTAATTAATTTTAAAATTGAATGTTAAATATTAGTTTTTTTGTTTTGTTTTGGTTTTATTTGAATGATGTTAAATTAAATTATGAAATTATCTAAAGTGTATTTTCTTATCTAAACTACAACCACTTTGATAAAAATGAACTACAGCCACTTCGACATTTTAAGTTTTCGAGATTAGTAATTTATTGGAATAAATGACTAAAATCTCGTTGCTTTATGATTTGGCTTTATAAGTGAAAAAAATAAAAAATAAAAATGTTAGTAATAACTAACTAGGGGTTATAGTACAAACTCTTTTTTTTTTTTCGAGCGCTGCTGCCCTCCTGCTGCATCCTGCTCTGCGCAGCCTGAGCCTGGGCTCTGCCCTCTCGGCCATTTCCGCCTCTGACCCTGGTCCTCCTGACCTCTGGGCCTCTTGATCCCTTGTCAGATCTTCTTGGTTCTGCGCCCTTGGAGTCTTTTCCTGCAGGATTTGATCGATCCCTCTTCTTCCTCATCCCGGTCTTGAGATGCTTCGCTTTGCCTAAAAAAAAATAACTAACTAGGGGTTAATATTTAAACTAAATGCATTATTGAACTAATTTAATTACAAAAATGGAATAATGTACATTTTACGCATTTTAAACCCAAACGACATAAATGATTAGACTTCAAAGGAGTGCCATTTACAAACCAGTTGAGTAAATGAGGTGAAACAAGTATCAATGGGAAGCTTGCCAAAAATCTATTTCAACAAAGCAATCAAGAACAAAAGTCTAAAAGAAATGAAACATAACAAAATCGTAGGATAATCAACTTAATAAAAATCCTAAAAGACGTTTAGCCAAAAATTTTATAGAAGGGGTCCCCAATATTTGAAGTGAACAAGTAAAAAATGAGGGGGTTGTGTTTTACCACAACAATTTGCAGGGGGTATGGCAACATCAGGCGGCAGTGCGTCGGAGGTCAAATCAATGGAGTGCTTCTCCTGACAGTGTAGAGAAAGCTTTGTGAGTGAGGAGAAAATGTCCTCATATTCCTCCATGACTTTGTCCATCTGCTGCAACCGTGCAGGGGAGCCCTGTTTCGAGGTTGTGGCCACAATATTCTTCTTTCCCTGTGAGCAAGTTGTAAGGAAAATAAATTTCCTGGTTTGGGAAACAATCTTACTGCGTTGTTTTGTAGTAGTCAAAGAGATGACAGGAGGCGGTACTACCTCCAATATCCTGTACAAGTTATTTCCCAAAGTAATAACAACAGCACGAGACCTAGATTCATACACAACATGTCTCCTCCACAAGTATGGTTGGCCCAATAATACATCAGCTACATTAAGAGGAGCAACATCACACAATACCTCATATGTGAATGGCTTGATACTGTACGGAAGGCCACACTACTGGCAGATGCGGAGATCTTTCCCTGGGTGGAGCCATTTGATGGTATATGGCTGCGGGTGTGCTATGGTCGATAGGCCGAGCCGCTTCACGACCTCTGCTAAAATGAGGTTCTTTTGGCTTCCGCTATTGACAAGAAATTGCAGCGAAGAACCCTTCACCCACATCTGCGAATGGAAGAGGCGCTCCCCCTCCTCTGGATCCTCCCTCTAGATCTTGGTGGTGGCAACAATGGCATTGGGATCCACATCAATGATCTGCTTCCCTCTGTCATTGCCTTTGTCTAGTTCTGACTCAAGATTAGAGAATACATCTGATTCGGGTGCCTTTAGTTCGGCCACCAATGACAGTTTGGCCCGACACTCATTTATGTTGTGAGTGGGGTTGTTATGAAATTCACACCACTTCCCTGTGTCATTATTTGGATTTGTGGTGTTGTTATGAGTCGCACCTCTTTGGCCTTGCCCCTTGTTCTTCGGTTTGGGGGCACCTTTCGAATTCGCAGATCCAAAGTCTCGCTTCTTCTGCTTAAATTTATGCTCGATCTTGGCGGCATAGCGATATGTCGTGCCAAGCGATGTAATGTCGAGGAACTCCATTTCCTCCTTAATGTGTCTGTGAAGACAGCCATGGTACTTGAGCACCAAATGTCTCTCTGAATCTTTAATACCCAACTTTGTGCGCAGGGTATGGAACAGATTCGTTAGTTCATGCACATCTTGATCCCTTGTTGCCGCAGGGCAGTCCATTGGATGTATTTATCCTCATAGCTCCCCACGGGGTAATATTGTTCCTTGATGCCATCTCGAAACGAATTCCAAGTGTGTGTGGCCGAGAACAAAGAGGGTTCCCCTTCATCCTCTTGCTCACAGTAGGTTTCCCACCAGTCTTTGACATGGGGGGTGACTTTGAGCAATTGAAAAATAATCTTTTCTCGGTCAGAGAAATCATGGCCGAGAAATACCCTTCCAACAAATTCAACCATCTATCTACGGCATCTGCATCTATTTGGCCTTCAAATACAAGAATGTCAAAGTTTACCTTTACTTTGAAGGGAGTGGCGCCTCTAAAGTGGTTGTTGGATGCAGATGCACCATAGGTGGGCAGTTGTTGAAGGATCTGAGCAAAGTTATCCATCATCACGTTCCTTTGTTTCTTGAGGGCCTCCTCGAGCAATATTTTGATAGGATCTCCTGCTCCCTCGTCTTTCTTTTCTTCTGCCATGGGAGGTCGTCGAGGTTTGCGAGGCTGATTTTGAAAGGGTTCAACCAGATCGAGCCCTAACTTCTTATACCCTGACCACGTTGGGGACATGTAAATAAAAACAAAGAAAGAGCATACCGCTCTGATACCACTGATCCAGATTTATGTAGGAACACAACAGAATACAGAAATACCCATAAACATAGAGATGTCGCAGAAATAATGCTTCATTTCATTAATATCAAATAACAGAAATATGCTTACAGACATAATGGAAATAAAATAGCTAGGGTGTTGGTCGCGAATCTCTGAGAAGAGATGTGGCGGCTACCGACCTCTGAACTGTGTTACAATGAGGTTTGAGGGCCTATTTATTATTGAGAAACAATGGAAAACTCAAACGTCCAAAAAGCTAAACCTAGGATATGAAGCGCCAAAACTATGGGCCCTGCTTGGGTAAATTGGTGTTTCAACTTCCCAGGGACATCACTTTGGCATACGATCTTTGTTTGACGTGCTAAATAGCTTGTTATAAATATCTATCCGAGGAATTCAACTTTTGGTGTGAGCAACATCATTCCATAGACCATGTTGCTCCTGATTTTCCCAAAAAACGTTGTTTAAGGCCTCAAAACGGCTCCGGAAGTTCAAGACCCGAAAAAAATGCTAAAAACAGTAAGTTGTGTTGTAACTTAAAAACTGAAAGAACTGATGGTGGGGGTTAAAATGGAATAGGTAGGTGGCCACCAATATCCACCTGGATCATTAAGGCCCCAATACGGCTCCGGGAGTGCATAACCCAAAAACCTGCTAAAAATAGTAAGTTATGTTGAATGTGAAAAGCTGGAAGAATTGATGGTACGGGTCCAAATGGAATAGGTGGGTGGCCATCGATATCCACCTGGATCAGGTTTCAGCCTTGTCTTGTCATTTCTTGGATAACCATAATGTAATGGGTTCCCTGTTGTGATTAAGCTTTGGATGGTTGGTATATTTTGGATTCTCGTTGAGGTGGTCTTGGGAAAATTCCCAAGGGTGGAGGGTGGAGATGGTGTTTCTCCTAGAACTCTTAACGTATGGATGGAGACAAGAAAAGTCCTCTGGGTATGGTGAAGAAAGTTAGAGGCATCCAAGCTTGTTTTGGTGTTGGTGATTTATGGACTAGTTTAGGTGAAATCACTGTGGTTGAGGGTAGAGGTGGTTTAGCCTATGGATTCCTTGGTTGGTTTTGCTCTATTTTATCCCATGTGATCCCACATTCATGCTTGGAATATGGTACGAATAAATATTTGGCTCATCTCAAATTATGGTCAGGTGGTACATGGAAGTCATTAACTTGTTTGGCATTATGCATAATTTATTGTGTGTTATTTCTTATTGATATCAATGAGAACATGTTCTGGGTTGATGTGTGATTTTATGACTTGTTTTTCATGGTTTCATTATGGTTAAATGTTGGTTACATGCATGGTATATATTTCATTATATGATGTTCCCTTGTTATGGTATTATTCCATGGTTGACAAACTCTTGGTTATTTATATTAATGCATGAGTTAATATGTGTTGTTTCAACTAGTAAGAGAGGGCAGTAAGCCTTCTTGATGCTCTGAGGAACTTAATGAAATAGTGAACAAATATGCATTCATGACCTCTAGGTACTATGTATACAAAGTGTTTGTATAAATGGATAATTTGGATTGCCAACTTCTCGGGGTTGTAACTTTGGCATACGATCTTTGTTTGGCCATCATAATACCTCCTTTCGAAGATATCCATGAGGAGGCCAAAACGAGAATCTATGAGACGAGTTTTAGCACTTTTTTAGTCTCTTCGTTTTCCTTGAAAATTTTGTTTAGGCCCTCAAAATGGCTTAGGAAGTTTAGGACCCAAAAAAATTCCAAAGGTAGGAAGTTGTGTTAAATTTAAGGAAACAAAGTGAAAGGAAATAGTGTTGGTTCAAGTTAGTTGGTAACAATGTGATCATGTGTCACTAGGTGTTTGTAGTAAGTTCTGGACATGTTGACCCCATTTTCCATGAGTGAATCTTGGAAATCAGGTCGTGCATAATAACTCTCATCTTAGGTTTATCCTAGTGAGCATGTTAAAGTGGGTAATTGAGGGGTGGATGTTACTTCATGATTCTACTTTCGAAGCACATAAAAAACTTGCATTGATTCATTTTGATTTTTGTGGCCCTATGCATGTTCCTTCTACAAATGGAAATGGATATATGATGACTTTTATTGATGATTACACTAAGATGTGTAGAGTATACTTGTTAAAAAAGGAAATAAAAATATTTTGAAAATTAAGAAAATTTCATGCATGTATTGAAAATGGTGCAAAAACACATATTGGCTTCCTTCATACTGATAATGGAAAAAATATACTTCTAATAAACTTGAAAACTATCTTTTCCAACATGAGATTCAATATCAAACTATTATTCCATACAATCCTCAATAAAATGGTGTACATGACTATTTTGAATATGGTTTACTCAATGATGTTTTCAAAAAATTTAAAGTTGATGTTTTGGGCCAATGTATTTCTATGTGCAATACATGTAAAAAACATATGCCCATATCATGCTCTTTGGAATGTGGTATAGTCACACTCCTTCGGTAAGGCATCTCGTGTTCTTTAGCTCTTCTTGTTATTCCTTGATTCCCAAGGAACAAAGAAGCAAGATTGATGCAAGGAATATGAAATGCATCTTCTTGGGGTATTCAAATACCGCCAAGGCATGTCTTCATTATGACGGGGTAAATAAGAAGTTTCTTTTGTATAGAGATGTGATTTTTCTTCAATCTTCCAAGACTGACAACATTTTTGAGCGACAACCCGATCATTTGGATATTTTCAAACATGAAAAAACTTATCATGATTTGATAATGATACTCTACATATTGAAGGGGGGATCCCTGTCATGGACCAATCTATGGGATATCGTTCTAAAGCATTGTCTCGCACTCATGAAGTTCCTACCACTTCTTCGTATTAGGAAGACCCTTTGAGTGATGTGATTGACAATATTGGAAGGTTGAATCTTGATGCAACCACATATCAATTAGTGGAGTATGCTAGACAATGTCAGAAAAGTCCCCCAAAAATAGTTCACCAAAACACTTGAAAGTGTTCATCTTGATGAGGTTGGAAAGACGGGAACTAGAAGTTCAACTAGACAAGATGGAAGTGATTTTGAGTTAGTTGATTATATGGAAGTTTCATATGATTGTGAATTGAATTTATTTACTAACTTTGAACCAACATCCTTTAAAGAATTTAATGAATGGAAAGAAGCAATGCAAAGAGAGTAGGATTCTCTCATAAAGAATGGAACATGGATGTTGGTGGAACTTCCATCCGAAACCAAACCAATTGGCTAAAAATGGGTCTACAATAACAAGTACAAATTATATGGCTCACTTTACGAGCACAAAGAAAATCTCATCACAAATGGATTTACGCAAAAATAAGGCATCTGTTATGAAGAGAATTTTGCCACCACAACAAAATGGGTCATCGTCTAGTCTCTCTTCTCCTTGGCAGGTAAAAGTGGATATAAAGTTCACCAAATGGATGAGAAGATTGCTTTCTTTGATGGAGACTTGAAAGAATTTTTTTTCAGTTCTCAGACAAAAGGTTTTCTTGTGAACGGGCACGAACATAAAGTATGCAAACTCATCAAATCCTTATATGGACTAAGGCAATCTCCATTGTCTTAGTATGAAAAATTGAGTGAGCATCTTCTAAAATTAAATTTCAAACACTTTAATCTTGATGTTGTAACTCTCTTTCTCAAGAAAATTGGCAAAATGTTGTATATCTTATGGTATGTTGAAAAATGTGTAACTAGGTTCGGTCTTCATAAGTATGAAATGTACTTTTGATTCTTGTAAATTGTAAAATGAAAGAAAAATTACAATTATTATTATTGGCGCATGGGTTCCATGCTTCAAGGTATTTTATTTTATAATTCAAGCACCCATTAAGTGCTTCTAGGGTTTGTCCTAGGTCAAGAAGTCAAAAGAGTAATTGTCATAAGTTGAAGACCCCATCGGGCACATTGTACCTTGTAAAGAAAATTATTCTTGTCTTTAAAAGTATCAGAATAACCTCCAAGACCAAGTCGCCTTGGCAGCTGGCAAGTTAGCGTTAAAGAAAGAGCCACATCCACCTCGAGGAGCCTATATATAGAGGGGAACTCATACATCTTGCGACACATTCAATCAACACTCATTCTAGTGAATAAAGAGGAAGAAGAAGGCACCGAAGAAGGAAGAGGATGAAGGAGACATTCTGTATGGGATATTTAATCTCACAGGTGCTAAGGAGGACTAGGGTTTTTGCAACACATCTAGGGTTTTTATCTACAAGTTTGATCTTGGAGAAAAGAAGTAAAATAGGTAAAACGAAGGTCACCCTTAAGCTCCATAAGTCATGGAAAGGAAAGCAAAGGTCAAGGGAAGGCTCTAAAGGAATATCAAAGTTCACATGTGTGGCAACTGCAACTACAGGGAGGTTGAAATTTCAGATCTGCAGTAGGAGGCCGAAATTCTCGCAGTAGGAGGTTGAAGAAGTGCTATTGGAAGATATTTGACTAGGTTTGACCAGATTGAGGTTAGAACATCATCTGAAGAGGCTGGTCTTGGTCTTAGAGGGTATTGGTCCTAGTCTTAAGGTCTTGGAATTTGTCAATTGAAGAAACTATGAGGAAGAGAAGATATTTGTGGGTTTTCCTCTCAAGAGGAGAGGTTTTGGGCCTAGCCATCAACCTATATTCTGTGTTCTTATTCTTCTTGTTTTGGTAGTTGTTTGATGATTCAGACATATAAAAATAAGGAACAAAGATAATAAGTAAAAATACATCACAAGAAATTATCAAGTAAAGAGAGTTAAATATAATCATTTCCCTATAGAATTCTCAACATGGTATATGTAGATGATCTGTTGATAACATGGAGCAATGAAAACTATATTGTATCCATAAACAAACAGTTGAAGAAAGGATTTGGGATGAAATATTTGGGCCATCTTCACTACTATTTGGGCATTGGAATGACTCAAAATCCAAAGTATATGTTCCTCTCTCAAAAGAAGTACATTAGATAATTTTTGAACATATTTGGCATGGTTGAATGTAATATTTTATCCACTCCCATGGAACAAAATTTGAAGTTGAATTCAAAAGAAGGGAATGAATTTGAGGATGAAACCAAGTACAAACAAAGTGCAGGTATATACCCACCATTACAATACTATACATTTAATTTCTCTCAGAATCCTTTCTAGATTCATACAAAAGTCTTGTGAAGGACATTGGTTTGTTGCAAAAAGAGTTATAAGGTACTTGAAAAGAACTCAAGACTTTGGGCTCAAATACTCTCAGGTGGATGACTTCAACTTGATTGGATATTCTGATTCAAAATTTTATGAAGATAAGGAAAATGGAGTGTGTACTTCAAGATATCTTATGAGCCTTGGATCAAGAGTTGTCTGATGGAGGTCATGCAAGTTGTTAGTTCCAGCAGAGTCCATGACAAAGATAGAATATTGGTAGTTGTAGAAGCAACAAAAGAGATTACATGGCTCAAGAGAATTCTTGAAGACTTACAAGAGAAACAAGTAAACCCTACTCCCCTTCTCATTGAAAATATTTATGCAATTAAGTTGACCAAGAATCCTAAATTCCATGTTCGAGCCAAACATATCAACACAAAGCATCATTTTATTCAACATCATGTAGAGGCCAAGACTATTCATCTAAGACATTGTTTTACAAATGATAAAATTGTTGAAATCTTCACCAAAGCCCTTAGAAGATAAAAGTTTGAAAAAACTATAATGATGCTTGAACTCATAAACACCCCTTTGGATTAGGGGGGAGACATTAGGCATTTAATACTAGGGGATTGGGTGAATATCTTATAAATATGTAAATAAAAGGAAATATGAACAATTAGAATACGAAGATGAAACCAAGTGTTGCTCTTGTATTTTATATCTATTCTCATCAATGCCAACATCAATCCAATTCAAGAGTTATTCCTTGCCCTCACATTAAGGATGGGATGGAAATAAGACAAAGGTTATGGATAAATGAAAATACATAGGATTTTTTGAAGTGTGACGTCAAAGATGAAGAATTGATGGTTAAGAAATTGAGTTTGATTCATCATTACTTCATGACCAAAAATTTGAAGAATACTATATGAGTGCATGTATTAAGCAATCAACCTAAAGATATGAGATATTTATTTGGTAAGAAAATAGTGGCTGAAAGAATATTTCAACAATGTTTGCTTGAGGTAATTGGATAAATGATGAGTTGGAAGAGGAAATTAGGTACCTTGCAGATTTATGAAGAGAATCACAGTGAATGTGGAAGAGCTTGTATAATTCTTCAATATAAAAAATCGATTGCGATAACGTTAAATGCATGGGGCCCTTGATTAGAAAAATAATTTATTAAATTATGGATGTCTCGGCAAAAAAAGGTTTTAGTGAATAATATTGAAGATAAGATGTGTGTAGGAAATAATAGTATCACAGAACTAAGAAAAGGGGAAAAAGAAGAAGCAATGAGAGAAAATATCCTAAAGAATAAGAGAACATCAAGAGAATCAACAATGTAAAAGAATGGAATAAAGAATATATTGAAGAAATTTTGATAGAGACATAACAATACTCAATGTAGAATAAGATATTATACTGAGAGACAATAAGAGGTTTTTGTGTGAGAAATCTCAAATTGATGACGAAAATAGTATAAATAAAGATTGTTGTGAGTAGTTTGTGGAAGAGAAATTATTTGTGGATTTGAGAAGGGAGGAACAAAAACAAGTGACTCAAGTGCAAATTCATGCATATGAGGCACAAAATGTTGTACTGGACTGTACATATGTGGAAGAAATGGAGTAAAGACAACATACTGAGAATAAAACTTTCTTTCAAGTTGTCGTTACAATTATCAACATCATAGTCATTTTTATAACTTGAAATGGACTACACAAGCCTAGTGAACAAATTGTTTTTTATTTTTCAATATTTTTGCTTCATATATAGATGTGATCAAAGAAAATAAGGAGACATTGAAGATAAAAAATGAATAAATGGGTAATGTGAATAAACTAGTTATCAAAAATACTTTCTTATGTTTTTATAACAATCAAGTTCAAGAAGCCCTCAGGGGCAACTCAATTGGTTATGGCTGTGAAAATGAAGAGTTATGTGCGAGGAGGTTCAAGGTTCAAATCCCCTTAATTCACCTTGTATACAAAAGGGGATTACGTAGGCCCCTAGATGTTATATAGTGGTAACAGTTGGAGTCAACCCCATGTCACACAAGTACAAGACCAACCTAGTTGTCAATTCCTCTAGATACAAAATCAAAAAAAAGGAAAAAGAGTTCAAGAAGAAATTAGATTTCAAAAATGGAGCATTAAAAGTAGTAAAGTAGGTTTACATCCAACAAATAGACCTTGGGATTCAAGAGGAAAAGATGTAGCACATATATCTATAATTGAAAATTTTTAGACTACAAAAAGAGGATGAAATCAAGTGGAAAGATAAATTGCATAACATTTAATGATAACGAATCCATGAACAAAGTTTTATCCTTGGGAGTTTGATGTAGGAGCATCTTTCAAGTGAAAATTGTAGTTAATATCTAGGGGGCTCTTAGCAAGTTATGAGATAAATTTGATTTCCTCATTGCCATGTTGTAATAGCCCTGGTCAAAATTCTATTTAAATAAAGTTAATAAAGGCAAAATAATAACCATGGTCATGGGACATGTATTCTAAGCTGAATGTTGGGAAAAACATCCTAGTGTGGGTTTTCATTTGACTTATTATGGCTAAGGAAATTGGCAAAGGAAATGTCAAAGGCTTTGAAAAGGAAAATGGCATTTTTGGCAATTTATTTATGAAAATAATGGAAATTAGGAGAAAAGGAAGGAGAAAGGTTACAGGTTGCATGTGAGAAGGAAAATGAAGGAAAATAATTGAAAATTGAAGAAATTAGAGGCCTCATTAATAAAAATACTTTTGAAGATCATTTGATACCTTTTGTCAGTTCAGTTTTGGAGCTCTCTCTCTCTCTCTCTCTCTTGGACACTTAGAGTTTTCTTGGAGCACTCTAGAATTGGATCAAGAAGGTAAATGAAAACATGGATCAAGCAAGGAAGAGCAGCATCAAGCAACTACAATGAAATTACTTGCAGGCATCGATTTGCATGTGTGATTTCCTTGCTAGATTTAGCATGCATGGTACATGCCTGTGTGTATTTGGTTCTCTTGTTATCATTGACATGGAATTTGTCGGGTGTGATAATATTCTTCAGCCTAGCCTTGCCATTCTGGATAGCCATGGTGTGGTGGGTTCTCTTGTATTTGGTTGAGCTGGATTTCCAGATGGTTTCAAAACATAGTGAGATGGTCTCTGAAAGAAAAAAACTTAGAGACTAGGAGGCAGGAAAATTCATCACGGTGTAGGTGGAGAAATCCAGTGGCATCCATGCTTGTTTAGGGCACATTTTTTAGGTGGGGATTGTGGTAAATCCTGAGGAAACCTAGTTTGGTTTGGTTTTGAGTCCCACATTCATGCTTCGAATATGGCAGAGGGGTGATTCACTAAAAGAAATATTTGATTTAGCCAATTTATGGTAGGGTGATTCACTGAAAGAAATATTTGATTTAGCCAATTTATGGTAGGGGTGATTCACTGAAAGAAATATTTGATTTAGCCAATTTATGGAGGTCCCAAACCTGATTGGATTTTGTATTCATTAATAAGAGATTATTTTCCTTAGTATTTCATGTGTAAATGTACTGACTTATATGTGGATTTTATGATTGTTATATCATTGTTATTTCTGTCGATTATATGGTCGTTATGAGTATGTTTTATGACAGACTTGATGTATGGCTTTCATCATGTTTTGATTATTAATTGAAAGTACAATGAAAACAAGAACTAATAGATGACAATGTAGTTATTGTGATATGGAAACAATGCTTCTTTACGAATCTGAGATAAGTATGATACCCCTATGCTTAGATCTATTGTTATGACCTGTGGATTACATATTTGTGACATGTTTGACGAAATGTTTGTCATGGCTAGTAGGGGTCAGATCAAGTACTTATATCAGTGATTGCATTAGTATCTTTGTTTCACTCATATTATTCATTTATGGGAGTTTCGTGAAGTTATAGGCAGTGGCCTGAGACCTAGCCCTGGAAAAATGGCTCATAATTTGTGGTCGCTCACACAAAACTACCTGAAAAATCCCACAGCCTCTGGCATGCCTTGTTGTGGGAGCAATTGGAAGGCCTCAGTCGCATGCATGGATTGTCATGAGAACGGTTGAGGGTCCAGATTGGTAAAATGTGAAGTTGCTTCAGGGGTTGGTCACTTGTGTGAAAATTCCTTAAATCGGAATCCTATTGCAACAACTGGTATTATTTCTCCTATTTGTTAATAAAATATAACACAATTATTTTTGGACGAAAGTGACTCGAAAAACCAAATGCGGGAAAACCAATGCAGGAATTTAGGGTTTTATTATTATGCAACAATGAGAAAATATGAGTACAATTGGATGTTGAAATCTAGAAATTCTATAGACAAAAATACTGGAAAAAATCTAGTGAGGAATTTCCTCACCCCATAGGTAAACCTCGACACAACCTGCCTTCAGAAAACTCGACCCTTTGACCCTTTGCATTATCCTCTACGATGCACTGCGTATTTTTCTTGATATCAAGTCTCTGATTGCTCCTTGGTGAAGTCATTATGCCTTCTGATGGTTGGTAAAATTCTTCTTTGGCACTTTCAGACTCCTTCCCGACCTCTAGAATTGAAGACATATTTCCCTCTCAACAAATTGAACTTGCCTCTAGAAGCTATTGCGCAATCCCTATATCAACTTATTTGTCGCTCTTCTATCTCTCTGCAAATGCACTCACTGGATCTGGAATAATTCCTCCAACGTCACTGTCTCTACCCCTCACACACTGCTTCGATCTCTGGATCTCTCCGGCAACTGATTATTGCTACTCTAGAAATCAATCTACCAAGAAATCAAAATTTTGGTGCTCTTATATGTCCTCTCCATCACCACATTGATCTCCTCTTATAATCCTCTGTTGGAGCACCAACGACCAATATTAAAACATAATTGATGGCTAGGATCATTTTTGGATCGATCTGTGTGAGTTTCTAGATTATTCTCACCTTGAATTAATTAATACTGATTAATTAACCTATTTTCATAAGTTTAGACTTAGGAAACATTAAAAAAATGGTTAATAATATAATTAAGCCACTTATATGTAGAATTTTCAGAAACGATTTATGGGTTATGTATATCTCGTGTATTCTAAGCTCTCCACAAATTTTGGTGGCTAGAACACATCTAATGCTACAAAAAATAACACTCCCTCTTAGCGAGGAATGTGTTATAGTGTTGCACATGCTACCACAACACCCTATCTCTGCATCATCTCCTGTCACGTTGTTGATGTCTAGCTGCTACTACCCACAAATTATTGCACAACTCTAATATACGTTGCATATATGTTGTTTCTTACCCTACTAAACTAATGTCAACATTCCATCTGAACTGCAACTCTGTTGTTGTTGCTACTGCAACATCTGCAACTGAAAAACATCCAAAATATTGAATCAATTGTGATTAGTATAATGCATATTTCACTCGAGTCTCTGATTGCTACTAGCCTCTACATTGTCCACTGAAGACTCTGTATTGTTGTTGGCTTTGCACTGTACCAACTCCACTGCTTCCAACTCTAAACTGCGCTACCCAACATCTAATTGCTACTAGTCTCTGCAATTTTCACTTTGGCATGTAACTATATCAACTATCACTGATCCATCCTACTACTGAATATTATGGGCCCCTGTAGCAAGGTATTGATTCAAGAGTTGGATTCCTCAAGGATCCTTCCCGTCTGTAGTGCTCTGGGGCTACAACACCAAGTCACCCCACCTCACTCCTGGAGGTATATCGAGGAACATAGTGAAGTCTTCCTCCAGATTAGAGGAAAACCTATCAATCTCTACTAAAGCTGCATGTTGGTCCTGCTTCTTCTCCTTGTCCTTTTTCCTGAGTGGACACTGGGTACTATAATGGCCAAGCTCACCACACCTAAAGCACTTGACCTTTGACAAGTCCTTCTCCTTCTTTCTTTGCTCCCCTCCCCCTAACTGGGACCCTTAGATGCAAGGGCCACATTCTCCTCCTCCTTTACCATATTCAATCCGATGTTGTTGCTGCCACTAATGCAACTCTCTAGAAGGTCTCGCCTTAATTACTCCTGTTGCAAGTTAGCCCACATCATGTCCCACTCTGGTAGCTTATCTCTGCCCAATATGCTTTGGACAAAGAACTGCCAGTCCTCTGAGACATTGTTGAGTGCCAATCTTACTAGTTGTTATCACTCCAGTAATTCTTTAGTTGTGATATTTTTGGTTTTTAGTTAAGAAAACTAGAGGTAACCACAAACCAACTTTTAAACTCTAGGATCTAGCCTTCCTAGGGTTCAAAGAGGGCTCTCTCTATAAAATTTAACTTTGTTTTGTTTATAAGATATTAGGCTAGTTATGATTGTGCAATTGGTTTTGTTTTGATTGGTTTGGTGGGAAAAGTCACTTGAAGAGATGAATAGTGGGAAATCTATTTATCCATTGGGTTGAGGAGTAAAAAATCAAGCAGATAGAAGCTAGGATCAAGGTCAAGAAGTCAAATATTTTCAGGGCAAGATAGATAGCCCTTGAAGAACTTGGAAAGTTGTTTTATGAGATGGTATGATCGGGATAGAGAGCAATTAAGGGTTCTTTGATCCAGAAAAGGGAAGTAGTGGGCAGAGGTCAAATGAAAGAGGGAACAATTAAGGGTTCCCTACTCTAGAAATCATAAGAAAACATATAAATGACAAACAGTAAAGACAGGGTGCTTTTAACAAATCCTGAAGTAATACTCATGTTCATTCATTCAAATTTAGAACACATAATGGATTGCATGTAACAAAGAAAGATAAAAAATGACAAGTAGGAAATACTTCTCTTCAATAACTCATCAAATGAATCCTGAAATATGATGCTAGTTGATCTAATCCAATCTGCTACTCGAAATTTGAACACAAAAAGCCTTCAAGTCCACAAAAATGACTATAGAAATCTTCAACAATTTATTCCACATTAATACTTCTAAAGATGGAGTATTTATACATAATTGTTTACAAAATATCCTAGAATGCTTCTAGGAATTATCTAAGGGTAATAAAATATCTTTACAACAATAATAGAGGCAGTTGCTCAATCAAATCAGCAAGCTGTCCTATCTATTCAAATAAAATAGAAACTGATTGTGGATAAGATGCAGTTGGCTGCCTTGGTGTCTTCCTTGCTGGCTTTAGATATTTCAAGTTTGTTTTGAAATCTGATCTGCTTTATCTGATACTCTTTCACTGACTCTCTTTAATCTATGATACTCTTTAACCTCTGTGAAATATCTTTACCACTATAATTAAAAATCTGTTTTGGCTGCAATTCAGTAAACTGTTTTCTCTTTTGTCTTTCTACCTTATTACCTTTCACAGTAAATCTGTTAATGACTGCCAATCTTCTTCTTTTGGAATTTGTATCTTCTTCAATTTTCTGAAATTCTCATCTACTTCTGTATACCTGGAAAAGGTCGGTTTGACAACAAACATATGTTTTATCTCATGTTGTAAATAAAATATATCTTCAAAACTTCTGAGCAAGACTTTTCTAGTGGGGATTCCTAGTCCATCTGTTTTGTTGACTTGTTCCTTAGCATACTCTCTGATATTTTTATTGTAGCCTTCTTGAGGCATCAATTTATCATTGATAGCTAAAATGTTAGGCATAGTTCTTTTACTAATATTTTCAAATTTAACCATGAATTTGGTTACTGTAATGTTCATGTTTTCCCACTTTTCCTCAAGTTGCTTCATTAGGTTCTTCTTGGTGATAACTTTCCTTATTTTAAGGATAGTTTCAGTCCTATCAATAATTTCAATTTCTTCCAACTCTTGCCTATTCTTATCGTTGAGAAACTTTATAAGTTCTAAAGCTTGCTCAGGTTTGTTACATAGTTCTTCTTTGGTCTTCTTGATTTATGCTAGTGCAGCTGTCAACAAATCTCTTTGTTCAAAGATTACTTGAATTGAAGACCATACATCATTGATGGCTTCAATTATTTTGTTCCATAAATAATTCTTCACATAAGAAATTGGTTCTTTTAGAGTCAAATCCTTTTGAAGCTTCTTCAATTCTTCATTTAGCCTGATAGTCTTTTGCTCATGATTTTTGCATTAATTTGAGCCAGTTTCTTTTGATCTTCAAGATTTTCAACCATCTGTTTCAACTTGTTAATTTCACTTGTCTCAAGAGACATTTCTTCCATGGCCTTTACCAGTTTGTTGGCCTCATCTATAGGGTGAGCTGCTGTTGTAGATGACTCTGTAGTTGATGTTGTGGATGATGTCACTGGCACTGCAGTAGCCAGTGAAACTTTAGGTGCCAACTCTTCTGCTAGAATTGATGGCACATCTGCAGTAACCATAGGGATGACTATAAGTGCTTCCTGTGTTTCTGGTGTTTCTTTTTCCTGGACAAGTTTGTCCATCTGAATCTCCATTTCTTTGATCTGTGTTGTCAATTGAAAAATTAAATTCATAATTTAATCCTTCTCTTTCTGTCCTTCTATTATTTCCTTGGCTTGAGGATGTTCACTTGATGGTAATTTAAGTTGTTTCCTCAATGCTGCAATGTCCTCATTTTTCTTTTTCACTAGCTGCTCTGCTGCTTTGACATTAGCAGGGTCGTATCCAACCTACAAGACCAGTTCTTCCAAAGATTTTATCCTGAGATCTTTAGCATACAAGGATACTTTGTCCAATTTCATCTGATCTTTCATGTTTGTGATAGTGTTCTAAAGTTTCTGAACACTCATGGCTTTAGTTGTAACAGTAGAGTACAACATCTCTGAAGTCTGTCTATGGAATTCAATCTGATCAAGAGCATGATTTTTTTCTGTTTGGACTTCCTAATCAATCTTCTTATAATCTGCCACTGTCTTTGAAGATTTCACTATAGGCTGCAATACTGACATGATTAACTTTTTGTTTGAATAATCAAAAGTAGAAATAAGTCTATTTTGAACACTTGGTGTTTGTTTCAGATATTGAGAGTAGATATTGCTTTTGATTTCTTCATTCTTTAACTTGATATGTTTATACTTTTATTTGATATCTAGATCTTTCTCCTCAGTTGTCTATGAAGATGAAGCTTCCATGCTCTGTTGTTTTTCTATCAACTGTGCATTTTCATTATCAACTTGTTCTTCATTCTCATTTTCAGTAACTGACTCATTGATGATGATAGTGACAACATCTGTGTTGGTATCTAAGAGATCTGTTTCTTCAATATCAATGGTTACCTTCTCTTTACCCACTGGATTTAACTTAGGCCTTTTGTTGTATCTTAACTTGAATTTAGTTTTAGTGGTAGTTTCAGCAACATAGGTACCTTCTTCTCTAAAGTGTGACTAGTATCACTTTTCTTCACTGCATTTATTAAAGTATTGTCTGTCCACTCAGTCTGATTGGCATATTTTTCTATCTCTGGTTTTGTCTCATGAATGAAGGGTGTTAACTTACATTTAACCCTCATTTTACTTAGTATCCCTTGTGAATCATAATTCCAAGGAAAACTCTCTTCAAATCTGTATTCCAATAGCTATTTAGCTACTTCTGCCTCTGCATCTCTATGATTGCAAATGAATGGTCCCACTTGATTCTTTAATTTGAACTGTGTTTTCTTCTTTGCTGCTAAGAAATTGATAGAATCAGAGTTTAATATTTGCCTGATATACTCCAAAGCAAAAAATCTCATTGGTACATGTTTGGGTAGCTTATAGGGCAACAAATTGGATCCAAACACTCTAATTTCAGTATGTTTTTCATACAAGTACCAATCACCAGTCTTCGTCTGCTTTGACAACTGTATAATCTTCTTCATCTCATCACTTATCCTTGGTTGTTCTGTATTTGTCAATATTTTGATCAATGGATAGATGAATAAAACTCTGCATATGTGAACTCTGAAGATTCTTTCCTGATCAAAGAGGTCCATAAAATAACTGAAAGAGGATTTCCCTCTATGTCAAGCTTTTGAAGAGTTAATGGAAAATTATCTGCTTGAAAGTATAAGAACATGTGGAAGAGGAAGGATGTGTATCTGAACACTCCTTCAGTTGGTAACTTAACTAATTGGTCATGAATATTGTCTGCAATATATCCAACATAATAAAAAATAACAAATATAGGTTGCCTTAGGGTAAATGTAGATAAGAAACCTAAAATGGATTCATCTGTATGCTTATCAGTGAAATACCCTAGAATGAATGAAAGCATGCAAATTACATGCCTTGAACCCTCTGGAAATTTTGAAGTGGAATATGGAGGATTAATTTGAGGAATTTCTACATGTAAAGGCATAAATGTTTGGAAGATCAAGAATCTTTTGGGAAAATCAAGGCCAATATACAACTTAGTAAGTGCTTCAATGTACAGAGGAACTGCTTGAGGATCAGGCTTAGGCTGTAACAATTGATTAATGGATTCAGCTGTAATGGTGAAAAGTAATTCTTTATTGGCATTGACTATTGCTCCTTGCTCAGGCATATAATGGTGATGGCATAACCTAATGACCTCTGGGCATTAGTGGGTAACTACAACCACATATTTGGGCAAGTGCGATTCCCAAATTTGAACTTCTTCAACGTTATCCTAAGATTTTTCATAGCTCCAGTTATGAAATTCCAGCAAATTGAATTCTACAATAGGGTCTGCTATCTTATAGTCAACATCTTCTAATGTAGTGTTCTCAATGTATACAATAGGAGGTTGTAGAGGGTTTATCATGATAACAGTCTTAGAAGTCATGACTGGAGTTGATTTTGGCACTTTGGAACCTTCAGGATTGCTAGAACTCTGCTTTTTAGGCATTTAGGCTACTCTTGCAAGATTAAACAATTTGCAGAAGTATTTTTACTTTAACAGAGGTTTCTTGGATGAAAATAGGCAAAGTATGGTCTCTTTCTTGGATTTACTCTTCAATTTCGATCTTCAAATGATTTACAGACCTTCACTGATTTAGAAAACAAGAAATAGGGATTTCTTGAGCCTTTTCCAATGAATATTTGGTCTAAAAAGACTTTTGAGATTAGGCACAGAAATTTTGGCTACCTTCGGAGGATTTCTAGATTAAATTGGGTGTTTAAAACAAGGCGTTGCATAAATAGGGTTTTTTTTTTTTCAGAAATTTTGACAAGGTTTGGCCTTTTTTTTTGGATATTTTTAGCAAGTTTCTTTGGATGATTTTAAGCTTTGAGTGGAAAATTTTCTTAAAAAGGTCAATTTCAGTTGAAACAGGCTTAATTTGTTGGAGGAATGCCAGTTATACGTAGGTATTGGCTTTTGAAGACGTATCTGAAGGTTTTGAACGGGTTCTGTGGTATCTTTTTGATCTCTGGAGCAATGCAAAGCTCCTCTGCAATCTTTAATAGGTTCAGGCTGAAAACCGCAGGCTTTTGGCATGAAAATGGTGGAAATTCCTTTGTTTCATAGTCGGGATAGCTTTATATAGGGTTTACGCAGAAAGGGATAGGAAAATGAATGCATTTCCAACGTTTATTAGGAAAATTAGGGCTAACAGACGTCTGCAATAAATGGCGCTCATATCAACAAATGGTGGTTTTCAGGCTCAAAGGATAAAAAATCGCGAGTGGTTATCGTGTGCCATTTCGGTGGTAAGTTGTTTTGGAGGAAACAAACCCAATCCAGTGAGAATTGACCACGTGGATGAGGGAGAAAATTACAATACCACGCAGTTCGCATAGAAATGAAACGGTGGATATCGCGCAAGTTTATTTGTAATATGTGTTATTAGCCGTCGGATCGTGAGGTTCGATTGTGAACGGCCCATGTCTCTTGTGGAAGTTACATCGGGATGGAGTGGGGCCGGGGTGTATTAACGCAACGAAGATAGGTTTAAACTTTATAAATATGCGTTTAAACAAAGTTTATACCTTAGTTTTATATGATATGCGGTGGGTATAAGGTTTATGGATGTTTCAATTAAAACATTTACGAACTATTTCAACCATATATATGGGCGCGGGTCTTATTATATAGTTTTTTAAACATTTGACAATTGTTTAAAAACCATAGGGGGCGGGGTATTTAGTTTTATTGATAGGTTTAAACCAATGGTATAAGGCGGGGTTTATATTTCACACATGGGGTATTTAAACATTGGTTTAAACATAAAATAAGGGGTTTTATGGGTTATTTAAAATAAAAGGGATTTAATACTATACGAGAGGGTGTAATTAGGGATTTAATAAATAAGTTAGAAATTAATATGAAAAGAGATAATGTAATGAATAAAAATGCATGTTTTAACACTAAGTAAAGTGAAAATAAGCATAACTTGTCTTTGTTGTATTTTTTCACACTTTAACTTAGGAAAAATGCATTTTATGGGTTTTTGAATGATTTTGAAAGGAGATTAAATTAGTTATTTAGGGTTTTAATTTTACTAAGTAAAAATGGGTTCTTACTTAGGAAAATGGATTTATGATTATGGACGAAGGATAAATGCTGATGAATGTGGGTTTTATGTAGGAATTCAGTATTTTTAACCAATCAGTCATAGAGCCTTGTGTCTGGTCCAAACAGAAGTCAGAGAAATGCTCTGAGTCTTTTCAACTGATAGTTTAGAATACTGGATAATTGTAGGGGAGGGGAAATTAGTGATTTTTGCCCGATGATGCTTTATTACATGCTTGCACAACTACTTTCTACCTACCCATCTTTATTTCTAACATTTTTTACTTCATTTTCATGGGTGCATTTAGGCTTGCAACCCTAAATCCATTTTTCTTTCAAAACATAAAAAACTATCTAAGTCTAACCTTATTTCATCCGAGGGCTCAAATTAAACTGTTGATCTCCTCATTTATTCTCTATCTTATCTACTGATTTTGTCAAGTTTAAACTGTTTGACATATCTTTATTTTCTATCTAAAACATGAAAAGTTAACATTAAGTTGTTTAACTGATCATGGATTATGGCATTTATTGACAATATGAACATAATCATTATTCTTGCAGTAAAGTAAAATAGTAGTGGCATTTTGACTTGCTCACTTTCAGGTCTTATTTTTATCTCTTTTTCTTTTGGGGTCTATTTTTTCTAAGTCCTTTGATTATTAATTTAGGACTTTTACCCTCTTTTCATTATCTATTATTTTTCATTTTTCAAAATATGGGAAAACAACTTGCAGAAAGTAAGGTATGTACATATTTACAAGACTATCATAGTTAATTCAAAAATTATGAATCTTATTATTATATGACCCTAACAGTAGCTATGTGGGTTGAGGCGCTAGCCCAACAACTGAAAACTGGTCTCGGACCTCCTAAATCCTGGTAAGGTAGGGGTTAATGCCTTCATTTTTTTACATCTGAATGAGTCTTATCTTCTACTCTAGGTACATCTCCTGATGCTCATAAGTACCCATGGTATAATGTGGAGAGAGCATCCCACATATCTTTGGTCATTCCCTTGGCCGTTATATGTGAGACAATATGATCCCGGACTCCATCCATGATCAACCGCTTCACTCGCTCCATATCCTTCTTATATTCCTTCAGCCGATATGCATCCTAAGGAACCACCACTACATTATCAATGTAGGTTTTCAAGCCAAATTCATCTAAAAGGAATGGCATCCTTGCCTTCCAGATGATGTTGTTGGAATATCCATCCAACTTGGCTTGATCATGAAGCCTAACAGTGGCCATCTCAACAAACTGTCAAAAAATTCCTCTTTCCTTCTATTCAACTGCTGCTCTGCTACTCGTACTCCCTTATGGAGTGAGAATATCTGCTCACGAGTACTGTCGATCTGCAAGGAAAATCAAACTTATTGAGACTAGAAGTTCCCTAAGGAAAATTTTCCCTTTGTGTGTGCTCTTCTCTCTTCCACCCAGATGTTGGTTCTGCTTCAACGTATTGCTGCAAAACCCTCTGCGTCCAGCTAGTGATCTGCCCAATGAAATGACTAAGCTCGTCCCTCTGCCTTTGGAATAACTTGATCTGGAAGGATCAATTTTTTCTTCCCCTCACTCGGAAAAATTGAACTTCCTCAAGCAACTCAGCCTCCTTGCGAAAATATTACGCTGCCCCTAGGAATTTCAACTTGGTGTCCACACTAAGCAGCTAAATTCCTTCTTTTTTCTCTAAGATCTCTGGTTGATCAATTGTGCTTTGATACCATCTGAAAATTCCTTAAACCATAATCATATGTAGCAACTAGTATTATTTCTCCTAATTGTTAATTAAAATTAACAATTTATTTCCTACAATAAATATCGAAATAAACACATTGCAACCCTCCAAGTGAAATTCCATGGAAAAATAAAATGTTGGAAGCTGATAAATGCTAGCACACACACATAAAATATAATACAATTTTTTTGGGACAAAAGTCCATAGAAAAACCCAATGCGAGAAAATCAGTGCAACAATTGAGGGTTTTATTATTATGCAATAATGAGAAATTATGAGTACAACTAGATGCCGAAATCTGAAAATCCTACAGAGAAAAATACTGGCAAAAATCTAGTGAGGAATTTACTCACCCCACAAGTAAGCCCTGGCATAACTTGCCTTTAGAAAAATCAACCCTCTGCCCCTTTGCGTCAGCCTCTACACTGCACTAAGCAGTCTGCTTGACATCAAGCCTCTGACTAGTCTCTAATGAAGTCATTATTCCTTCTGTTGGTTGGGAAAATGCTTCTCCGACACTCCAGGACTCCTTCCTGGCCTTTAGAACTGAATACGTCATTCCCTCTCATCAAATTGAACTTGTCTGTAGAACCTACTACGCAATCCATGCGTCAGCTTCTCCGTGGCTCTTCTGCCTCTTTGAAAATGCACTCAATGTATCTGGAATGCTTCCTCCAACCTCACTATCTCTACCCCTCACACAATGCTTTGATCTATGGCTCTCTATAAAAACTCGCTACTGCTACTCTCAAAATCGATCTAACAAGAAATCAAACTTCTGGTGCTCTCAAATGTCCTCTCTATCACCACATCAATTCACTCTTATAATCCTTTGTTGGAGAAGCACCGACCAAGATTAAAACACAATTGATGGCTAAGATCATTTTTGGATCGATCCATGTGAGTTTCTAGATGATTCTCGTCTTCACTTAATTAATATTGATTAACTAACCTATTTTCCTAAGTTTAGACTTAGGAAACATTAAAAAAATGGTAATTAATCTAATTAAGTCACTTCTAAGCGAAATATCCAAAAATGATTTATGGGTTCTGGATATCTCATGTATTCTATCCTCTCCACAAATTTTCATGGCTAGAACACATTTGATGCTGCAAAAAATAACAACCTGAAAGGGTTGGTTGGCTCTTGGAGGTTTTGTAGCATGTGTGGAAGGTTAGCTTGGTTTTGTTATATCGGTTCCACTTCCTTAATTGTAGATGGGGAGTGGAATCACATCACAATAGCCTCTCGTCACATGTTTACCCCAGTGGACCGATTAGCTTGGGTAAATGTGGGAGGAGGGTGTTACAGAGTGATATCAGAGCATGGTTCACCCCTTGGACTGGATGGGCGGTGTGTTGGTCATGCATACATGTTGGTTTCATATGTGTTATTTATGTTTGTGGTCTATATGCTTGTTGTGTATGCATGGTGTTGGTCATGGTTGCAGTTGTGTCACCATGTGAAAGTTGATTGTGTCGTTGAATGGATATGGTTATCATGAGTGTATGTCGGTTATGCATTAGTTATGCATGTCAATGTTTATATGTTGTTATGATGCATACATTGAAATGGTGACATTTGTTGTGCATGAGGTGATGGTATGAGGTCGACATGGTCATGGATTGATAACTGGATAGTGGTTGAAATGATGCTTATATATTGTTATGATTATGATTATACATTGACATGATTATGTTTATACATGTATTGCGCTAATCTGGTTGATCTTGCAAATGATATATCCTCCCCTGAATTATACCAAGGTATGATGACTATGTTATGTTTTGGTATCGTATACTTGTAGGAAAAAGAGCAAAGATGACTAGCAAGATGGTAAATGACAATTCACGAGACTCTCCCTGTGGATCAGATGAGAAACATGGTGTTGGGAATTCTCCCGACTTAATAGACACATTGAGAAGTTTGAAGGCATAAATAACAATCTGAAAGGTGGATAATGATAGGATCATTCAAGCATACGAGAAACAAGTAGAATTTAATGCAACCATTCTTCAAAGTTTTTCAGAATTGCAAAACAGGGACCACTTCGGATCAGCCATGGGTGGGAGGATTGGACTAATGGGGCATATGGCAGTAGATATCATGGTGGGAAAAGGTCAGATAGAGATGACATGATCAAAGATGGTAGGCTCTTGGATACTTCGTATAGGAGAGGTGATGGACACAGGTTCTATTATAGTTTTGGTTCTGACATGTATCATGATCATCATTGTTAACATCCTTACAGGAGGAGTGACAGGCTATATTTTCCAGAAGATTTCAAGAAAGCAAAGCCACCTACATTTGATGGAGACTTGAAGAAGTATAAGGATGCATAGGCATGGTAACATGGGATGAATAAATTATTTGAACTGTCTGAGTAAACAAAGAACATGAAGGCCATAATAGCTATCTTCAACGTCAAAGAGAAAGAAAAAATCTGGTGGGAAGATGTGAAGTGGGTTAGATACGTCAGGACAAAAGAGTTGAGTTGCCATGGATTCAAGAGACTTTTCAGGAAGAAATATTTATCAGAAAGGTGCTACAACAACAAAATCGAGGAATTTTATGAGCTAAATATGGGATCAATGAAAAATTAAGAGTATATTACCAAGTTCTTGGAGCTATTGAGTTATGTATCGTATCTTAAGGATGAAAAGGGTAAAGTTCAGAGATTTGTCAGTGAATTGCCATTAGCATTTAGAGATCGGATTGAGTATGATGAGCCTCGGTCACTTAAGGAAGTTATTGGGAAATTGAAATAGTGTTATGAGCAGTCAAATCATAATATATAATCTTAGCAATGTTGGCAAGTGAAAGATAGATCTAAAGGTAAATGACAGTTGAAAATAACAAGACCTCAGAAATGCATAAGAGAAAGACAATTTTGCACCTTACAAGAAGTTAAACGTAGTTATACAGGGACATGGGTCACAATAGCAGAATAGAGGTGATGGTACATGACAGTTCAAATGTTGGACATGTGGTAAGGATCATCTTAAGAGATATTGTCAGAAAAATCACGGTGGTAGGCCTCAAATTTATAGTGCACAGGAAGTGCAGACTGTTGGGGATGTTGGGCAAAGCATTCCTCGGATTTATGCATCATTGGATAATAAGTAGGAAGATCACCATGCATATATCATTGAGATGGAAGATAAGCTTTGTCATCAAGTTGTTTCTATTGTGATTGAACCTGGATATAGTTATATTTATGTTAATTCTAACTTGGTGGATAAGTGTGGTTTGAATAAAGAAGTGCATGCAAAACTTTGGTTAGTGCAGTTGGCTACAAGTACAAAGAAGAGAGTTCATCATTGTATAAGAGCTTGTGCATTTGATTTGAATGGTATGCCTACATCAATACATTTGAATGTATTGTCGTTGGGATCATACACTATGATTTTGGGTATGGATTGGCTATATATTCACAGGACTAAGGTGGATTATTATGACAAAGCTATTAAGTGTTTGGATCACAATGGAGAACAAAGAGTATTGCAGGGTAAGAAGAAGGAAACATCAATTAGAATGGTGATAGCTATGCAGACAAAGCGCAGTGATAGAAAAGGGTGTGTGTTATTTGCAGTGCATATTTATAGTGATAAAGTTAAGGAGGATGAGGATGCAGAGGTATTGAGCAGGTACTCGGTCTTACAACAGTTTTAGGATGTGTTTCCATCAAAGATTTCAAAGTTGTCACATCACAAAGAATTGGATTTTTCTATTGAGTTAGTACCAGGGGCAACACCAGCATCGAAGGCACCATATAGGATGAGCACACTAGAGTTAGTAGAGTTGAAGTTGCAGTTGAAGGAAATGCTTGATAAGGGATACATTAGGCCAAGTGTATCACCGTGGGGTGCACCAGTGTTGTTTGTGAAGAAGAAGGATGGTAGTCTTAGGTTATGCATTGACTGCAATCAATTGCAGATGGTAACAATCAAGAAAAAGTATCCAATGTCGAGGATTGATTACTTGTTTTATTAGGTAGAGGGAGCAGCAGTGTTCTCAAAGATTTATTTGAGATCAGGATACCATCAGGTACGCATAAAAGAAGAGGTTATTTACAAGACAACTTTCCAGACCAGGTATGGGAATTATGAGTTTGTTATAGTTCCATTTGGTTTGACTAATGCTCTAGCTACTTTTATGTGTTTGATGAATAGTGTGTTGCGTCCTTATATGGACAAGTTTTTTATTATATTCATTAATGACATCTTGATATGTTCTAAGAATGAATAAGGGAATGTTGAAAACTTAGCAACAATATTGAGATTTTTGAGAGAGAATTAGTTGTATGCTAAGCTCAGTAAATGCAGTTTCTTTCAGACATAGGTACATTACTTGGGGCATGTGGTTTCCAAGGAAGGCATAGTAGTGGATCCAAAAAATATAAGGGCTATCATAGAGTGAGAAGCTCTTAAAAATGTGGATGAGATAAGATCATTTATGGGGCTAGCAGGTTACTATATGATGTTCATCAAGAACTTCTATCAGATTACATCACTGCAGAGGCAAGGTAAGAAATTTGAATGGACAGAGGAATGTTGATACACTAAATTTTGTCATCATGAATGTCGATTCAGATCCTTTATTGTCTGATGAAGTGTCTCAAGTGAATCCCCTATGAATCTTGAAGTAAAACAATACAAGGGACAAAATGAATTTTGGGTTACACTGCTTAAAAACCCTTTTTGAACATTTGCATTGTTTTCTTGAACAAAACTCGTGCATGCACAATTTCTTCCACTGTAAATTTCACATATCTGCACATTTTCTTCCATTAAAAACTGCACAAGTCTATTCATGCAAGTAAAAGATAAGAAGAAGCAATTTCTAGAAGCTTTGGTTGAGGAATCTTATCCAAATTAGAAACCTAGAACCACTACATACCTGTGCCTCATCCCTTGGTACATGGAACTAATCTCCTCTTCCTAAGCATCATATCCCTTGAGAAGAGGAACTAGAAACCTCCTCATCCTTCCTATAAATTGAGCATAATACTAAATGAATGGAAGGCTGGGATTTGTAAACATATGATGCTGGTTTGGGTCTGAAGAGCTTGTCATTAAAGGAAGGAAAGGAGACCATTGGAAAAGGCTTGTGACATCAAGGAAACCATGTTGTAAGCTTGTTTTCCATTTGATTTTAATACAAAGTAATTGTTCTTTCCTAACTGCATCTATTTTTGATGTTATTTGTGAGATTCCTTGATCACTCACATGGTTTATAACTGATTATTGATTCAATTATATGTCGTATGCTAGATTAGAGATTTCATTTACCTTTTCTTTTATATGCGAGATGCTTTAATCTCTTTGAATGTTTTTGTCTATGCATATCTCTTTTGGCACATCCTAGAGAAGCTATGGAAAACATTTGGAAAGCCTCTAAGGCATTGAGGAAAATTTGGTTGTGGAAAGCATTGAAAGGACTTCTACGAGAACTTCATTAATAGTAAGCGGTCCTTCACATACTACATGTTTCATGTTTTAGTTGTAGGCTAAGGAAATGTAGCAATTATTTTCTTATTTGTTTCTAGTTTTCCGTTGGGAATCTAGGGAGGTCGCTCTTGTCTGTAAGAGGGATTTGTCCGTATAACAAATTAGCGACTCTGCTGGGGATCAGATGTTCTCCTTTGTGTCCTTCTATGACCTTTGATACCTTTAGACCCTTTTAGTAATTGAAATTTCTGGTTTGAGACCTTTGTTTTTTATTATTTTCTTAATTTTCTCGAACTGCGCATTTTTCCTTTAGCAACAATGCACATATATGCGCACTTAGACTTTAGAAACAATGCCATGCGCTCTGGGTTACACTAATTGTCTGCGCAACCCTGTAAATTTTTTGGAAAAGTTAAGGTTTCTCTGATTTAATTCCATATTTTTTGTTTTTGTGATCCTCTTACCTTGTTTACAGTCTCATTAAGTCTCAGTTAAGTTGATTATGTGTTTTGAAATTTTTTTTGTTGAGAAATTCTTAATTTGATTTCCTATAGTCATGACTAAGATGTTTGTCTGAGATTCTTAACAAATTTTTCATGTTTTTATTTCCTTTTTGCATGTTTTTTATTTCATTTCTAAGTGTTAATCGCCTTTGAGTGTTATTAATTTTGGCCTTTGTATTTTTCACCCAATTTTCTTTACTTATACTTGATTGGTTCTTTATATTACATTGGTGAAGGAAAATAGTCTTGTTGTTCTTTCGCTGATTTGGAATCATCTTGTGTTTGTTTTTGAAAAATTCTCTTGCATAGATTACATTTGCATAAGTTAGAATTCTCATTTTCATAATATGAACTAAAATTGTGCATAGATTACATTTGCATAATTTTCAAGCGAATTGTGCATAGATTATATTCGCATACTTTACATTATGGAAAAGTCAACCATAGATTTAGATCAATATCTTTGATTGTATTTTTTAACTAAATCACTTATCTTTATAGTTTTGGGTTTTGAGTTTTTGTTGGTTTACTGATCTAAAAAAAAAAAAAGTCTTTCGCTTCTCGAATTGGTTGTGTGAATCTCTTTTCTTTCAGTGAATTTCATCATATATTCATTTATGTCTGTAGTAAAGAGTTATTTCATCAATTGAAAAGATAGTGTTTGTCATTGAAAGATAGTCCTGATTTGAATTTGCATGTTTTTATGCTTGTTTTAAACATAAAATTTTAAAAAAGATTTTCTTGGAATTGATTAGCATTAGTATTTTCTTGCTACAAATTAGTGCATTAGAGAATTTGTTAGATTTTCTCTTATTTATCAATTTTTGCATTGTTGGAAGTGAGTGGAACCTATCTCCTTACTTTAGTTAGGATTCATCGAAGTGAAAATATTACATTATCATATTCGTTTGCATTCAGTTTTGGGTCAGGTCATAACGCCATTAGTTTCATATCCATTTACCATTTGAGTAAATAAAAACTTTTAAACACAGTGTTAATAAAATTAATTTAATAACTTTTACATTTTTAGGGCTCTTTCCACCTACATAGATTAGGTTGTAGTGCTTTGGAATGGGGAAGTGATTAAACTTTCCAAAGCAATAAACATATAGTAGAATCTCATGGTAGGGAGTAAATCCAATTATTACAGTTTTTCTCTAGGAAGCTCTTATTACACAAGAGTTAAGCACAAGGTCATATTGGACCCGGTGATGTAATCGTATTTGCTTCATTGGTAAAGATAACATATTTGCACGCATTACAAACAATACCGAAAAATACTTGGGGTCACTTGTTAGTAAACCTCGAATTTACCATGTCGAGTAGCTCTCAAGGGGATTGAGCTTAGTTACTCTACACTTGCGTGTACGTTGGACCTACGAATATCCCCCCAGGTTAAATTGTCACAGTTGGTAACCTTAGTGACCATAATATTAGGGCCTTTTCCCAAGGTGGAGGGAAGGTCTTTACTATACCTAGAACAAACGTTGACTAGACTCACTTGGACCTTTTGGAGGGTAATATTCACTCGAGATGGCATGAGTGGAGTTACTTACACTAGATTGTTTCATTAAGTAGGTTGTCAAGGTAACTAGTTCCATCCGTTATATTTTCGCATTTATTTGTGTGACGTTGGATTTCATTACCAACCACTGATTTCGCTGTGAAAACAAACTTTTTGTGTGTGGTCCGACTCTTAGATTTGATAGTGCGTGTTCATTTGTTTGTTTTACGTTTAGAGACCTTGGGTGTGGATTGTGAATTTGGATTGTTAATATTTTTAAATTGTTAATAAAATTCACTGAAGTTAAATTTAATGGAAAATACTGCGGAATTCACCAACCTAGAAACCCCTCTTAACAATAATCCTAGTCCTTTTCCTTGCTTTGGAAATGTTGGTCCTCATTATATGGCTACATTTTCATTAGCTATATTTACCATAGGTTTACCGGTATGGTTGTTTTCAATTTCATTGACCTCAAACACTCAAATTTTTCCACCTCAACCGAGTTCACCATATCAACATCACCAACCTTATGTTGACCCTTTACCTTCTTCACCCAACATGTATTCCTTCCTTTCTTCTTCTTTGTTTGGTAAAATCCTTGATGCTAGTAACTAGGTGGATACTAAGAAAAATAAAGGGAAGAAGAAGAAGAAGCAAGATAAGAAAGAAGTCAACCAACCAACCATGGTTGTAAGTATTGGTAATGTTGAGGAAACCTCCAACATGCATCGCAAGCCCAAATACCCTTGAAAGCTTTGTAAGGGTGACCACTAACTTATCAATTGTCCTGGTATTCCTAAGGTCTTGGAGGTATGGTCAGAAAATACTTATCAACTTATTGTTGATCCATCAACCAGTGATTGTCAGATTCATGGGAAAAAGGGTAAATTTAGGTTTCCTTGTAGGTTATGCAAAGGGAGTCATCAAACTCACCTTTTCCCTCACATGGATGAAGCCTCAAAATTGTTGGAAAACATTATTGTTCCACAGAAACAACTTCTAACTAGTTACCGTAAATTTTCTCCCAACATATCGTTGGTTGACGATGTGATTGATCTAATTCCAAGTACATTCAATCCCACTCTTCCATTGAAGAGTGAAACACATATCACTCAGGTTGATGAACCATTAGTTGATCAAGTGGTCGACTCGATTTCACATTCGGTCAATTCCACTATCCCTTTGGAGAGTGACGTTAATACCACTCAGGTTCTTCTTGCTACTTCAGATTTTTTTACACAAGGGGGCATTTCACTTGTTTCCATGGAACCCCCTCCAAGTAATGAGGTCATTTCATTTTATTGGAGTAGACTAATAGGACCTAGTATTCCTTATTCCACCCCTTTCCAAATCATTTTGAAGGCTTGTGGTAAGAATGTGAAACGCACAAATGCAGATGAAGGTGCTTTTGTTAGTATTTTATCCTTAACTGCTTGGAAAGCTTTGGGTTCCCCTTAGCTTGTGCCTATTACACTGAATCTATTAGCTTTTAACAGAACCATCAGCGAGCCTTTAGGGATTCTTTCTAAGTTGCCCATTCCCTTGGAAGGTAAAACTGTCTGTATTGATCTTATGGTAGTTCAAGGCCCCTTGGATTTCAATTTGCTCCTTGGGTGAGGTTATGTCTATGCCATGAAAGTAGTTGTGTTCACAGTCTTTCGAGTGATTTTTTTCCCTGACAATGGAAACATTGTCACTATTGACCAACTTTCATCCGTTGGTATTGATTCGACTACCAGTCATTTGACATCCCTGAATGTTCCTTATATGGAAGTAGTATCTACCTCGCCATGGGTTAATTATGTGGCAACCAGTCCCATGTTTTTAGTTATCAATGTAAGCGAGTCTCTCATTGTTTTCTCTACTTCTTTTGACTTAGATCCATAAATTGACATGGAAAACCCTATGGGGGTATTTAACCACGGTGTTATTATGCCTATTGAGTCCCTTGACATGTGTTCCTTCCAGATAACTGGTATTCCTTCTAATGAAGACCTCTTCGAAGCCATGATCAAGGTGTCTCCTTTGACATGTGTTCCTTCTATTTGGAAACTATGATCAAAGTTCCCATAAGGATGGTTCTTTTACTGTGTCAATCTCGTTCAAAAATGAAACAATTCTTTATGAGGATGGTTCTTTTACTGTGTTAACCTCGTTAAAAAATGAAATAGGTCTCCATGAGGATGGTCCTTTAACTGTGTCAACCTCATTAAAAAATGAATCAGTTCATCATCAGGATGGTTCTTTTATAGTGTTAACCTTGTTAAAAAATGAAATAGATCCTAATGAGGATAATTATTTTACTGTGTCAACCTCATTAAAAAATGAAATAGATCCTTATGAGCATGGTTATTTTACTGTGGCAACCTCATTAAAAAATGAAACATATCCTTATGAGGATGGTTCTTTTATTGTGTCAGGCTCATTAAAAAATGAATCAAGTCACCATTAGCATAGTTCCATTTCTTGTGTGAAGCTCATTAAAAAATGAAACAAGGTTCCATGAGCATAGTTCTTTTCGTGTGTCAAGCTCGTTAAAAAATGAAACAAATCCTCTCCTAATTGATTCGAGTCTTTGACTACGTCTCACAATTGTTAAGTCGAGTCTTTCATCTGATCTCGTAAATGAACCTTCATTCCATCCAACTATCAGTAACCAATAGTCTACTTAGGTGAATGAAATAAAGCTTAGGGGGCATGTGCTCTTGCAGGTTATGCTTGGGGGGCATTGAACTTATCTCAAGCACAATATTTTCTTTGTTTCAGGCTTGTGTAAAAATGAAACAAACCTATATCAAGCATAGTTTTTTCTCTACTTCGAGCGATTTTTTATGCATTGAAGATGTGGAGGCACTATCTTCTTGGAAGGAGTTTTGTGTTGATGAGTGATCATAGTGGGCTGAGATATTTATTTGACTAATTGAATCTGAATGTCAAGCAAGCGATATGGTTGGCCATGATTTGCGAGTTTTTCTTTGAGATCATGTACATTAACGGTAAAGAGAACATGGTTGCAGATACTCTTAGCAAGAGGATACAAGTGAATCATATAATAAATATGAGTTCTTATGGGACAGACTTATAGGTAAGAAAACAAGATAACAGGTACGTGGAACTTATGCATAGGTTACAATAGGGTACAGGTTCAGGATGTGGACTATCGTCTTACAGTAGATGGTTTAATCAAATTTAGGGGCATGATACCTGTGTCAAATGACAATGAGATCAAGAAGACTATCTTGCGAGAGTTTCATGCAAAGTCGTATCCAGGTCACCCAGGATACCGGAAGACATTGACAGCAGTGAAAAAGTTTTATCATTAGTCGAATATGAAGAAGGGTGTGGCAGAGTTTGTGGCAAGATGTTTGGATTTTCAGCAAATGAAAGTAGAATGTAAGCATCTAGGCGGATTACTACAACTGATTATGATTCCAACGTGGAAGTGGGAGGTCATTTCCATGGATTTCATTACAGGTTTTCTGAGTGCATCTAGGCAACATATTCGATTATGGTTGTAGTAGATAGATTGACAAAGGTGGCACACTTCATTCCAGTGAAGTATACATATTCAGCTAGTGATGTAGCACATGTCTTCATCAGAGACATGGTGAGGTTGCAATATTTTTTTAAGAAGATTTATGCCAGACAGGGATGCTAAGTTCACATCCAAGATTTGGAAGGAGTTGTTTGCAGGTTTAGGGACAGAAACGACTTTCATCACAACTTATCATCCACAGATAGATGGAAAGATAGAGAGGGTCAACGAGGTATTGGAGAACATCTTAAGAATGTATGTGATGCATCAACAAAGGAGATGTGAGGATTACTTCCCGTTGGTTGAGTTTTCATAGAACAATGGTTACCAGGAGTCACTGAGGATGAGTCCATTTGAGGCACTCTATGGGTGGAGTTGTAATACTCTCATAAGTTGGAGTGATCCAGTGAACAAGGTGTTGATAGGACCAGATATGTTGGTAGAAATGAAATAGGAAATGTAGTTAATCAAGAATAATCTAAAGGACGCACGACTAAAATAGAAAAGTTTTGCAGATCAGAACATGATGTCTAAGGGGCTTCAGGTTGAGTAATATGTTTACTTGTGCATCAAGCCCAATAAGATACTTGAGGATTAGATCATGTGCCAATTTGAAACTGAGGTTTGTGGACCTTTAAATATTCTTGAAAGGATTGGACCAGTAGAAAGTCCATGATGTTTTCCATGTGTAATTACTTAAGAAGTATGTTAAAGATGTTGATCATGTGATTGATTGGTTTGTGTTGCAAGTGGAGCCAAAAGGAGAATTCCAATTGGAACCTTAGTATATTTTGCAGATAAATATGATCATGCTCCAGAATTGTGCAATTGAGCAGGTTAAAGTGTACTGGAAGCACTTTGGTCCCGATGAAGCTACACGGGATATGGCGGATCAGATGAGGGCTATGTATGCTTCTTTATTCGTTGGTTGAGCGAATGTTTTTGGCATATGTTTTGGTTGACGTATATATGTATATGGATGTAAATATCGCCATGAGTTGTTTTATAAATCTCTAATAAGTGGTATTGGTGTCATGTCATTATGGTTGTCATGTTGTTATGTTTCTCATATTGGTTCGCTTCTTAGCAGGATGATCATTGTAAATACTGCAACGAGATGATTTATAAATCTCCATGGAAAATATGTTTTACTTTCAATAGTCTTGTTCGTTTTAGGTGTCATTGAACACCGAGGATGGTGTTCCCCCAAGGGGGAGGGTTATGTAGCATCCTTGGTCAAAATTCCATGTAAATAAAGTCAATAAAGGAAAAATAATAACCATAGTCATGGGATGTGTATTCCAAGATGAATGTTGGGCAACACATCCTAGTGTGGGTGTCATTTGGTTTATTATGGCTAAGGAAAAGGCAATGGAAAAGGCTTTGGATTTAGGCAAATGGCATTTTTGGCAATTTATTTATGAAAATAATGGAAATTAGGAGAAAAGGAAGGTCAAAGGTCAAAGGTTGCACGTGAGGAGGAAAATGAAGGAAAATAGTGTAAAATTAAATCAATTATAGGCCTCATTAATAAAAAGAATTATGAGGATCATTAGGTACCTTTTATTTATTCAGTTTGGAGCTCACTCTCCATTCTCTCTCTCTCTCTCTCTCACACACACACACTCTTGGACACAATTTTATTGGAGCACTCCAGCATTGAATCAAGAATGAGAAGGAAAGCAAGGATCAAGTAGCTACAACGAGATTACTTGCAGGTATCGATTTGCATGTGTGATTTCCTTGCTAGATTTGGCATGCATGGTACATGTCTGTGTGTATTCGGTTATCTTGCCATCATTGGCATGGGATTTGCCAAGTGTGATAGTATTCTTCAGCCTAGCCTTGCCATTCCTGGATATCCATGGTGTGGTGGGTTCACTTATATTTGGTTTAGTTGGATTTTTGAATGGATTTGAAATTGAGTGAGGTGGTCTCTAAAAGAAAAAATACATGGCCTACGAATCCCTAGACCGGAGAAAGTGGGATTGCGGTAAAGCCAGATTTTGTGTGCCTCGGTAGGCCTAGGAGTCCTTGACTAATTAATGGAGGGATATATGGTAAATCCTAGAGGTGTGTGCCCCTGATCAGGCCTAGGAATCATAAATTGATGAATGGCGGGATATATAGTAAAGCCTCGAGGGTGGAGTTTCTATTAGGCCTGGGAATCCTTGACTGATGAATGGCAGGATATACGGTATAACGTAGAGACTAGGAGGTAGGAAAATTCCTCACAATGTAGGTGGATAAATCTTGTTGCATCCATGCTTGTTTAGGGCCTACAGTTTCGGTGACGATTGCGGTAAAGCCCGAGGAACCTGGTTTGGTTTGGTTTTGAGTCCCACATTCATGATTGGAATATGTCACGGGGTGATTGGCTGAAAGAAAGATTTGGTTCAGCGAATCTATGGTTGAGTTGTTCGTGGAAGTCCCAAATCTTGTTGGATTTTGCATTCATTAATAAGAGTTTCTTCTCCTTGGTATTTCATGTGTAAATGTATTGGCTTATATGTGGATTTTATGACTATTATATATTGTTATTTATGTTGATTATATGTTGGTTATGAGTATGTTTTATGACATACTTTATGTATGGATTTCAGCATGTTTTGTTTCATCATGTTTTTGTTATATGGGCAACCTCCAATACATTACATAAATGCACAATTCTTGGATGATAAAATTTACAAAACCTATTTTCTATATATAGGAGTCCATGGGGCCATAATGTAATCCTAGTGGGCCATAATGTAATCCTAGCTGACCTAACAATAATAATTTAAGGGCACAATAATAACAAAATGGGGGTTACAAGGGTTCAATAATAACAATAAGGGGGTTACACTAACAATAATAAGGGACTATACTAGTGATATAGGGACCTAACAAAATTATTGTATTAACGTGCTCAATTTTGTATTCTAATGTGATATAATCTAGGTTATGTTCATATATTTCTTTATGTGTATTTAACCCTTTATTTTTCTCTTGTTCTCTACATAATTGGATTAGTACTAGTTAAAATACTTTCATTTATTCCAATCACTTGATCTCCTGGTGCTCTCTTGAAGCCTCTTATACATTTTAATCGACGTATATCCTAATTAATGGAACCATGAATTGACATAATTTGATTGTATTTCCATCACTTTAAGTCCATCTAATGAACCAAAAAAACATTTCTTATTTATGCCTGGTGATACTAAACTTCTCGATAGTTGGTTAACTAAAATGTTATCTGATGAGGATTAATCATTATTTCTACTAGAGAAGCCCATTAACTAGATCGACTAATGGTTCCTCATTTTTCTCAATGATCCAATGTACCTAATGATCTAGATTAGATCGTCGTATTATTTTCATCCATCTTGATCCTTTTATAGAGGAAAAATGAAAGGAATCAACTCACAAGACCATTTTTATTGGTGGGTCCCATTTTGGTGAATTGGGGTATGCAAGCTTCCATAAGTAGTTTGAGGCATCACATGATGTTTTTGGAGGTTGTAATAAACCGTATTGCATTTCCTGATTATTTTAAGCATTTTAAAAATAATTAAATTAAATGGGTTGAGTTGGGGACATAGATTCCAAAGCTGAGGTGGAAAGGGAAGAATGATTTGGATGTTGAATTGTTTTGTGGCAACCATGGAGATTAACAGGTGGAAAGCAAGGACAGGGGCCTAAGTGGCACCATGATGATTTCCTTGCAAAATTATGGCAGGAAAACCAAGGATGACAAGGCAAAACTAATAGAAAAATCAAGGGGCAAGTAGATAGGTGGGGTAACATTGATTGGCTCATAGGATTTGGGCCAGATTGGAAAATAACCATTAGGAAGAGGACCACGCAAAGGAGAAGGATACATGAATTTTTATGTCATGCATTATTACCAGAGAGGGGGCATCTGATCAAGGGACAATAAAGTTTTACAACACTGAACATATTCAGGTTTTGGAAGGCAAGACCCAGTATCAAAGCAGTCATTGATAAACGTTGGAAGCTCTAGAGATTTAGCTTTATCAACATCATAGATGATGGTTGAAGACTTCCCACTAACCTATTTACTATTCCTCATAAGCCTTATTTACAAATTACTTGATAATACCATATTTTTTTCTACTGGGGGGTGGAGTTTCTTATGACTTTGGAGCCTCTGTTCTAACTAGTTACGTGGCTTAATCTTGTAGCAGATACCCTCACCCACCCTCTATAATTCGACTCAGGTTGATAGCTACAAGTGACTCTGGGTGTAGCTTGTTTATGGTTGGGCGGAAATTTAGAGCCCCTATCTCGGTTTCCAATTCCAACAGTAAATATAAGTATTACTCCTACCTTATATGCCATTGCATTGTTGTGATGCAATTTAATAATATGAGTATTTTCCTAGCAGTATTGAGTAATAAATCTTCCCCTGTCTATTGCAGGCATAACGTCTCCATGCTTCTTTGCACTCTCGCTCATGCAACTATAAGGGGATGTTTGATTTGTATAACAAAATTTTTGAACAATTTTCCCATTTGGATTGTAGAATCTCCCACACAAACCCCATGGATTTTTAGGTCCATTTGTTGCATGAAAATTAGGCCAGATGTTATTAACTATGTTATTCTTCCACATCTCCGAGTATGCATTGGGTGTAATCATCCATGGAGCATCCAAGGTGATTCTAACCTTGATTTCTATGGTGTTTGGCACATAATGTTTCATTGAGTTTTCCTCTATAGTCTATTTTTATAACTCCTGGTTATAATCCTGGAAGATTACATGTCTATTGTAAATGTGTTTTAATTTGCAGTTAGAATAATGTAAGTTTTAGTTAAATTGGAATGCTTATAGTGGTATAGAACCCATTGTTATTGAATATGTGAGGTCTAGTATGAATTTTATGTGGATTGGTCTTTATCGTTTATGAAACTGATAGGTTGTTATTATATGCTAAATGTCATTGTTTGTCAAAGATTATGAAAGTTGACATTTGCAAAAAACAACCACAAAATTGCAATAACAAGTCCTTGATATATATGGTGAACTAGAGCATAGACACTAGTAATAACTAGACGCAATATTTTGGAGATATCAATCCACACCTTCATATTACACCGTACTTAGACAATGTTGAGGGAAGCCACTAGTTCCCACTGCATTATGGCCCTACAATTAGGTTGGTTGAAGTGTTTATGATTTAGAGGTAAGTCGATGCCTCATACTTATGATTCCAATAGATATTTGGTCTTAAGTGTTATAGGCATGGGTAAGTTTGTCATAAACAAAGTTATGGTGATAGTCTCTGAGGAAAAGAAGGGCACAATTTTATACAACTTTGTGAGAGGTGATTCCCTAAATATCGTAAGAGATTTAGGAAAGAGGTAATTTAAATATCTATGTCATCTTCGGAATAGTAACTTTCAAACTTTCCACTAAAATTGCATAATAGATTTAGTCAAGCCTCTGAGTTATGTGGTGTCTTATACTTGAAGTTGTTTTGAACATATTTCTTGATAGTAATTACCCAAAAACAAAACAATGGTGTCATATAGCACGGTGTCTGTGATGACTTATTTATGTCATTAGAATTTTCGTTTGAGAGCTAGCACAAACCATTTGACAGGATAAATATAATGTTGAATTGTGTCCTTAACTTCTGAGTGTTTCCTCACAAGTTTATTAATTAGTTCCTTAGGCTATTGAAATTTGTTTTTCTATCGTTGATGGCTTTCCCATTAGGATAAATTGACTTCACCTCACCCTGACCTTGCTGACAACATTTGGCATGATTTATAACAATGGTTTGGTGTGTGAAAGAAGTCATATTACAACACGAATCTAGTCTCAAAATTTTCTCCAAAGTTTATGCATTATAATCATGGTAGGCTAGGCTTTATGGATATATCCATGTTTGATGGTTGATATACATAATATGAAGATTTTAATAGTGGGAACTAACTCGTAAGTGTTGTATCAATTCTTAGTCCAAATTCCATCTTGTTTTCAAAATGGGTGTTGTAGAATGAAATTAAATCCAAGGTCCTTTGGATGGTTAATGGCGTGCTATTTTTCTTGCTTATAGTCAACATTATGCATTTTTGTCTTGGTTTGGTTTGTGAAGAATGGTACTACAACATTCCTCTTGTGCAGGTATTGTAGATTTTTATCATTTTAAGGATTAACATCTACTTAAAAAATGGTGACATTAACTATCCTCTTGAAATTTATATGTTTGTTAAATGAGAGTATTGGGTCCTTTGAGACAGGTTGCTTAAATAATTGCTTACCTATTTGCCCCTCTACCTTACTAAATCTTGGAAATCCAGTTTCCAGTGCAGGAGGACAATGCGAGTTGCCAGGAGGGAGCAGAGATATTCCCATAGGGAGATCGAGACTTAGAGGGAGTATAGTTTTAGAGGGAGCTTCCCTATGGAAGCTAGTACTTCAGTATTTGGGGAGATCAAACTCATTATTGCATTAGTTGTAGCAACAATACAAAAGCATCATCAGAGCAGTAGCAACAATAGTATGAGTAGATCAAAGTTTTCCATGTTCGTACCCATACCTCCAAGTGAGAGGTGGGGTGATTTGGATTTGTAGTCCTAAATATTGCAGAGATTGGGCAGGGTCCATTGCGAAGTACACCTCATAGGATCATTACCTAGCTAGGAGTGCCCATAGTATTCAGTAGCCGGATGGATAAATGTTAGAGGTGCAGTCAGAATTCCAGGGTGACTGTTGCAAACTAGTAGCAGTCAAGTGTTGGGGAGCGCAGTGCAAAGTTGGAAGTAGTGTAGAGTGGCACAGTGCAGATTCAACATCAACGCATATTCTTCAGTGACAATGCAAAGGCTAGTACTAGCAAGGATTCAGGAGACAGATGCATCATACTGAACATGGTTGATTCAGTATTTTGGATTCTTCTCAACTGCAATAGTTGCAGTTGCAGCAATAGCATATGAGAGGGAGTTGCAGAGTTGGAAGTAGTATGGCAGTGTCAGCAATAGCACAGATGCAACATTAGAGTTACACAATAGATGGTGGGCAGTGGCAGGTAGTCACAGTGGCTAGACATCAACAACGTGACAAAGGATGATACAGAGAGAATGTGTTGTGGCAGGGTGTGCAACACTAGAATGGAATCCTCGCTAAGAGGGAGTGTTAGTTTTTGTAGCATCAAATGTGTTCTATCTAATACTTTTGTGATCCATAGTTTAGATAAATTTCTTCCGGATTAATCACATTACTCTGAATAGGTCGACGTTTCAAACCATCTAATGTGGTTCATCCTCACAACAAGGTGAAAAAATCTTAATCAAAACTCAGAATAAATAGAAAGGATGCGTCAAAAACACGGATATAGCTATTAAAAACTAGTTATTATTTAGTTAGTTCATTAGAAATTATATATATATATATATATATATATATATATATATATATATATATATATATATATATATATATATATATATATATATATATATATATATATATATATATTTAAAGGATGACTATAATAAATATTTTTAATTATTTTATTAGTTATTTTATTAATAAGTTAGTTAATTAGTCAATAGAAATTATTTTAATAAATTTTGTTTTTAAGGGTGATTACAATAAATATTTTAATTATTTAATAAATATCCATATTTTAAATATTTTAAATAGAGAGGGGGTTGAGAAAAAAGTACATAATAATAAAGAATTATAAATAATATAATTTAATTTAATTTAATCATGAAATATAATGTAATATAAAAAGGGGGAAAAAGCCAAGACAAAAAAAAATAAATTATAAAATAAATAAATAAATAAATTTGTATAAATTATAAGGGAAAACAAAGAAAACCTAAAGGACAAAACGGGGGAGCAAAAAATCATGACGAGAGAGCTGGGGTCCAGCTCTTACTCAATTTCCAGCCATCATCCCTGTTGAGATTCTTAGCATGCCTTTCAATCTCAATAGCCTCCCGGAGCTTCCTATGGTGGAAGTGGTCGACCTTAGCGATGAACTTGGAGTCCTCAATGCAGACATGGTGACAGGATTTTTCCGCATGTTCAGCGAGAGCTAATGTTCGGGACCGGTTGTGTCTAATGTCTACAACATGCTCTTGGATATGCTACCTAATGGATCTCCCTATTTCTCCAATATAGGGAATACCACAGGAGCAGGGAATCATGTAGACACCTTTCAAGTCCTTAGGGTCGACAGGGTCCTTGACAAATCCGAGAGAGTTCCTAATGGTACGCAGGGGTTTGAAGACGAGAAGACATTATTCCTCCTAAGGAAATGGGCAATTTCGTCCGTTGTCCCTTGGATAAACAGGAGATGAACCTTGGAAATGGGGTCCACCCTAAAATATATTTCCTTTAACCCTTTATATGCTTTTTTAAAGGCTTCAAGGCCTTTGCGCTCTACTATATCCATTCCTTTCAAAGACCTCAAGGATATGGGATTTCTCAGACTCTAGGTGGCTATCGTCGGATATTCTAAGAGCACGGGAAGCAAGAGTGCAAAGGACATTGAATTTCTGAGCAGGAAAATGATGGGAACTAGCATGGAGATACTGTTTCGTGTGAGTTTTATTGCAGAACACTTGGTGGGAAATAGAACCATCATCATTCTTATAAAGAAGGATGTTTAAGAAGGGAAGGCGTTAGTATATTTCAACTTCCATTGTGAATTTAATGGAATCTGAGAGTGAGTTCAGGTGGCCCAAAAACAAGTCCAATTTCTCCATACCATGAGGCCAAATGACACAAGTATGTAATATCTCGTTTCGGGGATATATTTAAAACACGGAAAATTCCAACCAGAGATGGACTGGGAGGGCATTTACTGAATATTACGCCTCTGAAAGAGGACGAGATCCAAAGGCTACCTGGCCCTTTCCAGACTCTGTCTAAGAGTGAAAGATAAACACACCAAGTGGTATAGAACTAGAATGCTTAGAAATATAAATAAATAACAATGCAGTAGATGTATAATAACAGAGAAAGAAATTACGGCAACTCATCCAGAAAACATAGAGAGGAAATGCTGAGCCATTTTATTAATATGATAAATATAATGAAGTACAATAGGTGATCAGAGTGATGGCACCTAATCTTGCTCAAGGCAAGTGGAGAAACACTCTTAGAAAATACAGGAAATGGTTGCTCAATGAACTACGTCCCAGCTGCTGGAAACTGCCGTGTAGCTGCTACTACTGGAATGGACTGAAGAATAGGGGCTGATCCCCTTGCCATAATGAGCTGAAAATCTACAAACCTCCTCTCCTCACTAACCCGGACAAAACCCAGAAACCATATAAAAAATGGCCAACCCCCGAAAATCACCAGAAAAATGCCTCCTCAAGGAATTACGCTGGCCTCCAAGGCTAAATGGAAATAGCTGAAACTCCGCCTCAAACTCCGCCAAAATCCTCCTTTGGGCAAAGGCTGACCCTCTGCTCGAAATCTTGGCTGAATCTCCTGCAGAAACCCCAATCCAGAGCACCTCCAAAAAAGGACTGCTTCCTCTCTTCCAGTGACTGCGCAGTCTCTATAAGCTCCAGCTCCGCAACAAACCCAAAAAAAAAAAATACTCACAAAATACTGAAGAACCAACCTTGCCCGAGCAGGCACTCAAAGTCCCCCGGGGCTAAGGGCAAGATCTCCGACCGGAGACACTCAATGCACTAAACAATGCTGCAGACATGCTAAACAGCCAGCGTGCTCCAGAAGACAAATGTCTCACTCAAAATCATCAACTCCAGAATGAATCAAATGAGGAGGCTCCTCCATCTTTTATAATGTTGGTTTCCCTCCAAAACCCCAATGTAGCCTCTCTCTCCTCCACATGCTCATCCTCATCTGCGCAGAAGCTTCTAGAGTGTAATATCCCGTTTCGGGGATATCTCTAAAACACGACAAATTCCAACCAGAGATGGACTGGGAGGGAATTTACCAGATATTACGCCTCTGAAAGAGGACGAGATCTAGAGGCTACCTGGCCCTTTCCAGACTCCCCTTAAGTCATAACGTTGCGCTACTAGGAGGACGTCTTATTTCACTTAAGTGAGTTAGACCCTCTTTACTCACTTTTTATTTATTTACAAACTTTAGATGGAAAAACTATACAAAATCGAATATTCCAATTAGTTGTCGCTAATTAGGAATATTACAGTCTCCCCCGGCAAAATGTTGCTTGTCCTCAAGCAATTGAAGTGAAGAATGCTGCAAAATCTTCTCGCTCTCCCAAGTGGCATCCTCATCCGGCAAATTCTTCCACCTCACCAATAATTCCCGGACCGTCCTGCTCCGTAACTGCCTCTCCCTGGTATCAACAATGGCCTCCGACTGCAACACCAAGTGCCCCTCATCATATGTAGGTGGTAACTCCTCTGTCACTGTCACTTTCTGCCCCAGCGCCATCTTTAGGCATGATACATGGAAAATGTTGTGGATCTTGCTGCCTTGGGGCAGCTCCAATTCGTATGCAACCTGCCCAATCCTGCGTATCACCCTGTATGGCCCGTAAAAGCGAGGCTTGAGCTTCTCAGCTCCCTTCTGCTTCAGCGATTACTGTCAGTATGGCTGTAAGCATAGGTAGACCAAGTCCCCTACCTCAAACTGTCTCTCCACCCGACCTTTGTCGGCATTCAGCTTCTATTGGTTCTGTGTTGTAGCCATATTGTCCTTGAGAGCTCGAAGGATGTCCTGACTCTCTTGGATCCAAATCTTGGCTCTAGGAGCCTTACTAGCACCGAACATCACATCAGCAAAAGATAAAGGATGGTACCCATACAAAGCATAAAATGGTGACATACCAATAGACATGTGATGTGTCGAGTTGTAGCAGTACTCCCCCAAATGCAACCATCTCAACCATGCTCGCTGCTGCCCACTAACATAGTTACGCAAGTAGCCCTCCAGCCACTTGTTAACTATCTCCGTCTGTCCATCCGTCTGTGGTTGGTAACTGGTACTCGGTGTCAACTCCGTCCCCACTAGTTGGAAAAGCTCCTGCCAAAATCCGCCCATGAACGGCTGTCCCTGTCACTAATGATGGTCTTAGGAAGACCATGCAGCCTGAAAACCTCTCTGAAGAACAGCTTGGCCACCTGTGCTGCTGTGTAATGCGCGGATATGGCGAAAAAGTGCGCATACTTTGTCAGTCGATCGATGACGACAAAGATACAATCCTTGCCCTGCACCATGGGCAACCCTGTGATGAAATCCATCGATATGCTCTCCCATTTCCCCTCCGGAATGGGAAGAGGCTGCAACAATCCGGCGAGATGGCTCATCTCCCCCTTATTCCTCGGACAAACATCGCACTCCCTGATGTGCTGAAGTACGTCCTCCTTGAGGCCCTTCCATGAGAACCTCTCTCTAATGGCCCTGTAGGTTTTGGTAAACCCCTGATGGCCTGCCAATGGAGAATCGTGTGATGCCTGGAGTATCTTCTTCTTAAGCTGAGATCCCTCAGTCAAGAAGATCCTATCCCTGTAATAGATGATCTCATCAACCACCATGTACCTGTCATCCGCCACCTGTCCATCCAACACCTCACATGAAAATCTGTCCTTGGAGTACTCAACTAAAAGTCGAGCCCTCTAATCTGTATCCAAGCTCCTAAGAGATCACGTGGCTGGTCTACGTGAAAGGGCATATGCTACCACGTTATTCTTACCCTTGACATACTCAATGTCAAAGTCATATGCTTGGATCTTACTGATCCACTTCTTCTGCCTCTACTGTAGTTGCTTCTGCTCCAAAAAAACCCGAGGCTGTTGTGATCAGTCCTCACCCTAAACCTGTTCCCTACCAGATACTGCCGGAATTTGGCCAAGGCATGCATGATGGCCAACATCTCCTTATCGTATATAGGATACAACCTCTCGTGCGGAAGGAGCTTCCAGCTCTCAAAGGCTATAGTGTGTCCCCCCTGCATCAATACTGCGCCGATCCCCTCTCCCGACGCATCACACTCCAAGACAAATGGTTGCGTAAAATCCGGCAATGCAAGAACTGGGCAACTACTCATTACCTCCTTGAGCCTATCAAAGGCTCGCTGCACTGTATCTGACCAACTGAATGCCCCCTTCTTCGTCAAATTTGTAAGGGGTGCAACAAGCTGTGAGAAATCTCTGACGAACTTCCTGTAATAGGTACATATCCCAATGAACCCTCGAAGTTCCATCACGTTCCACAGCTCCGACCAATCTCTGATGGCTCTAATCTTCTCCTCATGGACTCTCACTCCGTCCACTCCAATAATATGACCCAAATACAACATCTCTATCATCCCAAACTCACACTTGGAGAGCTTAGCATAGAACTATTGCTCTTCCAAGATCTATAGCACTGCCTCTAAATGCTGGAGATGCTCCTCCCGAGTCCTGCTATATATGAGTATGTCATCGAATAAAACCAATACAAACTTCCTCATATGACCGCGGAAGATATGGTTCATGCAAGACTGAAATGTGGCTGGTGTATTGGTCAACCCAAAAGGCATAACCAAAAACTCAAAGTGCCCATAATGACACCTGAAGGCGGTCTTGGGATTGTCCTGTTCCCTCACGCGAATCTGGTGGTACCCTGATCTCAAATCAATCTTCGAGAAGAACTTAGCTCCTCTCAGCTCATGCATCAGCTCATCGATCTTGGGTATAGGGTACCTGTTCTTTAGTGTCTTCTTGTTCAGGGCCCTGTAGTCAATGCACATCCTCAAGGTGTCGTCCTTCTTCTTCACCAGCACTACAGAAGAAGAAAACGGACTTGTGCTCAGTCTGATGTGTCCAAGAGCCAACAACTACTGGATGGCCCACTCAATCTCATCCCGATAGGCTTTGGGATGCCTATAGGGGGTAGTGATCACCGCCTGAATACCCTGCTCAAGCTCAATGGTGTGCTCAAACCCTCGATCTGGTGGCCGACCTGGTGGTATATCCCAAAACACTACCTCATGCCTGTCAAGGATGGCCTGTATATCTGGATGAACTACCTGACCGGTGGTCTCCACCTCTGATGCCCGCAGCTCAACCGCCCACTCTATGTCTCCCTTCCGGAAGTCCGCCTCCATCCGGTTTGTCGAAACTGTCTGAGGTGGGTAAGTATGCATCCTACGAATCTTATCATGCTTCATGGTCTTCTTGTCATCCCACTCCATCTCTAAGGCCTCCCAATATGTGGTGACCTTCCCCAGAGTGATCAACCACTGGACACCCAACACCACATTAGTGTCTGGTATGTTGACCATGAAAAAGTGATCGGTCACGGTGTAGGTACCCATCGTCACTGCCAACTCTGGAACCTACTGGGCACATTGAATCGTTTGGGCTCCTGGGACCAAGACTGAAAACCCGTCAAAACTCTCGGTCGGTATACCCCTCCGCTCGACCATCTATGCATTAATAAATTTGTGGGTCACCCCACTGTCAACCAAGACTGATACTCACTGGCCACGTACTGTCCCTCGTACGCGCAACGTCAAATACTTAGGAACTCCTCGCAAAGCTACAAGGGCCCCTCCTGTGGGTGCAAAAGTTGCACCTCCTGTCCCTGGAGGTGGAGGCGGAAACTGATTCTGGACCATCTGACTATCTCCTACCACCTCATCATCCCCCTCATCCTCTTCTCCACTATCATCGGAGAAGACCTCAATGAAGTGTGCTTTTCTAGCAGCACACCTATGCCCTGGTGCCCATGGCTCCTGATAAGTGAAGCACAATCGCTTCTTTCTCAACTCCCTCCTGGCATCATCATCTATTTGTGCCCGTCCTGGATTCCCCTTTGGAGGAGGAACCCTCACATCCTTCCCCTTAGGCTGGAAGCCCTGTCTCTGGGGGTAGGGTGTCCGCGTCCTGGGCAATGCATCCTGTAAGTCCTTGGTCCTGCTGATAGCATCCTAGAGTGTAGTTGGTCTAGTAGATCAACTAGACCTCGAAGTGGCTCTGCCAATCCCTCCACAAACATATAGATCATCTGTGTCGCGGATAGATTTGGCACCATCATCGAGACCCTTAAGAAATTTGCAATGTATGTCTCTGGGCTCCCTGTCTGTTTGAGCTTCGTCAGCTCAACAAAATGCTGTTCCGGATCCCTCTGGTCAAAACACTCCATCAAACTCCTGGTAAACTTGGCATATGTCGTCACTGTGGAATGCCTGAGTGTCACCATCCCATGGAACCACCAGTCCTGGGCCTCACCATCCAAATGTAATGTCGCCACCTTAATGGCCTCTGTCTCCGACATCTGATTAAGTTGGAAATAGATGTCCAGCTTCTCCACTCAAGACGTTGTCGAACTGTTTGATGACCCATCAAACGTAGGCAAATGAAATCTGCTAAAGGCACGGTGGGAATCTCCATCATGATAATGCCGGTGCCCTCTATGATGGTTGCGGGGTCTACTGTCCCGCTGGAGCTGCACAAAATCTCGGAATGTGAGAGCATCCCTGAACTCCTGCCCCATAGGCTTTATATTTTGCAAAATACTCATCTAAGTGTCCAGGCTCTGCCTCCTACTAGGCTCCTGCCCCTGTATCTGCCCCTAGGAAAGTGGGCATGGTAGAGCGAGTAGGTGCACGTGAAGCCATCGGCTGAGGAGTATCACGCTGAGCAACACCCTGCTCCGAAAAATGGTGGAATGTACCTGATCCCTCTCCGACCTGGAAAACCCGAGGGGTCTCACGCTGTCTATCCTCTACAACAGTGCACCTTTGACCCATCACCTCAACCTGTTTGGCTAACTCCTACACTGATTTGAGGAGCTGCTCCGAAAATCTCTTCCTATCCTTATCTGCCATCGGAATCCTCAACTATGAATCTAACGCAGGTGTCCTCTGTTCTGCGTCTGTCACAGGCTCCTCCTGTTCTTTGTTCACCACTCGAACACGGTCTCTGTACTTCTTGCTATAGCAAATAGATGGTCTTTTCCCCAGTGTCATAGACCACTAGCTCCACAGGCTGAGCCAAAACTATGCTCTGATACCACTGTAATATCATGTTTTGGGGATATCTCTAAAACACGGCAAAGTCCAACCAAAGATGGACTGGGAGGGAATTTACCGGATATTATGCCTTTGAAAGAGGACGAGATCCGAAGGCTACCTGGCCCTTTCCAGACTCTGTCTAAGAGTGAAAGATAAACACACCAAGTGGTATAGAACTAGAATGCTCAGAAATATAAATAAATAATAGTGCAGTAGACGTATAATAACAGAGAAAGAAATTACGGCAACTTATCCAGAAAACATAGAGAGGAAATGCTAAGCCATTTTATTAATCTGAGAAATATAATGAAGTACAATAGGTGATCAGAGTGATGGCACCTAATCTTGCTCAAGGCAAGTGGAGAAACACTCTCAGAAAATACAGGAAATGGCTACTCAATGAACTGCGTCCCAGCTGCTGGAAACTGTCATGTAGCTGCTACTGCTGGAATGGACTGAAGACTAGGGGCTGATCCCCTTGCTGTAATGAGCTGAAAATTTGCAAACCTCCTCTCCTCACCAACCTGGACAAAACCCAGAAACCATATCACAAATGGCCAACCCCCGAAAATCACCAGAAAATGCCTCCTCAAGGAATTACGCTGGCCTCCAAGGCTTTGCGCAGAGGCTAAATGGAAATAGTTGAAACTCTGCCTTAAACTCCGCCAAAATCCTCCTATGGGAAAAGGTTGACCCTCTGCTCGAAATCTCGGTTGAATCTCCTGCAGAAACCCCAATCCGGAGCACCTCCAAAAAAGGACCGTGTCCTCTCTCGCAGTGACTGCGCAGTCTCTATAAGCTCCAGCTTCGCAACAAGCCCAAACAACAAAACTACTCACAAAATACTGAAGAACTAACCTTTTCCGAGCAGGCACTTGAAGTCCCCTGGGGCTAAGGGCGAGATCTCCAACCGGAGACACTCAATGCACTAAACAGTGCTGCAGAAAGGCTAAACAGCCAGCGTGCTCCAAAAGACAAACATCTCACTCAAAATCATCAACTCCATAATGAATTGTAGAAAATTTGAATAACTGAGATATTATTCACCGAGATTCTCCTGATCACACACTATTTTAGCTTCATGCATAATACAGAATCTCTTCTACCATTGATCATCACATGCGGAAATAAAATCAATTGCATGCATACATTAAAACCCCAAACAATCACACATATGAACACAGTATTTAATGGGAAAGCTTAAAGCTGAAAACCCCAACTATCTGTATATTATATGTCATGGAGGATCATGTAACGATCATACATTACAAAAAGCTCCTCACAATATCACACCTCAATTGCTACACACTGTCCCAGCTAGATCTACCAGCCAAACTCATGCTCCAACCTTTTGCCCTTATTCGTGACCTCTGTTGTGTTTCAATGCTATGGAGACCTCTTTATATAAGATAAACCTTTTGACACAAATGCGCAATCCACATGACCTCCCACTATCTGTGTGTTGCAAATAGCAACGGTATAATTTTGTGATAAATTCTTTGCTCTTTCACTATTCTGCCACGTCTCCTGAAGGCTGTCCATACCTTTGAAATTTAAACTTTATTCATTCTTTAGTTAGTTAATAGAGTTTATAATTAATTAGATGATAATTAATTCACACCACTCTCACTAATTGTATCTAATGATTAACTTGGATACAAAAAGCTCAACTATGTTTAGATTAGTTAAAGCTGAATACAAATCCATTAACTTCCTCAATCAACTCCACCAAACTGTCATGATTCCTTAGATCTTCATGCAATAGCTTCACTTAAACATAGGAAAAGCGTAATTATTAATGTTGCATGTGCCGCTACAGGCATCAAGTAAATTAACCCGAGAGAATAAGATAATGTTTGATCTAATATTATTAAAATAATAATAGTTGACATCACTATTTTAGGCTGGCAATCTAAAAATAGATTCCTTGATATGTCTAAAAATGAAGTCCATCTATTTTAAACTTTCCCGAGCTGACCAACCATCCCCAAATAACATCTGCAACTCACGAACATGATCCATATGTCTAAAAATAGACATAGTCTAAAAAATAGACTGCCAAAACCTATATGAGCCACTTAGTGAGGCGACTCCTTTCCACTAAGCTCATCATCTTTTGCAATCTCAACACTCCTCTCAACAGATATGATTCTGTCGCAACTATCCTGCCCATGTGGTAGATTTTCTACGTAGCTTGCCTTAAATCCAGATATGTTGTCTGATCCTCATGGAGGCTCCTATGAAAAGTAACATGACCTTAGAAGTACACGCACACAATCTCAAGTATGATAATCTGGGTCACGAAGCATGCCTCAACTCATCCTCTTTATGCGACCTGCCAATCCCATATCTGATGTGCCTGCGAGATATATGTAACCTCTACAGAGTGAAGGCTGCAAGCTTGATGAAGGAGGCATCTGGAAACATCTTTCAGTCTAGTTGGAAAGTGATCACAAGCCGTTTGAGGGGACCACACGGAGTGATTTTTATGCAAAGTCTATTTTAGACTATGTCTATTTTATTACATATGGGTCATGATCTATAAGTTGTGGATAACATTATGAATCGTGTGTAATAAAAATAGATGGACCTCTATTCCCCAGACATATAATCATTGTTTTTAATTTACCAGGTCTAAAAATAGATATGTCTAAAATCATGTCGCTCTTAATAATATTTGGACTATAAACATTACTCTTATTCCTAAACCCACTTGGTTTTAGTGCACAGAGTGTGTGGCACATGCATTTGACAGGAAGGAAATACGCTTTCTGGGGTTTAAGTGAAGCTATTGCATGAAGACTTCGATTAGAACTCATGTGAGAGAGTTTGTTGGAGTTGATTAAAGGGAAGTTAGTGGAGTTGTATTCGGTTTAACTAATCCCTAAACTTATGAATTATTTTTGTATCCAGATTATTAATAGATACAATTAGCAGTGAGAGATTGAATTGTGAATTAATTATTAATTCATTCACTAATTATAAACTCATAAATCAACTAAGGAGAATACATCGATTCTACTTGTTTATGACCGTGGAGACCGGTCTGTAATCGGTGAAAGAAGCGAGGTTAACTATCGATTATGACTATAAGCACTGGCCTTACGAGATAAGTGGAATGTCAATGAGGATTACTTGATTCCAATCTGAGTGGTTTATCTATATAAAGAGGCCATCCCTTAACATTGACTTATGATTGAAGGTTGGCTATCAGGTTGGCTAAAAGGTTGGAGCATGAAGTTTTAGATCTAATGATAGAAGTGTAGCAAAGGGAGTGACCACATGAGACTTGCAAGTGAAAGCTTTGTGCTATGGTGTTGCATGATCTCCTTATTTATATATAACTCTCTGAGATAGTTAAGGGGGTTCGGCTACTTTAATGTTCCATATGTGTGTTTATGGCTTTAATGCATTATAGTGTCTCTTCACATGTAATCAATAGTAGAGATTATGCTATTGTAAAGTGATAGAAATCAGTGATAACTATCAATCCAAAATTTCTACATCAATATCAGAAGCGACTCTTAGTCATTGGAGCAATTGCAAAGCATTGAGCGGTTGAGTTTCGGATAAATAGAAAACATAAAAGATGGAGAAAGCCGGAAATATATATATTGCATATAATTTACTACTACATGGTATCGAGAGCAATATTATTGGCTAAAGATCTATTCGGTGATTACCAAACTTATTTCCTCAGATGAGAGCTACATAAGACCATGAGATAGCCTCCGGATTAAATACTGCCCAGGAAAGTGAAAAGTCACAGTAAAACCCATCCCAGTCGATCTCACAGTTTGATAATTTGTTCTCAAGTGTAGATCGGAAGCGATGAGTTTTAGGATAAACTCAAGAAACATCAAAGATGGGAGAAAGGCTGGAAATATATGCATACTTATATAATTTTCCTTATGAATGAAGGCAGAGAATTTTTGGGTGCAGTTTGTAGGAGATATCAGCTATTTGGTGAATTATTTTCAGGCCAATAACATGTTGGATTCTGGAAAAACACCTAGAATTGAAAAAAAAAAAAGTCGGTCGAGAATCGGAGCTCGGATGAGGAATATCATCGTTTAAAATCGAGCTCTTTGTTAAAAGGCCTACGACGGCAGGAGAATTATGTTGCAGCCAAAATCTACATGCACTAAGAGGTACAAGATGCATGCAAAGCTTTGAAGACAAGCGGAGGTTAGTGACTAGTGGTTGGGAGCACTCTCACGCCTTGGGCGCTCGAAACGGTCTCGAAGGGATTGTGGAACGCTACAGCTGAGATAGAAGAATCTTTATAGATTTGATGGTGATTTCTACGGAGCTTCTTGTTGAAACGGAGAAAGACACTTGCGAAGCTTGAGAGAGAGCAAGACACATGCGGGTGAAGCGAACCTCGGGAGTGCTGGAGCATCTGAGGATGCGGTGGGAGAAGCCACTGTGCGAGAAGCTTCGTGCCCGGATAAAGGCGAGAGGGTGCATGCGACTACCACCGGACCGAGAGTGGGCGACATGCGATGACTCCCAGAGTGGAATTTACGGCGGGATTCTGTGATTAGTGTCGGATCTCATGAATTGAACTGACTACGAAAGTGCACCTATGACCAGCGATAACAAATCGATTCGAATGATACGAAGCGAATCAAGTGACGTTGGATCTTTGACATGGAGTCAAATTCAACTTAAATTGCGTATAGATTTCAGAGTTCAACGACGCGATTCTGATGTTGTAGTTGTGAAACGAAGTAGAGAACTTTGACAGTGATACAAATCACATCAAGGCGGGTGAGTTGTGCAGAGCTTCTATTGATTTCAGAGAGTTAGAAGCAGAGATGCGCTTGGAGTTATGAGCTTGCAAGGTATGTTTGTACATGATTATGGTATGTGGTTATGGCGCATGCAAAGGTACATAAGCGAAGATACGTAGGTATCGCATGCATGGGTTGCATGGCGCTTGCTGAAGGTTAAGGTGGAGCTCTGTGATTGCATGTCACTTGTGCAAAACAGATCTTTTCTTGTTCCAGTGTTGAAGATGGCAACAAGCTTGATGAAGAGCATCTGAGGCTGTCACTGCAGTCTAACGACCCGAAGCGTCACACAAACTGGGTGAAGGACACATGATGAATTTGCGCAAAGTCTGTTTTTGAACTATGTCTAGCTTTTAGACATATGAATGTGATCTATAAGTTGGCAGATGTTATTATTTATGGACAGTTATGGTATGTTGGTAAAAATGATGGACCTCTATTTTTAGACATGTGGTGGTTTCTATTTTTTGAAGGCGCCGGTCTAAATGATCTCGGAAACATATTAAGCCAACTATAACCATATTTGGACTATAATATGTCTATTCTCTTGAAGCTTCCAGTTTGATGCTGGATCATGCTTTATGCGGTGTGAGAAGCTCCCGCTTTTACAGTTTGGTGAGCCTATTGCATGAAAACTTGATTAGAGCTACTTGTGAGAGAGTTTGGTGAGTTGATTGGGAAGTTGAGCAGGTTGTTCGGTTTAACTAATCTAAACATGGTTGACTTTTGTATAGGATTATGGATACAGATGGTAGTGGGTAGATGTTATTAAGGTAATTCCACTGGTATTATAAACTCACTTAAATCAGCACAAAAGAAGACCACATGATTTAACCAATTTTTGATGATTTGAGTGGAACCAATTACAGAAAACAGGTGAAAGAAACTGGCAGGAGTTAACTATGATTGTGGCTATCTGCTTACTATTTTAACACAGAATGAGTGGAGTAATCAATGAGATTGTGATTCAATCTAGGTAGTTTATCTCTATATAAAAGAGCCATCCATAACATTGACACCGCATGTTTAGGTTTAACTATCATTCAAAGGTTTGAACATGGTTGCTAGATCTGCGCTTGATAGTGTACAGCTTGAGGAAATGATACATGAAACTTTAAAGCTTTAACATATGATTTTACATGATCTCATGACATATAATATAAATCATGATTTGAAGTTTAAGCTTTAGCTTATGAAATCTGTATTCATATATTGATTTTATGGCACAATGGTGTCAGTTGATTTATTCATATGATGATGTGTTGAAAGTGCATATATGCATAGTTAAAATAGTGTGTGATCGGGAGAGATCTGGTGATAACATCTCAATTATTCAATTTCTACAGTCTCTCAATGCAATAACTTTGCCTTTAGAAGAAGCTTGGTTAGCTTATTATAACATGCAGCTACAGGTTAATAGCATAGTATATATTGAGGTGAATTATTTATTTGGTCCATAGCATTACAAAACTCCAGCGATAAATGTTGCATCCCTTCCTCTAAAGCTGATAACCATCCTCCTTCCTCGACCAGTGGAAAGAGGAGTATCAACAAACACAACCAGCACATGTTAGCAACTTCCTACGATATCTCTCAAAACATACCTACACTGAAAACAAATAGTCCACCACAAACTTTATAAATTTTAATCCAAAATAATGAAGAGGCCAGTCAACATCTAAACTCCCCACAGGAAGTCCTCTTACATGAGAGTATCACGTCTTTGTCAAAAAATCAAATCATCCATAAAGTACAATGGTCAGTAACCTCCCACAATCTCTATAAGTGGAAGTTGGATCAACCTCACTCTTGGAGAATCCATTAGGTGAAAATCACTTGTTGTCTATCATGCTTCAAACACCAGTTGCTTGTTCAACCACCTGCACTCTCTTGAGCATTTGCACATCTCCCGGCTACGTGCAGAAGATCTCGAAACCTTGGAGCTGCTCTCTTTACCCTCCTCCTGAATAGCTAGATTTGAGAGCATAGATCTGTCATGCTCCCGGTGAATGTCCCCCATCTGCGAAGGGCAAGGAGTATTCCATGGAAGGAATACCTGTGGGTGCAAAGGTCTCCTCTGCAATGATCAAGGCTCTAATAAGAAAGCCTGGGCAGCAAATCTGCCTGCCTTCTCCACACTCAGTCAGTACTTGCTTCGCTTTGTAGATCCATCTCGAACCCCGTTTCCTGCGACACATAGGGACAATCTCCCAGCCACTGTTCCCGACATTAGATGTACTCTTCCACCTGCGGCATCTACCCATGCGGGGGTCCTCACGGCTTCCATAGAAGAGGATGGCCTCAATCACGATACACTGCTCACAAGAGGCCATGTCGATATCTGGAGAATCAGTGTGCTCTGCCACAGCATGTGATGTGGGCTCCAACCTTCCGCTCTCTTGGGCAGTGGCACTGGAGAGAAACCACGTAGTGCGCTTCCCGCCCTCTGCAGTGGTTGGCTGCTGATGTCCTCTTCCTCCTTAGTTCTCTCTTAGCAGAAAACAGTCCACATCAAAAGAGCTCATCCACCCAGGGAACTAATAGCTCTCCTGTGCATCTGAGTGGCTCCACTCTCAGCGAACACTTCATGGCTTTCTCCTCACAGAAATTTAAATTATCGTCGCTGGAGGTCTTACATTTGCCGGAAAATACACACGATAGTTGTGAGGCATATTAAAATTACCCCAAAATATCCCAACCTCATGATTAATCAGCTTCTTCTGGCATCTTTGTCCCATGAATGTAAGCAGTGAACCACAAAAATCCTCAAATGCTGAAATATCAAGACTCTTGAAGCACACTCTCGGTGTGCACTCAGCCACCAGCCTCTGTAAGGACAGCAGGTTCTGCATATATACGTGTACAGCTGCCTGCCCACAGTGAATGGGTAAGGTACAGTCAATACAACATGGCCGTCATTTTCCAGATAATTCCCATTCTTTTGTGAAACCCCGTTCACATTGTGGGATTATGAGGTGCTATGAGCTCTAACCAGCGAGATTCCTTCTCTTGACATAGAAGTCCTTGAATTCAGCAGTTGGTCCACCACCATTATCTTATCACCTTCACCTTCCTGATTCTTTCTAACCAGTGCCTTGAACTCACGAGAACTTTGATATGTCTCGCTCAATATTACCGGATGAAAGATCAATACTCTACAGAAAAATCATTAACAAATATCACACTCGTGTGTGCTTTGTATTGAAATTTATGCAGAAAAGGTCTGCAAATCTGTGTGAATTCTCTCAAAGGTTAGATGCACGTGGCGCTACTATCCCTTCTCGTGAAGGTGGCTTTCACAAATTTCTACCTAGGTACACCCCTTGCACCTTTGATGTTTGTGCAAGGAGTACCAAAGCCAGTATAAATCCCTATTGCGGGATATCTTCAGCTCCATGGTGAAAGGTATTTCTCGTCTCGGTGCCACAACTGCGCCATCATCCGACTCTGTCTGCCTTGCCTGCCAGAGCTTACGCATTGTCTCTGCACATATAATTGATAAAGGTTCTTCGCTTGAACCCTGTCCTCGGGTCTCACCGGTTGCCTTCTTGCCCAGGGAAAGCCTTTCCCTCGCTAAAGACAACACTCATATCCTTGTCTTCTAACATGCCGCCATGAAAAGATAAGATTCTTCTGAAATCACGGAACATGCATCACTTCTTCAATGCAGAGGTTTTACAGAACTCCCTCTCACAAGGAAATGGTACCAATACGAATTACTTCATGTCTGCCATCATGGCCCCATCTTGATGCTGCACTCCAAGATATTTATATCCGGATCGGTAAACAAATCTCGATCTCTGTCTGATGCAAACGCACCATGTCAGAAATACACTGATCCATCACACTTGAAACAAACATTGAGATGAGTGAAAATCTAACTCAGCTGGCAGGCTAAGGCCTCTCCAGTGAGTCCCAACAACTTTTGTACCAGCTATACAATGGACCTTCAGTGGCGTAAATAGTGTTGAGAGGTGACGTTAGCTTTCCACCTTGGACATGTCCACACTTCTCCACCCTATTCGCCTTGGGATTGAGAAGCTTTCTTGCTCTTCCCTTCTTTGATTTACGGAAGCCAGCGCAGTTCTCTTCATCTGGATATCTTCCCAGAGTGAAATCCCATTACCTAGTACTTCACCTTATCTCCTCCACTGAGATCCGACCAAATCGCTCCCATCACAACAATTTCTCAGGCCATTGGCAGAGTCACAAATAGGAATACCAACTCTTCGGAATCCCAAAGGAGAGCAAACTCCACCAAGTCCTCGTCACTCCCAGGTCTTGTCTTGACTCATGCATTGGATGACCAGTGATGCCGGGCATCTTGTCTCCACCCTGCCTCCATCTTTATGTTTCGAGTTTATCCTTGAGCGCCAACTTCCTCGGTACAATAACCTTGCTGAATACTCGTCATGAGGCTTTCCACATGGAGATGGGCTTACCACCACTCACAGGCTGGACCTGATCCTTCACGCCTCAACAAATCCTTGTTTGTTTTGATGTCTTCTTTTGCCAAGCCTCAATTACGGCAGCATCGCTAGAAGTAGGCTTTGGGACTTCAGCATCTATGAACTCCTTCAACCCATTGTCATCCAGCACCGCCTCCATCTTGTCCTTCCATGCAATATAATTTGAGCTGCCCTCAAGGGCATACTCCAATTGCAATCCGTTGAAAGACATCTCAACTTCGACACCAAGAAAACACTGCTGCAAATTCGAATTCCACCAGCACAAAACTCAACCGCTTCAATGCTTTGCAATTGCTCCAATGATCAATATCGCTCTAATACCATGTAGAAATTTGAATAACTGATATATTATTCACCGAGATTCTCATGATCACACACTATTTTAGCTTCATGCATAATACAGAATCTCTTCTACCATTGATCATCACATGCGGAAATAAAATCAATTGCATGCATACATTAAAACCACAAACAATCACACATATGAACACAGTATTTAATGGGAAAGCTTAAAGCTGAAAATCCCAACTATCTATATATTATATGTCATGGAGATCATGTAACAATCATAGTACAAAAGCTCCTCACAAGCTCTCATGCACACCCTCAATTGCTACACACTATCAAGCTAGATCTAGCAAAACACATGCTCCAATCTTTTGCCACTTGATAGCCGCCCTCTATTACGTTTTCAATGCTATGGGATGGCCTCTTTATATAATATCACCCTTGATCGAGCTTGCACAATCCTCATGGGCTTTACTCCACCTATCTGTGTGTTGCAAATAGCAACGGTATAGTCACAACTGATAGTTAACCTGCTCTTTCACCTATTCCTGCACTGGTCTCCACTGAAACTGTCCATGCAATGAAGTTAACTGATGCATTCTTTAGTTGATTAATGAGTTTATAATTAGTGAATTAATTAATAATTAATTCACACCACTCTCACTAATTGTATCTATTAGTTAACTTGGATACAAAAAGCTCAACTATGTTTAGATTAGTTAAACTGAATACAACTCCACTAACTTCCTCAATCAACTCCACCAAACTCTGTGACATGAGTTCTAACTGAAGTCTTCATGCAATAGCTTCACTTAAACCCTAGGAAAAGCGTAATTCCTTCTGTCATCTGCATGTGCCACTTCTAGGCACCAAACTGAAGTGCTCCAAGAAAATAAGATAATGTTTAGACTCTAAATATTATTAAGAGCTAATAATATTTGACATCCCTATTTTTAGACTGGCAATCTAAAAATAGATTCCGCCCAGTATGTCTAAAAATAGAAGTCCATCTATTTTTCCCAACTTGACCAACCATCCACAAATAGCATCTTGCAACTCATAGAACATGATCCATATGTCTAAAAAAAGACATAGTCTAAAAATAGACTTTGCGCCAAAAATACCCTGTAGGCCCACTTAGTGAAGGCGACTCCTTTCCACTAAGCTCATCATATTGTTGCAATCTCAACATGAATCAAATGAGAAGGCTCCTCCATCTTTTATAACGTTGGTTTCCCTCCAAAACCCCAACATAGCCCGTAGATCCAACCACTACACCAAAAGTTCGAATTGTTAGTGAGGGCGACATCCCAGGGTGTTAAGGGTGGGCCTAACCCCACCAGAGCATCTGAGGGCAGGGGCCCTTGCGCAGCACCCCTCATTACACAAACCTGGACACGTGGCTGCGGGCCCTACCCGCACACGGGATATTACAACCCACCACGCTCCGCGAGTCTCAACCTCGAGACCTTGGCTTTGATACCACATAGATCCAACCACTACACCAAAAGCTTGAACTATTAGTGAGGGCGGCATCCCAGGGTGTTAAGGGTGGGCCTAACCCCACTGGAGCATCTGAGGGCGGGGGCCCTTGCGCAGCACCCCTCATTAGACAGACTCAGACACGTGGCTGCGGGCCCTACTCGCACACGGGATATTACAAAGTATCATCCATAAACCTATTCCATTTTTTAGGGAGAAACTGAATTATTCCTTTTTATATTACATTATATTTTATTATTAAATTATATTCTAGTATTTATTTATAATTCTTCGTTATTATATATTTGTTCTCAAACCCCTCTCTATTTAAATTTTTTTAAAGATGGATATTTATTAAATAATTAAAATATTTATTATAATCACACTTAAAAAAATTTCATTATTAAAATAATTTCTATTGACTAATTAACTAACTTATTAATAAAATAACTAATAAAATAATTATTATAATCACCCTTAAAAAAATCAATTATTAAAAGAATTTCTAATGAATAAACTAAATAACAACTAGTTTTTAACAACTATATCTAGGTTTTTGATGCATCCTTACTATTTATTCTGAGTTTCGATTAAGATTTTTTCACCTTGTCCTGAGGATGAACCACATTAGATGGTTTGAAACGTCGACCTATTCAGAGTAATGTGATTAATCCGAAGGGAATTTATCTAAAATGTGTTCTATTCAAGAAACTTAGTGAGAGGCTAGAATACATGTGATGTAAATTCCACCTAGACATGACTTAATCATATTATTAACCTATTTTTAATGTTTCCCAAGTCTAAACTTATGAAGAGAATTGGTTAATTAATCACAATTAATTAAGTCAAGGTGAGAATTATCTAGAAACTCACTTGGATAGACTCTGATATGATCTCGACCCTTGATTAAGTTTTAATCTTGGTTGTTGGTGCTCCAACAAAAGTTTATAAGAAGAATTCTATGGGCACTTGCAGAAGACACTTGAGAAGTTTGATTTCCTTAGTAGTTTTATTTCTAGAGAGAAACCGTTGTTGCTGGAAAGCCAGAGATAAAAGAAGAGACATTGAAGGGCAAGGAAATGAGGATGGAGGAATTTTTCCATATCCAGTGAGTGCATTTGCAGAGAGTCTGAAGTTTATCCAAGAGGCTACGTAGTCTTAGCGTTGAAACCTCAGAGAGCAGTTTGATTTGCTGAAGAGGGCAAACATTTTCAGTTCTAGAGGCCAGGCAAAGGTTCTAGAATTTCAGAGAGGCGTTTTCCCAACCAACAATAAGCAAGATGGCTGGATTAGCAGACGATTTAGGTAGAAGTTGCAACAGGCAACTTCAGGTTGACACAAGGCCTGCACAAACCCAGTTGGACAACTTTCTTTTCAGAGGTAGTCTAGTGCCGGAATTGCTCAGAGTGAGGGTAATTTCCCTCTAGATATTTTTGATAGTATTTTCTCTGTAGGATAACCAAATTTCAGCATCCAAATTATTGTACTTAAAATTTCTCAATGCTGCATAATAATAAAACCCTCAGTTGTTGCACCGATTTTCCCAAGTTGGGTTTTTTCAAGGACGTTTGTCCAAAAATAACTATGTAAATTTTATGTGTGTGTGTGCTATATTTTCTCAGTTTCCAACAATATTTTCTTCCCCAGTTTATTTTTTAAAATCACAATGTGAATTATTTGATATTTTTCGTAGCAGAATATAGATAATTTGTTAAATAAATTAACTAGAAAAATAATTTCCAATTGTTGTGATAGATGAAATTTTCACAGTCCTCCCTTATATAGAGGATTGAACACCATATGACCAGGAAGGGTTGACTGAAGATACAATTTTCAAAATAGATCCAAAACTAGAAGACATAGGTAGCATGACCTTTGGTTGATTGGGTTGAAATGATAGCTTCCAGGTAAGGCTAAATGGTACACTTGGGAGAAGGTAGAGGGAAAATTTCCTCACTTCAGTTATTAAAAAAAGCAGGGACCAAAAACCTCTCAAAAAGGGGAGGTATGATCAGGACTAGATCATTATATTATTTTTCATCCCTCTTGATGTTTTTAGAGTGGAAAATTTGGAGGAATCAACTCACATGTCCATTTTTACCGACGATTCCTAGTTTGGAAAACTAGGGTTTGAAACCTTCTATAGGTAATTTGAGGCATCAAACGACATTTTTGGGGGTAAAAAATTGTTGCTTAAGTTCCACGCCCACTAGTGTTATTATACACACAAATACCTTTCCAAATATGTACGAATTTCCTTATTAGAGTATGCATGCAAAAGTTATGCCACTCAAGAGGATGCTTTGACCAACATGATTCAAGAGGATGCCAATTCATACCCATTACTCATGGAAAATGGGCTAGCGATGAGATCATGATGAAAAAGAACCTATAAGAGTCAATATTGTAACTCTAGTTAAGAGTTGAAGAAGTCAAATTTAACCACTAGTAGGCTATCAAGTTGCGTTATAACTATGTCACTAGCACGAAAAGGGGTTCCATTTTATTCAAGTGCATTTTTTCCCATAGGTTAACAAAGTAGTTGAGAGCGGATAGAGGGAGAGAAAACAAAGAGGGTTCGTGTAATATAACATCTCATGGGCCACATGTGTCATTCCTTTGTACTTGCATCGATTTCCATTTAGAGAAAGAGAGAGCAGATCAACCTCAACTTCCAACAGGGTTTTGTTCAATAAAGGTTTTCCATATCATATTTTGTGTTATTATTATTGTGAATAATTGTATTTATGTATGTTCCCTATTTTTCATATTTCATATTGCATGTATAAACATAATACAATGATTTATTAATCTATAAATTTAAGAGAAAATTAACTCTTATAATGTAAATTTTAGATTTTTATTATAGGTTAATAAATCTACTGTGAGGAACTCTCTAATCAAAAGTACACATTAATTTATGGATTACCAAATAAATTGGTTAATTGAATAATGCTTCATTACACTGAGTTTAATTAACATCCATTAGTGAAAACAATTAAAGAAACATTGTCTTATTTGTTATGATGGCTAGAGTTCTACTCAACTGGTGTCTTAGTTATGTGAAATATTTCAATGGACCGATTAACGTTAATGTAAAAGTAAAAAATATTAGATTTTGGTAATTGAAGGTCCTTCAACCGGACATAAATCAAATCAGAGAAAAGGGAAAATTGTAACCGGTGGATTTGATGTTTAGTTGGATCGATTGAGAAGGATAGTGGATGGATTTACAAAGAGAGAAAGTCTTGCATGGTGGTATGAGTTGAGAAAATAAATCACGTTGACCTCATAATAGGTTCACATACTTCGCAAAGATCAAACTGAGGACACTGTTGTTGAGTTCCAACTCTGCTAATGAGATAAATATAGGTCAGGATTACTGCAGAGAAGAAGAGCAGAATGTATGGGTGGTTGTTGCTCGAATTGGAACCACCCTTAGACTCGAAATGTTGAGGCAAAGTTGAAGATAAAGAGTAAGGTCTACACCAAAGTGTAGATCTAGAGATGGTTAGGTTACAAAGAATAACAAAATTCTTGTCTGAGGTTTTCTAAAATTATGAAGTCTGATTTGAGTCTATGTTGATAAGTGCAGTTCTGATTTTACATCATTGAACATCACAAATATTATTCGAGTTTCTAATTTGATTTTTATTTGGCAAGGCTTCGGGATCAAATTGAAATACCTGTTTATTAGGTGCCCACTTTCTCATTGTGGCTTGTGATGTCTGTAGGGGATCTTTCACTTATAATATTGTATTGGGTAATTTTAGGGTCTCGTTCACGTGTGTCTAACCTCTACCAACAATTTTTTTTGGCGAATCCCTCTATCTTCCTACCCTTTAAAGGTCGAAAAAATATGTCAATATTTAACTATCTCGAAGAGAGGAAAACTCGGTCGATACTAGTGCATGTTCTTCTCTGCTCAGGTTACATTATATAATTGAAGTTTGTGTTGGGTTTCAAAGAATGTTTGTTTGGTGCTCTGGTCCTAGAAGATCCCTAACATCTAAGTTGAGTTTGATTGAAAAACTTTAGTGCAGATTGTGTATGTGTAGACTTATGAAATCTAATTCAGTTTTTCCACAAAAAATTCAATGGCTTCTTCAGTCTGTCTATAGTTGTAAGATAAGATGTTGAGTACTTGCAACAATCATAAATGTCATATTTGATTGTTCCTTTAACTACAAAACCTAATGCGCACGCAAAAGGCTTCCTTTATGTTATATATGTGAAGTTATTTCCGAGAATTGGAAGAAATGTTGTGACATTTTTTTGAATTGAAAACATTTACCTTAATGAGGTGTCTACGATTTTGATATTTGGCAATGGAGTTATTTACATGCACTAACGATCTTTTGGGGCATGTGGCTCATATTGTTGGGAATCATTTAATTTCCATTGACCTTTCATAGATGAGGAGGTTTACCCCCTTGGGCCTTACTTAGGAGGTCGAAATCGATCTTTCGAATTGCACTAAAATCACAGATTATGATGCAAAAACCATAACACATCCCCATAAATTGCAATGTTTGAAACTAGTGAAATGCAAGCATATCACTGACATAGGTCTTAGATGCATAGTTGTGGTATGCATTTAATTACAAACATTGAATCTCTAGTGGTGCGTGGGGGTCACAGACCTTGGAGTTGAGATGACTATGGTAAAATGCAAGGATATACACAATCATGATCTCTCTTACTTACAGGTCTTCTCTTGACATAAATATTAATTTAAGTTTTATTTATTCCTTGGGGTTGCTTCGTTGTGACTTTAGGTTTATGTGCTTGAATGATAGAGAGAGGCTCATAGGACCATTTTTACCTACATATCCTAGTTTGGTGAATTGAGGTATGAAACCTTCCAGAAGAAGTTTGGGGCATCAAAATATGTTTTTTATCCTTAATCAGATGTCTAGGATTTTGATATGTGGGTCAATGTCATGAATTCATTTATTCTTTATTTAGGAGCCTTCATATTTTTTGGGATTCTTCGTAGGGCATTGACCATCTATCACTTTCAATCATGTTAGTCATGTCATCCTTTATTTCATCAAAAAGTGATCCATTAGCCAATATCTGTGCTTTCCTTCATACCTCACTACCTTCTACACATCATGTTTCCTTCAAGATCTTTCATCCTACCACATGAGTATCAGTTGTAGATGACATCTACAACTATTCCCTTGGTAGCCCTACATTATCCCATCCAGATATTGCTAAAAAATAAAAAAATGATCATTAAATAAAAAATTACCTTTGTTATGGTCTTTCATCATGATATCTTATTGCTTGTATCAAGATCCTGCACATATATTGACACATCTCCAAAAATATATACAATGTCAAGGGTCTGTTTCTTTTTCATACTTTATTAGGATGTTCATATCTTTCCCATGGAGATATCATTTTTCAAATCTTCCATTACTTGGATGTTGATTTCCTTCTACATAGTTGCAATTTTTATTATCTCTTCCTTGCTTTATTCACACATTTCCTCCCAAGAACTTCCAATGATAGTTCCTTCAACTTTGTCAACCACCTCATATTTCATATGAGGACATATTATCATCTATTCAATGTGTGAACCATGCCTTCATGCATCCTTTCACAAGAGTATATCCTCTTTTTTTATCATGCCCTTGAGGTAGAGCACTTATTCGTGATATATGCAACCATATGACATGACTCTATTTTATCAATTACAAGCATACATGCCTCAATTTTTTGGTCATCTAGTCTTCCTTTGGCAACTTCCTTGATTGAAAGAACTTCATTCCCTTGACCCGCTTCACTTCTTTTGTCATCATACCATCGTCCCATGAATCCCATACAAGTTGGAATTCTTGGCGAGACACTTGCTTCTTCAAGTAGGTGAACCTCCCAATAAAGATTCCATTGGAGGATATTGATTATCCTCATCCTGCAAATGTTCCTTTTAAATGATGTATGATGATATATATACTAGATGCATTTCTTTTTCCCATGAGTACTACTTATGCTTCTAATGATGTTACCAGTAGCTACATCCTTTTATAGGTGACATCCACAAACTTCTATTCCAGCTATCCTTCATGCTTCTTTATAATGATGATGTTACGAGCTCTTGCTTTCAATCGTATGCCTCTATGATGTCATCTCTTAACATGATGCATCCTATCATGCTTCTAATGATTCCAACCATGATAGTTATACTCTACAATATAAAACAAAAAATTGAAAAGAACTGGGCGAGGAAGACTTATCTCAACAATAATAGAGATATTTTACTTCCTCCATCTTAAAATTCTTCTTTTCAACGTCTTCCACTTCTGCAATGATATGGGTTTCTTCCTTTCTTTGTTTGTTGTTGTCCTTGTTGAGCTTAGGACAATCTCTCTTGAAGTTCGTGTGTTATTGACATCCATAGCATTGGATTTGAGACACATTGATCTTCTTCTTTTTTCTGAGGACCAAACTTGCCAAATTTTCCTTCTCCTCTTGACATGACAACAAATGTTTGAACCTACTCATCTGATCCTACATCACTTTTTGCCTTCAATCTTGCATAGTGACCATAAATTATCGAATGGGATAACTTTATTCTTTTCATAGGTATTTGATACAAGGTTACCTTCTTCACCAGTTAGTGCATTTAGAACAATGGTAATCATTTTTTTATCGAATATCATCTCTCTTAGTTTTTGAAGTTGATTATGTTAGCATAGTTCTTTGCTAAGTCACGAATCCATTCCATAGTTTTATTTTTAGGATTAAAGTTCAAAAAAATTCACAAAAAAAAAAATGGCGCTACCGGAATTTTCGGAAGCACCATTATTTTTTAGCCTTTTGGACAGTCTGTTATTTCCGATGCTACCAAAATTTCCGAAAGCATACTCTATTTTTTAAAATAAAACGAAAAAGCCCATTTGATTTAGTTATACCACATGTCATAGGGTTAATACGCATCAAATATTTTTTAAATCCTTTAGGATCTAATGTAGGTGTCGTATTGCAGTTAGTTAGCTAAGGTCAAGTCGTTGTATACGTTGAGTCACATGTGTCATCCGTAGTTGATGACTGAATCGTTTCCTTTCATGCATGTCTACGCCAAGTCAGTTATCCATACATTAAGGTACATGTTTTTTAGAATTAGAGGGATTGTGGTGATCACACCACACACCATAACTGTAGGATTGTGCTGGAAATTGAAGGTGGTGATGGTGTGTCAGATGGTGCACATCATGATCATTAATATTTTTAATGATGCAGGGTCATTTGCATGGGGTGGTGAACCAAGATTTGTTAGCCTCTCTCATAAAACAATAATAAATCCAAAAATAAATAAATAAATTAAATATTACAAGTTAGGAATTTGTGCTTAACTCTTGGGTTGTTCCTCTAAGATAGGAGTTAGTTTAGGTAGCTCCTATATTGGTGTGTGTTTGGTTGAGAAATTATCTCAACAAGGTGTTTAGGATAGCACGTACTATGTTGAGACACTGTTTTCTCATCTATTTAATTGTAAAATTACATTCTTTTAATAATGAGAAAATATGTGAGGAAGCAGTGAGGCTGAAGCCTTTTCTACCAATGTTTTGTCTCTAGTTTTTTTATGTGTGTTTTATATATTTGTCTGAGTTAATTTGATTTTCAATATGTGGTATCAGAGCTTGTAAAATGCCTGTTTTAAATCTGCAAGTTTGCATATATATTGTGTGTGCAACTGTGAGTGCAGGAGATTGCCACCAGAACGAAGGATCACAGTCATAGCAAGAGAGAATTGAAGAATACACTTTGCGTTGGGGAAAAGAGTGTGGTTATGGCCATAGCCGGAGCCATAGGCCAATGTATATGTATTATCTTGCCGTGGATTGGAGAAGGCGGTGGTGTGCCAACGAGTAGCAGAGTTTGTGGAGTATAGAGAGGGCGATCAACATAAATTGCAATGTTGTGAATCACAACAATGGAGTTGGAGACTGTCCAAGTTGAAGTTCGGGCGGTCGATAATCAAATTGTGGGATGAATCCCATGTACAGCAAACGGTGGCAGCCAACATCACAAACCTTCCAGCAGTGGATTGGGGGGCGATACCATAAGTTTAAATGGTGAGTAAATTGAACGAAATTGCAGTGTTATAATCCACATCAACAAAGTCGACAACTAAGTTGAACTGTGAAATGAAATACTTCTGCATAGCAAGTGGATCGGACACAAAGAACCACTATGCGTATAAGAAGAAACGCACTGGGCATTGTGAGCATATCTCCTGTTTGTATTGAAATAGCTAATGTAGGTCAAATTCATTGTATTGCAAAAGAGCTAAACTTTGAGAAATGTGTAGATCTACCTCTATGAGATAGTGGTGAACGTTGTTGTTACCTGGAGTGAATTGTTTTGATCTAGAAGTGGAAACACCTTATGATTGAACTCTATGTGATAGTTGCACATGCTTCTTGTGTGGAAGATCATTCACTAATTGAGTAAGTGTGAAGTTCGTTAGTTGCAACCGGTGTTGACCGCCGGATTCGAAACCATGCCTTGAGTTGCATATCAATTCACATTATTTAAAAAAAAACAGCTTGCAACTTTCGAGTCTGCATAAGCAATCATTTCTCAAATCAGGTGTAATTTCAGAGTCGAACGTGGCTGTTAAGGCTCGTTGAAGAAATCTGTGTGGGAATTTGACTGAAAATAGTCATTTGTGGCTTTGCAGAGGCGTGAAGACTGTAATTGTTGCCAGATCTGAGCCTCTGTGTTGTGAGGAGTCCTGAGAAAAGAAACAAAGGACAAGTGCATTTATACTGAAGAAATCGAAGGAGAATTCCATCAAGGCCACCAGTTTTGAAGAAGCTGGAATCAGCATCATGTTTGTAAACACCACGCTGACTTTAGTTCGTCCTCAGAAAGTACTCCACACATTTCTTCAACCTTTCCTTTACTTCATTCTGCTTGCCCACAGATTCTGCAGTATCCACTACTCCGCCTTTACGTTTACTTGATTCTGTTTTCCCAGAATTCCACACATCTTTTGTCGCCCACCAGTTTAAGCGAGCAAGGTGTTTACAAGAAGAAGCTGTTTCATCCAAAGTTCTACTGTATTCGAGACATTTCTGATAAGAAAGCTCAGTCGTCACTAGCCTGCGCATTTTGACAATAGGAACCAACTGCGGTTTTTGCGCATTCTCAAAGTATTTGTGACCATCAACAGAAAACTGTGACCAGGATTTTCCGATGATTCATTTTCTCTTGGACTTGGACAACTCCCATTATAGTTGCCTGCAGCACTGTCTTGTTCAGGCAAGGAGAGAAAGATAAGAATTGAGCCGTCAATTGAGTCACAAGCTTCTCGTTGCCGCAGTCAACTTCTCCCTGTTGCTTTTGATCCATGGCCGTGTGCAAAAATTAAAGACGCCTATAAATTGCACCTCGCGGTGTCTCTCAACCCCGTGGACTCTAAAAGGTGGGAGAGCACGTTCTCAAGGAAAGAAAGTGCGACCATATATTTATGAAGGAACTCAAGCCGCAATAATGGTAACGCTTCATCTCTTATCACTCAAACATAACAATGCATGGTGCATACTTCATAATTTTACATGCATTAACCATAAAAGTTTGGAAATAAATCATGAATTCAATTTTTAAGCCGGAAGGCGTTCCCTTTGCTGGCTTTGGCTGAATGTACGGTTCGCTGGAGCCAATGAGAGGGCTTTCTCATCGTCCTTCCAGCCACTGAAAATGTGCCATTTGCAGACTGCTCCTCTTACCAGCGCACAAGCGGTCACGGCTCCTTTCCTCACCTGCCATGGGACCTGTGATGAAGTCACTGCCCCGGAGTCCAGCACTCAGCTGTACGAAAAAGCTAGGAGCACCACAGGTTGGATTTCATTCATCACATTCAAGTATCCTTCGCAATTTCGTTTTGTCATCCAAGCCAGAGCTGCATCCTTTGAATCGCAGTTATAACAGTCTAGAATGTGGTTGTGGCTGGGTACAATGGCGATGACAAGGTGGCATTCGGGTTGGTTCTGGGTGGAAATTCGCAGGAAAAAGAGTTGAAGTTCTCAGCCCTTGTGGGCATAGATCCAGTGGAAGGTAGGGTGAGTGGCCAACTTATAAACCCCTGGTCGCAGGGCCAAGGTATCGACTCCTCATGCACCCAAAATCATCTTGGGTTCATTCTTGCCTTCGCAGGCCTTTTCAACTCCTCCTGGAACAGTGTAATGATGCCGCTACTGTCCTTACTGCGTGACACAAAGTCCTATCTGATGCGAAACATCTACCCCTAAAATTTCCACAGGACACCATGCCGCTGGACTATGTTCTCTTTCGACCGCTCCCGCCCAAGAAGGAGGCCATTGACCCCAAGCGTCTTCGATGCCATGGTGAGGCGGCCTACTATGGCAGAGTATTTCGAGCCACAGGGTGAAGACATTGGTCACATGCACAAGCGGGTACATCGTCCACAACCTCCTTCAGCAGGGCCCGACGAGACTGTGTTTCGAATTCTCTGCCCGGAATCCAAAGCCGGAGGAGTCATAGGAAAGGGGGGTGGCATTGTTTCGCAGATTACGCAGGAGACAGGTGCCCGAGTCACCGCGCAGGAGACTGTCCAGGGTTGCGAAGAGAGGGTTATTTTTATTTCCGCGCCAGAGGATGCTGGGAACAATGGTGGAGATTTGGGGAAAGTTTCGCGGGCCCAAGAGGCTCTGTTTAGGGTTCATGGAAGAACTTTTGAGGATATTGTCGATGAAAATAACTCCAACAATCTTATTACTACTCGTCTGGTTGTGCCCAACGGTCAGGTAGGGTGTTTGCTGGGCAAGGGTGGGAAAATCATCCAGCAAACGAGGGAGGAGACTAAGGCGCATATTAGGATTTTGCCTTGAGAGATGACGCTGCCATGCGTTCTAACTACAGATGAGATTTTACAGGTGCACTATACGGTGGAGGTGACCCCCCAGGCCTGGCAGTTGCTCTCCATTTTTCTCTCTACTATTGCGGGGCTCGTTCTTAGCCCTCTACCGGTGGGGGCGTGGGCATTCCTCGGCCTCACTACCGCAGTCATAACTTGAACCCTCTCGTTCTCCGCTGCATTCAGCGCCTTCACGAACGAGGTCATCTGGCTGATCGTCATTTCTTTTTTCTTTGCGCGAGGCTTTGTGAAGACAGGGTTAGGCGATCGAATCGCCACGTATTTTGTCAAATGGCTGGGGAAGAGCACTCTAGGGCTTTCCTACGGCTTGATTGTAAGCGAAGCTCTCATTGCCCCAGCAATGCCCAGTACGACTGCTAGAGCCGGGGGAGTGTTCTTGCCCATTATCAAGTGCTTCTCTCTCTCCGGAGGTAGTTTGCCCAACGACAAGTCGTCGAAGAAACTCGGTTCTTATCTCATTCAGTCGCAATTTCAGGTAATTATTTTCGTTGCCTATGATCTTTAGGAGCATAATGGTGGCGTTTTCAATCACAGAAACACACTGTTTAAAACGGGACGCTTTCGATTAAATTTTGATTTTAGTGACCTTCATTATGGTATTTTCAATGACAGAAACGAAGTCCTAAAATCCCCATGCTTTTGATTTTGATCTTAGTTAAATTAATTATAGCGTTTTCAATAACAGAAACCAAATCTTGCGTTTGATTAAAGTATGGTTTTGATCTTAATGAGTTTAGCTATACCATTTTCAATCACAGAAACATAATCTCATCACAAAACCCTTGCTTTTGATTAAATTTTGATTTTGATCTTGTTGAGCTTAATTATGGCGTTTTCAATCACGGAAACAAAATCTTTAGAACCCAATGCTTTCTATTAAATTTTGATTTTGTTTGTAACAAGGTTAAATATGGCATTTTCAATCACAGACACGAAACCTTAAGAACCCCACGCTTTTGATTACCTTTGATTTTGATTCCAATGAGCTTAATTATGGCATTTCCAACAACAGAAACGGAATCAAACGCCTGCTGTTGTTTCAGTTTTGATTTTGACCTTAAGGAGCTTCATTATGGCGTTTTCAATCACAGGAATGAAACTTTCAGAATCCCACGTTTTTTATTAATTTGTAATTTTTTATTTTAATGAGCTTAGTTAGGGCGATTACAGGCATAGAAACCAAATTTCAAGAATCTGAATTATAATTTTGAGCTTAATGAGCTTAGTCACAGTGTTTTTTATCACAGAAACCAAATCTCAAGAACCCCCGATTTTGATTTTTATCTTAGGGAGCTTCATTATGGCATTGTCAGTCACAAAAACGAAACATCAAGAACCCCATGTTTTTGATAAATTTTTTATTTTGATATTAATGAGCTTATTTATGGTGTTTTAAATCAGAGAAACGAAATATAAGAACCTGATGCTTTTCATTTCAATGTGGACACACGACATGCACATCCACTCCCTTCTGCATCAGCACCATAGAAACAAAATCTTAAAACCCGATTATTTTATATTATAATCTATAAACTCGCTTTAGACGACACTGGTCTCCATCTCTTAGGGTCCATTTTTTGTTCTTCACAGAAGTGTTTTTAGAAACAGTTTGAGCGCGTTTTTGTTGGAAAGCAATGACCAGGGGTTGAATCTTAGCTTCTCTAGATAGTGTTTCTGAAGTTAAGAAAGTGTGTGCCTTGTTTCATGTCATTTGCTGCAAGATGGTTTGACTAATGTTATTTTAAAATATTAATTCTGTGTTAGATCGTGGATATGTGCATGCGCTGCTGTATTTCTGTCCAGCTATTGCCGAAATGTGTTTGCCAGTGCCAGTGGGCTACTATAATATCTCATAGGCTTGGGAATGCTTGGAATTGGAAACCTGTTTAGAGAAGTGTCCAATGCTTGGTTCATTTGTTAATGGAAGCCACTGACTAGTGGGTTGATAAAAAGGCTTCTCCTTGTGTTTAATTAGGGCTGCCTAGCTGTTTATTATGTTGTAAAACTTGATTTCAGGTTCTTATGTATCGAGTTAAACAACAGTAAGTTGACAACTCGAAGACACTTGAACCGACTGCTCATAAGGTTCATTCTTGCTCCATGCCTCCATAGGAAGACACTTGAACCTATCCAGTTTGAAAGTATCTGCATCGATATGATTTTGATGGCATCCAATTACTCTTGCACCTAGGAGCCCGGGGAGTGTCGGTGCACATTGAACTGGAGTAGAATTACTGGATTCTATGGAATGATGCAAGTTTTTACTTTTTATTTGTTTTTGAATCCTGCAAAGAATCTTAAGGCTTTTGTTTCTGAACATTTTTTTTGGTGGATAATACCCCATAGTTGACCATAGAATGTAGCTAATGTTTTTTATTCCTTTCTTTGAGGCAAAAGGTAGTAGTAGCTACCGGATTATCCAACCCTGCAGCAACAGACAATCCTTTAAGCTATGCAAGACTTCTACAAATGCACACATGAATAACATTCTACCAAACTATACCTAGTTGTAGCTTAAACTGGCAAAATTCTCATTGCAATAATGACACGATAGACCTTAGCACATGCGAATAAGACATATAAATCGAAACTGAGTAAATAAATCTGAACAAGGGAAAAATTTAAATGCAGAGTATTCCAAAAAAGCATTGATGCATATATGGTTGGATAGTGTACAATAATTTCAACAAGAAAAAAATAAAAAGAATCTCATCTAACATCTCTTGCATCATCATAAGAGCTACTGGGTATTGGAGTGTGTGAATTATTGGTCACATGTACAATAATTTCAACAAGAAAAAAATAAAAAGAATCTCATCTAACATCTTTTGCATCATCATAAGAGCTACTGGGTAATGGAGTGTGAGCATTATTGGTCGAAGATCAATATTGGATTTGTAATCCAGGCAAGCTGTTCATAAACCAGCATAGGCAGAGCCAAAAATTGGAGCGAAGAATAACCACAAACAAGGACTCTGTAAGTGAGATTAAGCATAGGAGATCTGTAACTAGCAATTTAAAAACAAGGAATCTGTAAGTGAGATTAAGCGTAGGAGGGATCTTGATGCAGGAGCATCAAGGGCGTTTTTATTTTGTAAATATGTTAAAAGGGGGTGTGATAATTTTTAATATTTTATTAATTAATTTGAATAAAATAGGAGAAGGTGAGGATTTTTGTAAATATCTTTTTATTTAATAAAAGGATATGAGGGAATTTAATTAGTTGAAGGGTTTTAGGGATAAAGATCTATCCTTTAGGGATGTTGAGAGATTTAGGGGTTTGTTGAGGAATTGAAGGGATTGAGCATTTAATTAAATGATTTTTTTAAAATTGTATAAATAGGAGGGGGTTTTGAGAGAAAGACACATTAGAGATTGTGAGAGAGTGTGGGATTGATAGTAGGCTTGAACAGCAAGGCTGTAAGCCTTCAGCAAATTGTAAGGGCCACGACTGTTGAATATCTGGCCACGAAGAAAGTTTGTAAGTATGCTAATTTTTTATCAAAAGTGTGATTTTGAGTTATGCGCCTTAATGGACTGGTTTATGTATGGTTAAAATTCTGCATAAATGAGTTTTCGAATGTTGGTTATGGTTTGACAGTGTTAAATTTGTGATTAAGAATTAAATCCTGCGCCTTAGCTGAGTCTTTATGAATGATTGGAATCTAGAATAAAGAAATGATAAATCTGTGGTAAAAAGACTTGCTGACATCGATTTGTGGAAATCGATAATCATTGGTGTTGAAATTTCAAAGTGGAAATTTAATTGAAGTTGTGGAATTGACATTCAGGAAAGAGATTATGTTGTATATTGTATATCAATCTGTGTTTTTGATTGATATCAATGCGGAGGAAAATTTTGTGGAGCGCCAGCAAATATAAATCTGTGGAGTTCATAAATAGAGTGATAAATCTATGGGAATCGATTTAAGAAATCAATGAGCGTTGCACAGAGTGTTGATTTAAAACCCCTATTCGCTGTAATGATTATTCCAAATTGAAATTGAATCCATAAGTTTGTATTGTCATTCCTGAACGCTGTCCTTAGAAGATACGATATTCACAATTCCGAAATGA